>CM010621.1:4132064-4636310 GCA_003430845.1 Xanthoceras sorbifolium | reverse complement strand
ATCGTAGAACCGCGGATTGTCGAACGAAAACAAGGATTCCAGGTTGGTGTACGTTTGTTTTCGAAATCGTTACGAAAAGTCTTTCGTTATTGTTTTGATTTTAGTTTTTGTTTTCGTTTTCGTTTCTGATTGTGTTGAAAGTTTTCATTTTTGATTTCGTGGAGATTTCGTTTTCGATTATTAGTATGGAAATTGTTTATTGTATATGAAAACTTGATGATTGATGTATCTATTGATGATTTGGCACGATTCTATTATAGATCGCATTTTGATTGTATTTCGAATATGTCGATTTCGTTAGAAATATTTGATTTATACTTTGGTACGACTATTGCTTTATTTTCTTGAAAAGTTTTGTGTGAAGTGTATACTTATTGAGTGAGTGACTATCGATTTGTAACTGATTGTGAAAATAGCTTATCTGAAACGGCCCTAGGATACTTAGACATAGAAATGGATATAGGAGGTTGGTATACCAGCTGGGTTTTTACTGAGCAGTACTGCGCCGTTATTATTGTGTGATTGTTGTTGCGGGGCAATCTCGGACAATCACACTGATTTTAGTGATTGTTGTTGCGGGGCAATCTCGGACAATCACAATGATACTAGTGATTGTTGTTTGCGGGGTAATCTCGGACAATCACATTGATATCAGTGACTGTTGTTGCGGGGCAACCCCGGACGTCACATTGACCCATATTCCAGTCCTAGTATGTTTAGTATTCTAGTGGGCCAGAATTGATTGAAACTGAAAGGTGAACCGAATGATTTTATTGATTGCATTCATATGTTGACCTCATTATTGAATTAAAGTGATTGAATTGTTTAATGCTCTGATTTGAAATTTATTTGATTTTGAAATTGATTCGAAATAATTATATATATTGTGGTTTATTTATTCTTAAAAGATATTTATCTTGTGATTTATTTAATTGAGTTTATAGTACACCCACTAAGCTATATGCTTAGCGCGTTAGTTTGTTTCTAACGCGTAGGTACCAGGGATCCAGAAGAGGCTAAGGACTGAAGAGATAAAGAGTTGCGGACAGAGTCCCAAGAGATTTGTACAGTTGGGTAGCTATATTGTGTTATATATATATATATATATATATATATATATATATATATATATATATATATATATATATATATATATTTCTGAAAGCATGCATATACAGGGGATTTGTAAATACATTTTGTAATATGTTTTGCAATTAATTATTTTATGATTTGTTTTATTTTATAAATTGTGATGGTAAGTCGCACTAAACGGCAGAGTGCGCAACTGTTTGAAAGTGTTATAGAAGTGTTTGTGAAAAATGTGAATTTTAGGATTGATTTGTGTAAAAGCAGGTTTTTGGAAAATCCGAAAAACAAACGGTACTCTGCCGAATTTTCGTAAAAAGTTTATTTATTGCTATGGGCTCACTTGAAAAAGATTTCTAAACTGTTTTATGGGCTCACAATGATTTTGAAATGTAAAATGAAGTTTTGAAAAATTTTGAAAGTCCGAGTAGCGCTCCCCGGGTCGGTCCGGCCGGGTCGGGTCGGGGGGTGTTACATCATCTTCTCCGATAACCTTCCGATTGTACCTCGATCAGCCGATCTTATATCTCCTTCGACCAAGGATACCTCAATCGCCAGAATAACAGGAAGTATTACTCACTCATCTCTATTTACGAGCATTACATACTTATCAGTATTCGCTCACTTGACCGTCGGAGTGACTTTGGCCGACACCACCCCGGTGTCCCAGACGTCCTGCGGGTCACGTGCGTTCTATCTTTGCAGGTTGTAGTGCCCCCTGTCCCCGAGCGATTTTTGAGGACTACAGCGCTCTATCTGATACGGAGCGTTGTTCCATCGCAGGCACTCCAACTACAGCTCCATCTATGGCTCTATTTGCATTGGAGCATATATGTTCCAATTTTTTTTTTTTTTTTTTGGTGGGATGTACTCCATCCCACCAAGAACTATTTTTTTTAATTTCTTTTTTTTAATTGTTCTTTTTATTTCTTTTTATTTTCTATTTTTAATTTTTTATCAATATGATCTCCACCGTCCACCATAATTGATGGACGTTGGAGATTTTTTTTTTTTTTTTATGATCATATTACCCTTCTGACTATTGATTGATCGTCAGTTCTAGTTAATGGAACTTGTAATTAAGGATAAACTCGTCGTTCCGCTATAATGTGACCAAGCGTCAGGGTACTTCATTGTAATTTTTCCATAATAATATAATATTTCATTTGAAGTACCCTGACGTTTGGTCATATTGAAATGAAATATTGTGTTAAACCTTAACTATACACTAGTACCCTACCGTTACTTGATTCAGTCAAAACTAATAGTTTGACTTTAACTTTATTATGGGTAAAATCTACACATTCTACCACGTAGGATCACAAAATAAAACGCTGTCATACTAGCGCCAAAACAGCTCCTCTTCTCTCGCCGAGAAATCCCCTTGAACAGCGAGAACCCCTTCATACCAGCGCATTCTCGTGTGTGAATTCGAACACTTATCAAAAGGTTAACCACGGAGCAGACACAATGGGCAGAAAAGGACTTAACACTGTGGTGCGCTAGTCTGACACCTGCGATAAACTCAGCAGAAACCAGAGACCTGTCACCACGGATGCCAGGCAAAGTAAATGTACGGACAGTGCAGGTTACTGTTCGACTATCCCATTTTGTCTTATCACGGACGGTCCCCCCAAGAAATCAGAGGTTACACGTTTAAGGTAATAACCCTCTGACTTCTTTTCTGAGTAGTCTGAACATTCCCAATAAGGTTGGGAACAAGGCGAATATAAATAAAGGATTGATGAAGAAGAAGGTAAGCCATTGAATACAATCACCAACTCTAAAAGCATTTAATCTTATCTTTTATTCCCTCTAAGGAAAAAACTGACTTGATTGTCGGAGGTTAATCGCCGGTTAAAGTACAGCACCTCTCATCGATCTCTCTTTGTCTTAACAGATAGAAGTCTGTCAGCTCTTCTCCGAAAAGCCCTTGCTTCCTGCGAGAACTTTCTCTATAGATCCACGGGAATAAACTTTGCACAGCTAGGCTCAACAAACCACTAATCGATCCTATATGGCATAGTTGACTCTTGTTAACTACAAAATCCATTTTTCACTGTCAACAGACTTATATGTGAAATAACATAAATACCCCTGATTAAAAAAAATAATATTAATTATTACATTTTAAAATTTTTAAAAAAATTTAGATGATCTCTACCGTATCATACCGAAAAAAATTAAAAAGAATCAATTTTAGGACAAATTGCAATGAAGTATCCTGACGTTTGGCCATATTACAATGAAATCGTGAGTTTAACCTTAATTACAGATTAGTACCCTTGACTACTGGTTGACCATTAGAGTTAACGGTCAACCACTAATTAGAAGGGTAATATGGTCATTTTTTCTTAATTTATTTCTAAATAATTAATAAAATTTAAAAAAAATTAAATGGATCTCCACCGTCCATCAATCTTGATGGACGATGGAGATCATATTGGAAAATAATTTATTTAAAAAAAATTTTGAAAGAAAAACAAATAAAATTAAAAAAATATTGGTGGGTGGAGATCCAATCTTCATCGTCCATCAAGATTGATAAACGGTAGAGATTGAATCTCCACCTATCAATAAAACAAAGAAAAAAAGAAGAAGAAATTGAATCAATCATATGGCCATCGCTGGATCTCCAGAGAGCTGGATGAACTGCGATGGAGATCCATCGCAGAAGAGCTGCGATGAAGAACCATCGCAGAGCCATCTGCGACGGAGAACCTCTGCGATGGAGAACCATCGCAGATCGACTTCATCGCAGATGGAGCTTCCATCTGCGATGAAGTCCATCGCAGATGGAGCTTCCATCAGATGGAGCGGATGAAGCAGATCTACAGATCTGTTCTCATTTTGATTTTTTCCCATTTTGATTTTTTTTTTTTTTTGTTCTTTGGAATGAATGATGGTTGCTGGACATTTGGAAGTACGTTTGATGTTGGAGATTGGCTGTGGATGTTCGTTTTGTGTTGGAGATCAGCCATGGATGTTGGAAGGTTGAGATTAGCCATGGATGATCTTTTGATGTTGGAGATTGGTTGTGTGGATGGATGATAAATCGACCATCGCGGGATCTTGAAGATTGGTTGTGTGGATGGATGATCCACAGCGATACCCGACATCGATGGTCGATGGCCACCATCGCTGAAGATCCCAGTGATCTCCATCGAAGGTGGCTGGGATCTGGATCATTTTCTTTTCTTTTTTTTTTTTTTTGTTCTTCATTTGGTGGAGATTTAATCTGGATCTCCACCTAAAGTTTTTTTTTAAAATAATTTTTTTAATAAGAAAATAATTTTATTTTATTATTTTAATATTTAATATTTTTATTTTTCAATTAGAGGTAATTTTTTCATTTCGGTCATAAAGTATGATCAAACTGTTATATTTGACTGGATAGGGTACTAACGTGTAATTAATATTAAACTCACAATTTGATTGCAATATGACCAAATGTCGGGGTAGTTCATTGCAATTCACCTTTTATTTTAGAAAAAAAAGAAAAAAAAAGTGGAGATCCAATCTCCATATCGGATCTCCGCCTAATCAAGAACACCTACAACCCAAAAAAAAAAATTCTAGAGACAAATATGCTCCATTTACGATGGAGCAGATTAAGTTCTAGAACTTTTTTTTTGTTGTTCTTGGTGTTCTTGTTTGGTGGATATCTAATTTTCATATTAGATCTCCATCCCACCAAGAATAATTTTTTTTTTTATTTTCCTCTTTTTTAAAATTTTTTAATTAGTATAATCTCCACTGTCCATCAATTTTGATGGACGATGGATTCAATTTTTTTTAAAATCTTTTTAAAAAAATTAAGACAAAAATGATCATATTACCATTTGATTATTGGTTGACCGTCAACTCTAACGGTCAACCAGTTAGTTAATAGTACCAATGTGTAATTAAAACTAAACTCGTGATTTGGTTGTAATATGACCAAATATCAGGATAATTCATTGCAATTTACTCTATTTTTTTTATGGTCAAACTTTACACTAAAAAAATTTATTGTGAATTTTTATAAACTTTGATTTCAAATATAATTTCACAAATTTCATGTAGCTCGCGTGTTATTTGTTCAATTTCATTCACAATCTTAACTTTAGGACATCATCTTTGTCGCACAAATTAACAAAAGTTGGGCTAGGTTGCTCATTGCATGAGTAGTTTAAATTGTACCCATGTCTTTTGATTCTCGCATTTGTAATTAATTATATAAAAATTAAAAAAACCCTTTTATTTTTTAATTGTTAGTTAAATTTTCTTCTGGACCAAAAATATCCAACTATGAATCTTGTTAGAAAAATATGAAATGGAAAAGCGGACGACAGAGTTGGAAGCAGAGTGTTGTTTGTAAAATGAAAATGAACTAGTTAGGTTTGGTTGTTGATAAACTCGGTTAAGATGTGAGAAGCAGAGTTGAGTTGGTTTGGTCGGTTTTCTTGGGGGGAGTTTCTGAGCGATCCCTATTCTCTAGCTCCTTCTAAAAGACCGCTTTTCCCGCTCACCCGGTCGTGTAATGCAATTCTTATATGTAAAAACTTCACACCCTTCTCTCTCTCTCTCCCTCTCTCTCAATCTACACCTTTGCTTTCTCTTTCTGGCCCTGTCCCCACATTTAACTCGTTTGGATCATGCGGTCTCAACTTGTCGTTTGATTTGCTCATTTGGGTAAGTTTTTCTTTCTTCTTTTTTCCATTACCATAGCTCAATGCATCCCCTTACTCTACACAAGTATTTACAATTATATTTTTCCTCATAAAAGGTAAACTGGGTTACATTTCTATTCTTTTGATTCTTTTTTCAGCCACTTTTGCCATGTGGGTTGTGTTCATTTTTGTTCAATTATCTTCCTTTCTGCCATTTTGTAATGCCTCAGCTTTGTAACAGATGGGTGTTTTGTTGTCTTTCTGATTATTTATTTTTTTTAATTTCTATTCCATTCAGTCTCGTTAAAATTTGGTGATTTTTTTTCTTCTTTTGCATACGTTGTAGTTTGGTTTCTTTTGCAAAACCTTTAACATGTTGATGCTAATATGTTTATGGTTAATGTTTGCATTTTGCAAAATACATAATTGGATGCCAAATTTTTGTAAATTGAATTTGAAATGGATTGATAAGAAGTATTAGAAATATCATTTTTCTCATCAATAACAATAAGCTAACCTTTCAGTTTTTGTGACAGACGAAGCGAGAATTCAAGACCGAGGCTTTTGGTTAATTTGCAGGGATGGGAAGGGTTAAGCTCAAGATAAAGAAGTTAGAGAATACAAATGGCCGTCAAGCGACCTATGCCAAAAGGAAACATGGCATTATGAAGAAAGCTAATGAATTATCAATACTTTGTGACATTGACATTATCCTTCTCATGTTTTCACCGACGGGGAAGCCTTCCTTATGCAATGGAAGGCGCAGGTACTCTTCGTCCATTCTTTTACTTATTTTCATGTCATGGAAAAAACTAATATAATTGAGAAAGGAAGTGTGCATCAAAATTGGGATAAGACAATGAATAAAGTTGGTGATTGAGGTGTCCTCTTATTTTGAGCTTTTAATTGCCTCTCTTTGAGTGATTTGATGTAAAGGGTAGGGCCTTAAAACTGTTTTGGCACAATTGCCTTTTGGTTTGCTCATAATGACATTTTTTTTTATATTTTATGGGAAAAAGAGAAAACTTATTATGATAATAATTTTATTGCTTGTTGCTGCTTTCCCCCGTATAATTTTACGGAAAACTTATGCAGTTACATCTTCTAAATGTTTACTTTGTTTTTTCTTTCATATTTTCTTAGATATTTCTGGACCTCCTATCCACTAGGCAAATGCTTTTCTATGAAAAGAGAGGAGAGAAAAGGTTAGAAGGAAAGAATAGGACTTTACAAAGACATGCCACCGCAATTTGGAAGATAAAGCAACATGACTTGCTATAGTGACAGCATAAAGATAATCTCAAATCTTAATTAGTTGAACCTTGGCTGTTAACCATAGAAATTTAAAGATTGCCATGTAACACTATTCAAGACATACTTTAGAAGAACCGAATGTAATCTAAGGTTACCTACCAAAATAACGAGATATTAATTCTATTTTATTTTAGGGTACTTAAAAGAACTTAAATGCCTGGATGCAAATGCAATTATAACCTCATCTGAGTGAAATTAACTGAGCTAGAGTTTCCATTTAATCTATAAAAATCCTGTGAACTCGTTTGCATCTATAGCCCTAGTTGACAGCAACTCACGTGATTTGTCATGCAGACTTGATAATGGACTGAGACAAGTCTTAGGCACCCAAATTTTCTGAGTTAGAATAGGATTCTTATCAGACAGATTTAGGAGAAAGAATTCTTTGGCTTAAGCATATTGGTTGGGGTAGGGCTGTTGTCATAGAAAGGGAAATTGTTGTTAGTAGTTGGATCAAAATATAAGAAACATTTTGGTAGCTGGATTCGGTAAAATGACTTGACTGTTATCTGTCAGTACTTATAATGACTGAGTAAATGTTTAGCCATGATTTTTTTCAAATACACAGAAGATCTTGTGAAGTTTTAAATTTTAATACATGTAGGACAGGTTATTGTGGTAAGTAGTTTCAGCAATCATATGCTTGTGATGGCTTTGCATTATTTTAGTGAAGCAATTATATGTCACCATGACTCTTAAACACTTTGACAAAGTTATTAGTTAAATATGTTACTCACTCTTCTATGAATCATTGGCACCAAAATGGTAGACCTCTAGTTATTGAGTTGTGCACAGAAACCTTTAATTCTATCTCTTAAAAATCTTAAAGATGATGAGCGAGAAAAGATTAATTAGAAGTAGGGGGATCAGATTTACGATTGCTACCATCATCATTGTTATTATTATCATTACTAAATTTTGTTTCTTTTTTTTTTTTTTTTGGGTGAGTTTAGTAGCATTGAAGAGGTCATTGCAAAATTTGCTCAACTAACTCCACAGGAACGGGCAAAAAGGTACTATCAAATTTTCTTGCTTGGATAACTGTGTGACTACTTTTTTCCGTTTTTGTGGTGAATAATATATTATGGAATTGAAATTGAATAACGTTTCTTTGGATTGGAACAGGAAGCTGGAAAGTCTTGAAGTAAGTTTTTCTTACAACCCATTCTCTTCTCTCTCTCTCTCTCCTTTCTTTTTTATTTTAGTATAATTTTGGGTTGGTCTTAGCGTCAGTAATTCCATCACTCTTATATATTAGATTATCTTCTGTTTTCTCATTGAGAGTCTAGGCACTGAAGAAGACTTTTAAGAAGTTGGAACATGATGTAAATGTACAAGAATTTTTGGGTACAAGGTATGTGACAAATGTGTTCTAGTAGACTCACTTTATTCCTTAGAACTCAATTGATTGACTACATATTTTAAAATGTCTAGTGAAACTCACTATTTTTCTTTTGGCTCTTTTGTTTCAGTACTCAAACAATAGAGGTATGCAAGTGCAGTAGCTACTTGAATATTTTTTATGATCATTTAATTTTCTTAGGGAATGAATCTTCATGATGGTGACATGTTCTTTTCCTAAATTGCTTTGAGCAGGACCTCACAAACCAAACAAGGTTATTGCAAACTCAACTTTCTGAAATACATAGGCGTCTGAGGTGAATTACCTGCAAATTTGTGGTGGTGTTCTGTTTTATGACTGTGATTCGATCCATTCAATGGTCAGTCATTACGTGTGCTAATCATTTATCGTATTAAATTCTGCAGCTACTGGACTAACCCAGATAAGATCAACAATATAGAACATTTGGGACAAATGGAAAATTCAATCAGGGAATCTCTAAACCATATTCGGGCACAGAAGGTATACTTATCACTCGTGATACTAGTTGCAATCTATTTAAGTTTATTTATTATACACCAAGGGTAATTTTCCTTTACTTGCATTCTAATCTCACTAACAAAACAGGTGATTAAATTTAATTTGATTAGGACCATGCTCGGATCAAGTGTATGAGAAACAGAAAATATATGAAATGGATGATTCACCTTTAGAATAGTATTAAATACGCTTTTAAGTGATAAGTTTTTCAGAAGTGCAAGTGTTCTTATTACGAAAGAGATGATCTCAATGGGGCTAGAGTTGCAGCAATGATTTGATACCTGAGTTAATTTCTGATCTAGCTAGGTAGTTTTGTAAAATGATTAAAAATACAATGCCACCGCCCAAATGTATGTGAAGGGTTGGCTTTGCTGAAGTATCTAAGAGGCAAAGTGCTAGCTGGTCGCAGCACATATTTGAAAAATGAAATTGTTAATAGCATCATGCAAAATACGAATTTAAATGGCTGTAATAGATTATCACCTCAGATAACTCTTCATTATTGCTATACATCTTATAAACTTTATTACACTGACATTGTCTACATTCTTTTCACAGGAAAATCTAGGAAAGCAGCAACTTATGTCATTAGAATGCTCTAGTCAGGTAAGTCGCTTTACTGTTCTGGAAATACTTAAGTTATGGGTTCCGTGTAAGTTATTGTGAGATGTGAGCTGAACTACTATAATCTTGCAGTTCCAAAATGGGATGCATATCCCCTTCAGACTGAGTTCTGAACAACAGCTCCAGCCTCTATCATGGATTCCAAATAATGACAATAGACATATGGTTATAGCGGAGGATCCAAATTTGCTTCCTCACAGGTGAGTGAACCTCTTAGAGTAAGCTTCTATTTCTGTGGTTTCAAATTTTGATATTCTAAAAATCATAATTCAGTGTGCTTTCAACAATATATTGTCTATATCAGTGTGTGTGAGTTTAGCTGGTGGAATCTTTTTTTATTGCAAAGGTGACTTGGGACCAAATCCATCTCAGACCAGTGTAAGGGGGGTAGGGATCATGCACTCGTGGAATGGTCAAAAAAACAGATACACTGTTTATGATGAAAAATTTTGTTTCATATTTGAGAGAGATTGATGTGTAGGTATATGATGCAAGTTACATTTCATTTTAAAGATATTAAGAACATGGCGTCTATATGTATCAGTACACATAACGTTTTCTATTTCCTACTTATGTGGGTGAGATGAATGAATTCTTAAATGTAATCTCAACCTATTGCGTTACTTGTTTTTCTCTAGGGATTTGGAATGCTCCGCAAGTTCCTCCTTTGGAAGTTATTCTGGTTACTTTGGCACAGGTAAAAGTTCAGAGATTTCTAATTCTGGACATGAAAGCAGTCTTCTTAGTGAGTTAAGTGGAACTGGATCATTGAGGCTGCAACTGGGAGGGCAATGCTCCTACCTACCATACAATGTTGATTTACTGAATGATAAATTCCAACCAGTAGCAGAGATGAATTTACAAGAAAACTCTGTGAATTATCACATTAGTGGAAGCTTGGAAGCTCCCACTGGGTACGACACCAGTTGGGGTTCCACATCTGGGGGTGGTGAAATGAATATATATGATGGACGCTTATATGCCCAGGTGAGGTGCCCTTCTGTATGTTCTGGAGTTTCTTAAGTAGATTCTCTTTTCTTTTTTTTCATTTCCTTGCACATGTCATTTGCAAATTAAACCACATTTAACTCAAATTGAACACCTGCTAGTATCATGGGTATTAATTGTGAATTTATTAAGTTTTCTATCAATCATATCAAGTATAAAACATTCAACTGTTAGATTGAATACTTCCATTAATGCTTGGTCGTTGAAGTAAGAAATTCGTTATATGTAATGGAGCCACTAAAGGTAAATGAAGCGATAAAAAAAATGCTGCTAAAAGTTTGATTTTAGGATTTGTTGCTTTATGGTGCCATTAATATTTTGTGTGGAAGGCTGTTAATTCTGTAATGGCCCAAACTGGCTCTTTAGTCTTGGTTGTCGATATATAGAAATATTTTCCCTTCTCTCCTTGATTGTGCTAAAAGTGAATGTCTACCTAATTCGCTTTGTTATCATGAGAAGTCACTTTTTGTAATTTGCTTGGTATTGCAATCAGCACGAATTTTGAAATTCAAGGTTTCCGGCTGTGTAGCTGTTCTTTGCATAAATGTGTGGAAAAAGGGAATTATATCGTGGTTGTGAGCAGCCATTGCCCATTGCATTTTTTTTCATTTTTCTTCTCTTTTTATTTGGTATTCTTTTTTATCTTTGCCCTGGAAACTTGTCTTGACGCTTTCTGTGTACTTGAGTGGCACCTCCTGGTGCTATTCTTTTCTAAAATTGCTATTAATTGTAGAGGAAAACAAAAGGAGCAGCCAATAGTACAATTAACTTGATTACAGTTAAAATGAGAAAATACTGTGTCCGCATACCTGCTCCTCAATCAAACTTGAAGCATATGTGGAATATTGCCTCAATGTATATTACTAACACTGACTCGTGGAATGGTGGGTCTGCCACATGTATATGCTCTTGTGGCAAAGAGGTTTTGGGTCACCAGCTAGTAGCCACTACAGAACATTCAGATTATATGCTAGTCGGCCTTGAATATTGTTTCTTTCTTCTCTTGGTGGAGGGGGGGAGGGATATCAAACATGGTAAAGTTGAGAGTCAAGGCCAAATCTTGATGCTTTGTTGAGTTCACATGAGTGCAAAATAAGTGACTGATTTGTTTTTGGACTTTAACTGAAAAATCATTTGCTTTTGTGATTTGAGTAATTAGTCCGACCGCCGCATATGCATTTACACTTTTATACATTTGCTACTTGTTATCAATCTTCACACAGCATTATGTGTATGATACATCTGCTGATTAAATTCTATAGTTTATTCTGCCTCCATTCTTGCCCAATATCATGTTTCTTGTGCTGTTGTCAGTGATGCCAATTCCTTAATAAGATTTTTATTATTTGTTGCAGCAACTCAACTGAGATTGCCGAGATTTCGGATCAGTAACTGATCAGGTTTCTCTTGGTCATGTGTGTGAGAAGTTTTCTCACATAACAAATTAGACTTGCTGATTTTGCAACGGTTTATTTTTCCGTGCAAACGCAAGAATCAGTGAGATATGTATAGCGTGATTACAAGATAAAATTGACCTGATGGTGATTACTTGCTAGATCGAATGGTGCTGACATGATTGAATGAGGCACCACATTTGTGATATTATATATCATATGTATACAAGTTATAAATTTAATAGTAGGTTTTCTACAGCTATTTTGCTTCCTCTGTCCTTTTTGGTGATGAGGTTACCAAAATGTAAAGTAAATACATACATCAAATGATTGTAATTTGACACAATATCTACAATATGAAGTTTCTTTGTCAACGGCCTGATTCTGCCATTGCACTCCTATGTTGCTACGGTCTCTCTCTTTCTGTGCGTGTGTTTACATTGATGTAACTATAAGTAGCTAAATAACTGTGATAAATTTTCTTACTTGTATCGTGTCGTTTTGAAAGATAAAAATGTGCCAGTGAAGGAGATCACAACCCAGCTGTGCACACATGAGTAGGACCTTGGCAATTCCATTGCTTCCTTTCAAGTAGCTGATTTTGATGCCTACTGTTTTAGATGATAGACTGAATTATCATGGGACATCATTTCCATTATCTTCCTAAGCCAACCTGGATTACACTAATAAAATCAATGAGATTTGCTAAAGTTATAGAAATCGTTATCGTTATCATAAATTCATTTGAAGGTGTTAATATTACGTAAAAGTCAAGTTGGGCTCTGCGGATTTGGTCATCAAACCATGTGCACTCAGCTCTCAAGTCACACTTCCTTGCTTATCCACATGACAAAACACCTTGACAACCTAACTACCAGGAAGTGAAATTCACATTAAACGTTAGAGAAATGGCATATTCCACACAGCTAAGCTTTGATTCTCTTAAGGTGAGTGACTTCCACATAAAGAAGAGAAAAAGCATCCAAATTCCAGCATTACTGGTTATATCTTGTATTGTATGTACCCATCCAATCAGATAATGAAGCCTGGTGTTATGTGAAATACAGGTGAAATTACAATAATTATATGGCTGTGATCCAGAGAGAATTTTATCTTCTAAGCGAACACAACCACAGCCACAAAGGTCATATTTATCCACTGTTTGACAATGAGTCGCAAGTGAGTAATCTTTATCAACTCAAAGTTTGACAAAACAAACATCTAATACTTAAAACAGATTAGAAAGATTTACAAGAGTAATGTTTTGACCCGGATCCAGAGTTTGTTAAATTGTTTGTAGTTTTCAAGAAAAATATGTTTCGTTTTGGTTCATTGTCAGCAGCCACGTACGTGGATTTGGTATTTTGTTTTCTTATTAAGGACGCAAATTCTGAATTGGCTTTTAAACTTGTGTCCTCACTACCTTTTTTTATTTTTCATGGCTTTTTCCATTATTAAAATTGAGATATAAATAAACAATTTTTTTTTTTTAAATAGTATAATTACTAAAGTTTTCCGTAATATCTACGCTTATAACATAAATAAAAAAATAAAGTTAAATAAAAAAATAATAGTATAAAGTATTTTTAATGTATGACACTAAATTTTATATTATATTAATATTAAAAAAAAATTATTGAATATATTTACACCAAATTTTTTTATATTCTAATGTCTTTAACACTAATTTGATGTAAATAATATTATATTAATTAATTTATTTTATAGTCTATTTTAAATATATATTTAATTTCACTTAAATTTTAATGTTATTATTTTTATTATATTACTGAATTTTTATATTATAATTATTAAACCATTAATTTAATTCTATTAATATAATCTCAGTATAGCATTTGAAGAGAAGTAATTGGGGCAAGCGTACCTCAACTGCCAAACAAACACCTAATTCTATTATTGGTAGTTTGATGATGAGATCTGGTACGTCCATTGTTTCGCAGATACTACCTTTAGTTAGCTATAAGAACGAAATATGCGGCGACTCACATGGGTGTTGTCAGTTCTGTTGTGGTATTGCTTTGGTTTATGATAATATCGTATAGTAGGTATACAAGTGTTTCTTTCTGATACTGACACGTAAGCACTTTTGTCGTAGTCAAACAAAGTATCGATAGCAGCTACCAAACCATGAGAACACTCACTCACGTGGCTCGAGGTTTTTACAGTAGAGACAGTTGACCCATCAATCTCCCTCCAAATATCCTCATTTCCTTTTTCTTTTTATTATTTTAATTGTTAAAATTTTGTTAGGTTTTAATTTATACAACTTTTACTAACAAAACAAAATATTGACAAATCCTAATTATAAGTAAAATACACACAAATTTATTTATTTTTTTTGGGTTTATTATTGAGTCCAAAGAAATAACATTGTCTTTGTCATCTTTTATTCAAATTTCATTAAAAAATTGAAAGAAAAAAAAAAAAAAAAAACAAGTAAGATAAATATAATAAAGAGAAATGTCTGATCTTGGTAATAAAGAGACATGAATCTGGATGCAAATCTATTTTGAAAGAAACAGCAAAGGGTACGAGACAAAGCAAAGGATTTGATATGAAATGCCTTTACGTCTTTTTAACTGTCCAAGTCCAGCACTGGACACTGCCATCCGCTGCATCCAAACACACCAATTTTTATGAAAATTAAATAATTCCTCAAACGTTCGGTTCACAAAGTCGATTCGTGTTGCTCCCTGAATGTGAATTTCCATTTCACAGTTGTTTGTTAAAAATAAATGTTCCATATTGAAGCTTGGCATGTTGCTGGGATAGTAAAAATTTCCAATCCATTATGTTATTATGTTCTGTATAACTCAAATTATTATGTTATGATCTGTGACATTTGAATCGTAATTTATATAATTATTATCTTTAAAACATAACATGATTGAGTTGTGAATATGAAAATGTCAGATGGATTTTGATGTCGATATTACACTGATACGTTTTTATCTCTAGGTGTGTTGGGGTGTGGTGGGGTTGGATTAAAATAAGATTCCTGCTCCTACACAGAAAATTAAATGCTTGTTGTCATCATCTATGAAAAAGCTAAACAAAAAACCAAAATCAACCTGGAGTGCTACCGGACAAATGTTTAGTTACAGTCATGAGAATAAACAATGAATACATCTCTATTCTGTCATCTAATGAAAATTACAGGCATCATTCGATCAGTGAAGTGCGATTTTGGCCATATAATTCCATTGATGCTGCTGTTATTGTAAATTTGGAGAACGTGTAGTTCTCTCTAACACATGAACCAACTTGTGGATTTTTATTGTGGTTCATGTAACAATAACAATTCAATCCCCCTTTTTTCGTTTTTTCTTTTTCGATTTGAAACTTATTAGAAAACATTGAAACATCCTGCCTTAATATAAGCTCTTTCTCCTCCTCTTCCAATCTTCACTGTCTCTTTGTCTGTCTCTGTGTGTGTTCTGGAATGCAAAATGACTTAACAGAAACAGTCTGTGATCAATTACATGATACATATGCATCACTTTAAGCAATCAAAGAACTTACATAATAAGATGCTTGGTATATTTTTGGTTCAAAAGATGTGCTTAGAGGAGTGTTTAAAGAGTCATATATTTTCTGCCTTTTTGTGTGCCAAAATTCTAATGGGTTTTAAATAGACAATTCTTTCAAATAAAAAGGAAACAATTTACGATTTAAGAAACATCATGACACAAGGCATATGCAACTGGGCAATTTCATGTTTTAACTTTCACAGATCAATCTCAGAAATTAGTGGGTTAGAAAATTGGCCACATAAGTAAAACAACAAATAATAAAGTAGCAATTTAAACTTCCATTAATTAGCAATCGATTGGGACTTTACACCTTAATCTGATACAAATTCAAACATGACAATCAGCAAATGGAAGCTGATCATCGTTACAATCACCTTACAAGCCAAAAGTGCTTTTACACAAATCCCAGAAGCAAAAAAGAAAAATAAAGAAAGACCTGTTTCAAACACTAGTGGCGGGTAGAGAAAATCCACCTCTGCCATTTACTAGCTGCTTTCCAACAGGTAAAAAAAAAATAGTGAAAAATAAAATCCCCAGGTACATAAAAAAGTGTCATCCCATGATTAGGATTTAGGTTCCACAATCTTAAAGACTCGAAATAATAAAGAGCCATTTTAAAATATATGCCCTTTTTCATATCGACCCAAGAGGCCCAAAACTGACCTCTTTGAACTATATATATATATATATATCCCTAATATGCAACATATTAATTTTATAATCCTAGAAAACTATAGCTTTTAAATCTAGTACTAGTAGAGTATTGTCTCTAGCGGAATTGAACACCGGAGTAAGTCTGACCAAAGGACCAACCAGCAGGGGCAACATTGTAAGAGACCACAGTGCGGCCATCACTGGTTGTGACCTTGAATGATAGGCTTTGTCCATTCAGATAGGTGTTGCTTTGCCAGTTCATGCCCCAGTTCCTGGACATGGCTTGCCAACCAGTTTTGGAACCTTTGATGGAAACAGCATGGACATCACCAGCACCACCGACGTTGGTGATCAGGACCAGGTCGAAGTAGGAGTGACCATTGATGGTGAATCTGATCCCTCCCCTCCTCCTGCAGGGTACCCTACAGTAATTCAAACACAAAAAACAAATTTAATGGTAAGTTATAGTGTCACAGATTCACAGTCACCACCACAAATAAAGAGATATGAAAACAAAAGATCCACCAAAGAAAAAGAATAAAAAGATAGTTTTGTCCAACTTGGAAAGAGAAAAGTTACTCACACAAACCCTTACTATTAAATTTTTTTTTATTTTTTTAAAAAAAGTAAATTATCAAAAGAGAAGAAATTAAGACTCTTGGACCACACAACAAAGATGTTTTTAAGAACAAAAATGGTGCATGTTTCACTGCAGTAAGGTCAAATGGGTCCCTGAAGTTGGTGGAAAAAATAAAATTATGCTGTTGAAGGCACTAAATTGTTGGCTCAGAAAAACAGAGAGCATACCTTCTGTAGGACACAGGAACAATCCCAGCTCTGTATTGAGCAATGTGTTGGAAGACAGGCTGAGAGAGATCAAAATGGTGCTGAGGAGGGTTGCACCATCCTCCTGCATTGTTCGGGAGACCATTGTTTGGTGGGCAGAAATTGGTGGCTGTGACCACAATGGAGCCAGGCAAGCACCATTTGGGGTCATTGACACACCTAATCTCATAGCAAGATCCACACCCCAACCCATTGTTGAACAATGCTGTGCTCAAAGCTGCAGTGTTCGTACCATACCCCTGGCTATACAGGTTCCCATAGCCACAAGCCCCACCTGCACAAATTTATCAACCAAAAGAAATTAGTCAAAAGGAGACTTCTTGTTCAAAAATGCGCCTCGGTGAAGAAAATCTCAAAGAAAAAAACACCAAAAAAATGCGCTTGCTTGGCTGCATACCCATAGTCCCTGAAGCATCACCACCTCCATAGAAAGTGGCGTGTGCATTAATCCAGCCACCACCTCCATAAGCACGGACAGAGGAGACCATTGCAAGAAAACCCACCAGGAAAAGCCCAGCAAGAGCCATTTTTCTACACAGACAAGTCAAACCATTTCAGCACTTTTAATAAAACACCAGTTTCAACAACATTATAATACTAACACAAAGCTTAAAACTTGATAAAACGTTGTTTTTTAAGTTCATTTTCTAACACAGTAGAACAAACAAAAGAAAATGTGTGAGAGAGAAAGAGAGAAAGGGAAGAGGGATTACATGAAGACACAATAACTTCAAAAGCAAAGAGAGAGAGAGAGAGGGATAGAGAGAGAATGTGAGGCAGATGGGTGAATAAAATGGGTGGGAGGAGGTGGATAATTTATAGAAGTTGATGGTCAGGACCGGTGGAGGAGGACTGTGTAACTAACACTTTAAAGGCAATTGGGAGTTTGGGACCAAAAACTGCTAGGTCGTAAAGTAATATTAGTTTTGATGACAGTGAAAAGAAGGCACATGGGGGCTTGAAAACACTGTTTTCACTTTCCACTCGCAATCCCGCGTGGTTTTGTAGCTTTCTTAGCTCAAAATTGCCCTAAATCCTAGTGGGTCATACCTGTTTTTCCCTTTGATGGAGTATATACTTCCATGCAAGCAACCCCCATTTGCCGCAACTGCCCCTTTCTCTCTCTTCCCCACCCCGCCCTTTTTTTCCCAATTTTTTTATATTTGTGATAAAGCCTCAGATTTCCTTTCACGTTTTCACATTAGTCAATTTGATTGTGCAGCCGCTAAGTATGAGTAGGACGAGGACTTGGTGGGTGAATTTAATTCCATATCTTTTCTGGTAAACGAATTTAATGGGGTTTTTTGAAACACGTTCTTCTTTTTCCATTGAAAATTAATAATTTCATCATCTTCTATTTATTACAATCTTCACTAGTCTAAAATGAGAAATTTTTCAAATGATACCAAATCACTTACGTCAGAATATTAATATCACATGGTATGAGCTATTAAATTGACTGTACATATTCAAATATATTGAAGCATTTTCTGAGCAATGTAGTCTATTGTTCAACTTATCACATTAAATCTCACTATATTACCAAAAAAGAAGCATAGAAAGTAGGGAGGGGTTGATGGCATTTTTTGTAGTTACCTAAGACAGCACAATCTCATTAAAACAAGGTAATTAAACTTGTTCATCAAGTGAGGTTTTTTTTTTCATTAAAGAAACCCAAAAAGTTTCTACTAGCAAGGTGGAGGGATCGTAATAATAATTCACAACAAACTTAAACACGTGTAAATCTGGTATTGCAGAATTTTATATGTTTAGCTGGACTGTATCTTCAACAGTGTCTACTGTCTTGCATGAAATTATAGAAAAAGAGGTAGCCAAATCTTGATTTTAAAATTAAAATAAAATCTGAATTGATAGTGATAAAATTGGATTGTGAATTGATCCGCGAGATAACAGGACCGCGATTCTCGCTAGTAGTGTATTAAAACTATCAATCAAACTACTGAGCACACCAACTTGGACGAGTAAGTACAAACTTTTCAAGTTAGGAGATTAATAGTCTTGTTATTTGACTTGAAGAAATGTCTTCTAAAAACAACAATTATTTTACTGGATCATTTTCCACTGTCTTTATTTCTACGTTTAAAGGAAGGATGACATTACAGTAATATTTGAATACTCTGTCTGGAGTAGTTGTCAAGTTGTTGGAAGAAATAAAAATTCCACAACATTAATGATAATTGATAAACGTGTTTAGACATAATAATTTTTTTTTTTTTTTTTATTTTGGTTATTTTCAGGTTGAGCTCCAAGGGCATGATGCATAAAATAGCCCCACAAACACAAACACAATCTAAGCAGCAAGTCCACACCAGTGCAGAGACTAGGGAGGCGTGGTCGCATGGGATGGTTTTGCCCAAATTTCAAGTCAACCCCGTGCCCAAACAAACCCCATTTCGCACCACTCCCTAGATAGTCAAGCTCAACTTACATAAAGCCTGTCTGTAACCAAGAACCTTCTAGATCTGTGGAATGCTTTCTATGATTCTATCTCTAGTTTTTTTTTTTTTTTTTTTTCAATGGAAATAAAAAGGAGAAAAGTTTGAAAATCCTGATGCAAGGGATGATTGTAAGGCAGTATTTGTCACGTCGCGGTTGAAAAAAGAAAAAAAACAAGTGAAGATGCAATAAATTGAAGAGGGTTGGGGGGGACCCTTGAAGGCTTACGAGAGCAAGCAAGTTGTGATTTAATTGAATTTGAAAGCGATTTGCTTTAACGGCGCTAATGTTGCAGCCGCACAGGCGACCCCCCCTTTGTCTCCACTCTTCGAATTCAAAACATACTTGGCTTCTATATTGTTATCTCCTTTATCGTCTCTGTTTTTTTTTTTTTTTTTTTTCTCTTTTTCTTTTTGCATGAAGGATTGAGATTCCTCCTCAGAAAATCTGTAAGGCACAAGAAAATGACAACAAAATTCAAAATACATGTCAGATAATGCAAACAGATAGAGGAAATTACAATGTTCCTTCTTTTTTGTTTCTGGTGGCATTGGTGCAGAGGAGGGCAAAGCCCAAAAACCCAATGTCCCTTCTTCATGATGCTCTTAATTGGTGATTTTTCTAAATTCTAATGGTCCATATTCAAATTTAGTTCCCTGCGTCGAAACTAGTTCAAATTACTAGAAAGCCCTGAATTTTTTTTTTCTTTTTTCCAGGGTCATGAATTCTGAGATAGAGAGAGATACTGATAATCCAGTTCACCCAATTTTACACTAAAATTGTGTAAAAATAGTATTATTTTAGAATATTTTTACTTCAAATTTGTTTTCACTGCAATTCATTCAATATTAAATTGGTACAAACAGTATTTTTAAATAATATTTTATACACAATTCTTTAAATAATATTAATTTATTTATTTAGTATAAAAATATTATTATTAAATAATTACACACATTATATAAAAAAAAAATTAAATGCTCAAATTTTTATTTTTTATTTTTAATATAATATTGTTCTAATTGTTTTTTTAACTAATTTTTTTATTCAACTAATTAATTTTGTATCTGATTTTTTACCCACTTATTTTTCTACTATTAATTTTTCATCAATCTTACCTACATAAAGCTCTTCGAACAGAGCAAATGAGTATTTATGATAGAAGGGCTCAAGATCGACAATCTCAAGATGGAATCGAATTATCCAATACTTTTAGCCAATATTTTGGTGGTTATGGAGAAAATAAAGATAACCTTCCATATTATTAATAGTTTTTTTAGAATTATTGTTATCAACTGTTTTAGTTTAGACTATGTTGTAATTTTCTTTATTTTATTCATATATTTTATTTAAGTTAATTTAATGTTATTGTTTTTATTAAATTACTAATTATTATCTTTTCCAAATAGTAATTGATAAAATAAGTTTTTTTATACATTAAAAATTAAAGTTAAATTAAAAGGTATAAATTAGTTAAATATATAATTAATAAGTTAATTAAATAACTTAATAATGTATATCAATATTGCACTCATTTTAAAGCTCTCGACGAGATAATTCCAACAGTATATCTTTTATAATAAATTAATTTATATATTTATTTATTTATTAAAATATATAAATAAATTAATTTGATTGAATAATATAGATAATAAAATTTGTTGGAATTATAACATAAGAGGCAAAGATAGAATTATAAAAAGTTAAATAGTAAATAGTGCACATAAATAGTATTATAACATATTTTGTACAATACTCTTCATGTGCACTATTTTTTTTATATGGAAGAATGGAATTTGATGCATGTTTAGACCATATTTTTACAATTTGATACAAATACATTAAATTTGTGCTTGATTGGAGTTGGTCTTAATGTTAAAATTGAGAGAAAAAAAGATATTACCAAAACAGTAGAGAAATTGTATACTCTCTATAATGTAAATTTAAATTTTATCAGTATATTTACCAGTATATATTAAAAATAGATATCCCAATTATATTGAAGTGGATATCCCCAATCCCAGTGTAATGATGGTAAGTTGTGACAAATTTCTAACTCATTCCCGTGTCAGTTAAAAAATGAGAAAAATAATTGATAGTTTAACAAGATGATAAAGATCTCCTCTCGTGAGTTTTAACCGCCAAATAACCAACTTGTCTTTTTAAACTACCGAAGATCCTAACTGCCCTTTCAACAATATTTAATTCCCTCCTTTTCTCTGCTTTTTTTTTTTTTTTTCCCTTAATTTCATCTTGACCGTCCATCTTCCAAATTTGGTTCTGGCCACAGATGCCCCTACAAGATTTTTTTCTCACTTTATGGTTTCCTCACACCTTTCACTGTAGTTTGATTCTCTCTACAACTAAAAGCCAAATGGAAAATCATTCCTACAGTTGACTACCAACAGCAAACAATGAAACAAACCATGGTTACCAAATTTTCATTCAAGTCGGCAAACCACGGTTTAGGGAGACTCAAAACACAATTTCATTATGGGGATGATAATAATTCCTATAATAAATTTGTATTATGATTATGTAAGTCCATCTCTAATCATACTCTAATTATCCAATTTTAATATCAAAACCTCTTTAATTATATTTTAAATTGTTGTTCCCAAAATATATTAAATAAAGATTGATAAATAGATCTCCCAATTTGGAGATACACTATTTCAATCTCCATTACTTTTTTAACATTATATATTCCATTATTACTCTTCCATCTATTATTTAAATAAATTTCATTCCTCCCATATCCTTTTTAAATTTGTAACTAAACTCAATTAACTTATTATAACTTTTTATTTATAAATGTAATAAGTATAAAAATTATATCATTAGAAATATTTTGTTGAAATATTGCAAGTGAGTATAATATTGATTATATTTTAATTATTTTTAAAATTTTCATTTATCACATCTATTTATTAATCAATAACCTAATAATTATTTTATTTAAAATTAAATTATTTGAAAGCTTCAATAAATATACATATATATCATTTAATATAATAATTAATTGAAAATAATTTAGTAAAATAAAAATAATTATATTAATATCTACAAATAAAAATATCAGAACTAAAATAATCACAAAATAAGTACATGAAAATTAAATTAAAACCAATTATTAAAATTAGGTAGATGAAATATTTAATTATTAAAAAATTTAAATTAAAAAATTGTTACATGTAAAATAGTTAGGTATAAATATATTATGAGAGTAAATTATTAAGAAAGTTAGAAAAAAATATAATTTATAAAGTAATATATATATATATATATATATATTATTATTTGGAGATTGTAAAATGGAGTATGGTCGGAATTGTGAATTTATAGAGATGTAATATTCTTAAAATATTCTATTTTATATCTTTATTTTGATGAAAAAAATATAGTATCATTGGAAATAGCCTAAGTATCTCTCAACCATGAAAATGGTATCCAATAATCCAAATCCTTGGAAGAATTAATTTGGGCGCCCAAACCCTTCACGTTTTGTGGCTAAATCCTTGTGAGAATTAATTTGGGCGCGCAAATCCTTCACGTTTTGTGCCTAAAACCTTGTCTAAGGCTATATCAACGATTAGACAAATCTAAATTCTTAAAAAATAAAATAATAAGTACACATTTAAATGTTGTCATTTGGTTGGAGGATACTCCTCCATGACTGGATAGCTTAGTTCACTTTCTATATATTCTACTTAAAAAAAAAAAAAAAGTACACATTTAAATTTAAGTTGAAAATAAAATTACTTATATGTACGAAATTTATGATACGACGTGTCAATGCTTAACTAGTATTTTTACGGAGAATGTTAATTCAACTGAAAAATAGTTCAATATATTTTTTTTTAGCTAAAGTGTACATGTGTTAACCCAATAATTAGAATTTGTAAATATATCTATTCTACTTTGATAACCTTATTTTTGATATGGAATTTAATGTGCATACTTACATATTTATTGTGAGAATATAATTTAGTAGGTCGGATGAACATAAGCGTGTTCAATTAAAATATACACATACCTTAAGTTCGGTTTTTCATCCAATCAATATAATTTCACGTCATATGTTATAATTTAAGGCAAATTGCAATAAAATATGCTGATATTTGGTCATATCGCAATGAAATCGCACTTTTATTTAAACTACAATGGAGTACCTCGGATAATTACTACTTTGGTCTCTGATATATTTTAAAATACCACTTTTTAATCTGTTTTTATCTTTTTAACTCATATGGTACCTAATTTTTTCAAAATAGATTATTTTAATCTCTATGACGAAAACAATTTAACGGTCAAATTTGACATAAAATATAAATTATTCATTTTATATTTTTTTATTAAATTATTAAATTAAAATGATATTTTTATCCTTTAACTTTTTAATAACTTTCATATTTTACAGTTCAATAAAAATTTATATACGTTATAAAAATTTAATTTTTGTAAAAATACTTAAAAAATATTAAATAAAAAAGTAAATATGATTAAATTTATTAAAAATAAAAAATAAAAATACTATAAAAATTTGACCTATTTTTATATTTGAACAATTTGACATTTTAGACAATTCAATAAGAAATTGTTGTGTCATAAAACTTAAATTATTTTTAAAAAATACTTAAAAATGATTAAATAAAAAATAAATATGATAAAATTTATTAAAAATTAAAAATATTTCAAACTAACTTAATTTATTAAAAATAAAATAAAATTCAAGATTGAATACTTATAGAACTCAAAGTTTAGTTAAAAAAATTAAAAAGTTAAAAATATTATATATACATATTTTAGAGTATATTATATAGCATATATACAATACATATATTAATTATAATAAAATTACAATATTTACATGCATTTATTATTATTATATAAAATTAAAATATAATAATAAAACTGTAATATATATAAAATTATTATTATATGTATATTAAATTACTAAATTTTGAGTTTTATGAGTATTCAATCTTAAATTTTATTTTATTTTTAAGAAATTATATTACTTTTAAGATTTTTAAGTTCTATAATATTTTTATTTTTAATAAATTTTATTATATTTATTTTATTATTTAATCATTTTAATTGTTTTTTTTTTAAAAAAATTTATAATGTATACTAATATTTTTTTAAACTATCGAAATAGATAAAATTATTAAAAAATTAAAGGGTAAAGTATCATTCTAATTTAATAATTTAATAAAAAATACAAAATAAAAAGTCTATACTTTACATCAGGTTTGACCGTTAAAATTTTAGTCAGAGAGATTAAATTAATATATTTTAAAAAAATTAGGGACTATATGAGCTAAAATCATAAAAGTAGATTAAAAAGTGATATTTCATAATATATTAGGAATCAATTGAGAATTATCCGAGCTACTCCATTATAGTGTAAGTAAAAGTACAATCTCATTACAATATGACCAAATATTAAGATATTCCATTACAATTTACCTTATAATTTAACTTTATTGTGCTCGTCCCACCAAAACTTTTTCTCCATTGTCGGATCCACCGAATCCATGAGCTTTAACACTTTCACTAGCAAAAATTAAAAGTTTACTATATACATACAAAAGAGGGAGGCAGTAGATGAGCAAAGGGGTCATATCCATCCATCATTTCAAGAACGCGATGTTCGTGTGGTTAATCAAAGGTTATTGTGACTTTTAAGCCCCATAACAAAATCTTGATAAACAAAGTTAAGTGTCTCATTCTTCACCTCCCATGTGGGATGTTGTTAAAGTTGTCATCATCTGATCATATGCTTAATCATTTCTGAAACCATTATCTAATCCATCCAATTAAGCATCACCAAGTCGATACTACATATTTAAAAAATTCATAATAGAATGTAACAGAGAATATTAAATGGGGACGTAATTCTGATTTTGTTTTGTTTTATTATAGAGAATAAAGTTTTGAGAATTTGTTTTTGAACTGTAAAAAGCTGTCAATATCTATTAAAATTAATATCAAATTATATTATAATATGTCTTATTATTTACGTTAGAACTTCATTCTACATTATTTCGTGCATATATTATTTACATAAGGAGTCCCGATCATGAATTGACTTATAGATTTGAAATTCAAAGCTTTTTTACAGTATTTCTAGACATTTCTAACCGGTAATCTAATAAGAGTTACCTTAAACTCGCACAGTCTTTAAAAATTTACTATTGAGCATTGCAATGCAAAAATATGTCTAAACTTTTAATAAACCCACAATGTAGCCATTTATTTGGTGACTCTTGCTAATTTAAACACATTTATCGTGAATAAGAAACTATGAAAATTTTCAAGAATATGTTATAAAAAATGTGATTAGAAAGAGATGTCGAAGAGAGTATAATTGAAGGTAAATGCTCCAAAGTGGTTGCAACTGCAATGGCTGGATGCTATGAGCGTGATTAGGGGAAGTTTTGCCTTGAAAAAGTGAAATCCATTACATATTAGATATGCTCCCTCTCTCTCTCTCTCTCTTTGGATTCTTTAAATATTGGAAAGCTCCAAAAACCACTTCAACTACCTTCTGGATTTGGTGAACATCTCTTAGAGACTTCCAGTTCCAAGGACTTTTAATTATTCAAGACTGATCATTAATTATTCCAACAGTGGGTAAAGAATAAAGGGTTGTTCATCCCATGGAGTTAATTTTGTGTTATTATGCAATGAGGACCGTCTGATTTTGTCATCATTGTGTTGTCATTACTTGTTAACCGACAACAGTCACGGATGCTGCAAAATCATTTTTGTGGATCCTGTCTGTTCGTGCTTTCTTTTCATCATGGATAATTCATTTTCAATTCAAATTCACTCTCAAGCTAAGTGTTACAAAGTAGAGAAAAGTAGAAGTTTTTGCTTTGAATCTTGCTTTAAAATTTTTAATTTGGTCTAACAAAAAGTTTGGGAGACAAATCAATTACACGTAACTCCCACTTAGGCTGTTTAATTTTATTATAAAATTAAACAGCTTTCTTTTCGTTTAAATATTCATTATATTATATAGTAAAATGGACGGCCAGTTGGCCACCTCAATTTTTTTATTTTATTTTCTTTTAAAGTTGATACTTTATGGGTTCAAAATGTAGCGTCACGTGTTAAGATTTATACTATATGTGCGGTTTAAATATTTCTCGTTGGAAAAGATAATGTGGAAGTGCCTGATATTCACCACAAAATAAATAATATTTTTTATATAAAAAAAGATGAGACAAAAGAACAATAATTCAATCACAAAACACAAGATTTTACATTAAAAACCAAAACAGAGAAAAGACCACGGCTGTTAGGATGACGAGAGAAAAATATCATTATTTAGAAAATTGTTACAAGTACATACTTAATATTCTCTCTAACCCCAAACTCCTATTACAACCAGGTCCTATATCTCTCCCAATATCAAAGTGTTTCTCCAGTGTATCTAACCCTAGAATAAGAGTGTGGGTTGGCCAACAAAAACAATTCCTCCAATTTTGAAAGGTGGTATTCAAAGTCTCACCTATTTATAGGCAGAGTATTCTTGGTCCTAAAGGAATTGTAAACCTACGAGGAGTAAAAAAGCTTAGGGTAAAATAAGTTACAGCAACAAGCCGCTAGTGTTGACCGTTAGCCTGCAATCGCGATTCTCTCTTGCGAGTGGTGACCAGTAGCTGTTGTAAAAGTGTGTGTTTGAGTTTAAGGTTGAGTCCTACATTAGCTCAACCAATTAGTTTTTTTATTTATTTAAATTCAATTTTAAAATTTTAAAATTGAATAGTTAAATAACGTTTATGTGAAGAGTTATATCTTCAACACTCTAAAACTGTTTTTTCAACAATTCTTCAACATTTATATATTACAAAACAAATAATATCAGAAAACTATTTTTTTCCAATTCTTTGCATACATTCTAAAACTGAGATGCACACTAAAGTTCGATAGAATTCAGAAACATCTAGTGCTTGATTTTTGGATTGCAACAGAGGATCCTGAGAGACAGTTGTTCAAAGTTCTATAAGTATAAGTATAGAGAACAATTTCTGTCTTAAGGCTATTGTTATATAGCAAGACTCTGTTATCATATTCTGTATTCTAGGACTCGATTTTTTCTGTTATTTATTAACAATTTTGTTGTACTGTAAGTTATTATAATTTATATATATATATATATATATATGGGGTTTGTGTATACACACACACTCACACACACATATCGTACTTCTTCTGTCTCTTGTGTATTTCTTCTCCAATATTTATATAACTGATTAGTGATTGTTGGTTTTCTAACAATCTTAAGACAAAAATTGATTCTTGTTGTTTATCATGGATCAACTCAAGAGAGTGGATTTCTGGCGATGGCAACAGAAGATGATGTTCTTTCTAACAACCATGAACCTGACAAATGTGGTCAAAGAAGAGGCTTCGAATATTGGAGACAACCCTTCAAAGAAAGACCTCACTACTGTGGAGGCCTGGACGCACACTGAGTTTTGATGCAGAAATCATATCCTCAATTGATTGGATGATACTCTGTATAATATTTATTCCAATTGCAAAACTGCAAAAGACTTGTGGGGATCTCTTGAGAAAAAATACAGGTTGAAGATACGGGTTCAAATAAATTTGTAATTGGCAAATTTATAAAGTTTAACATGATTGCCTCTAAGTCTCTGATTAAACAGGTTGAAGAATTGCAGATTCTTATTCATGAACTGCATCATGAAGATTGTTCAATCAGTGACGATTTCAAGTAGGTGCTATTATCGAAAAATTACCACCATCTTGGAGTGATTTCAAGATATATCTCAAGTACAAAAGAAAAGAGATGTCAGTGGAAGTTTTAATCTTAAGGCTTTGGGTTGAAGGTGTTGGGATTTATGCCCTAAAACTTGTAATTGTAAATGGTTAAAGACTTAATAAGAATTATTCAGATTGTCATTCAAGTTTATAAATGTTTTATATTTAGTAATATATTTGTATTGTGTAAGAATATCATATATTGCAAGATATAATCTCAGAATGAGTATATGATGGTTATATACAGAGATAATTCATTTTGAGACATGCAATCTAAAGAGTCCATAGAGAGCGAACAAAGCTGGGTACTTGATTTGTGATTGATCTAATGCTGCGGTCTATTCTGTAAAATACGGTGGTCTTATCCTAGACCGCTCATGTAGTTGACATGAGAATGGAGGCACTTTATATGATGAGATCATATAGGACTGGGCCCCGATTTATATGAATCTCTCACCAAGATCCGTTAGTAGATGAGATTCATATATAATCGATAAACGATGGCTATTTATAAGTGATCTTAATCCTGAGTGTCATATCGACTTTTTCAGGTTGGATTGTGGCTTTTGATTTACCATGAGTGAGGTTGATGTGAATCTCGACCAATACATCTGTATCTTGAAGTTGCGGTTTGGTTTGTAGCTGAGAATGTTTGAACACAATAGTAGAATCCACTCCTTCTTGATTGAAGTAGATAAGTAGTTCCCTTAAGGGTTGATTTAGGGCTTGAACGATTATGAGCGCTCTCATTCTTCCGTGAGCAAGACAGGATTTAATTGTTCATTAGAGAATTAATGGAACTTATAGGAAAATATATTTCGAGAGGGGTATAACGGACCTTATGACCCAGCTCTAGTTATGAACTATTTGTGGAGGATCACACTATATGCAATTAGCTATATCAATGGACACTGAGACTTCAGATTGTATAAACACGTCTATAGTTCTGAGAGTGCAGCATCGGGTTTTTAGTGGAATAACTTTGAGGTTAATAATCGTGAAATATTAATTAAAGAGTTTTAATTAATATTACTAAGTATTATTAGAGCTTAAAACTGTGGGCCCATTAGGTCCCCTTGCTAGCCTTTATGGTTGTTGGTAACGAGGGTTACGGTAGATTAATTGGATGGTCCAATTAATAGTATTACGAAAGTAATACGATTTAAATAAAAGAGAATAATTATATAATGTGATTATTTAATTAATTAAATATTTAATAAAATAATAGAAATTAATAATTAATAATTAATAATTATATTTATTAAATATGAGGTCATGTGATTAAATAATGAAAAGGATAAAAGAATTAAAATAATTAGATTATTTTAATAGTCCTAAAAGTCAAAGGTTAAAATCTTTAGGAGATCAAAAATAAAAAGGATTAGAAATCCTATTTTGACTTGGTCAAATCAAAACCCTAAAGAGCTACTATATAAGAGTTATACAGTTAGAAAAAATTAACCTAACACATTAGTGAAAAAGAAAGAGAGTTTGGCCACCAAAGAGAGAAGAAAAGAGAAAAAAAAATTTTCCGACTCTCCCTTCTTTTGCAGGATTCGGCAGGCCTCTAGGGAGAAGAGACTCTCCGTCCGTTCTTTTCATGTGACCTCCATCTCTTGCCGTGACGTGCCCACACGCGTTGTCAGACTGCGGGTCATAGCTTGAAAAATCTGGTGATAGATCGAGGAATCAGAAAAAGAAAATCAAGAAAAAAGTATGTAGTTTCATAGAATCTTTTTATACGTATATACAGGAACTCGTTTTTTATTGAAAAATAGTTTTTCAATTAAAATAAAATTTTTGAAACTATTAATTCCGCATGTTATACGATAATCAAACATTTTCTAAAACTCCCTTCAGAAGGATCACATGAAGGATGACAAAAATGAAGTCACTTTTGTTCAAGCCAATAATGCAGAAGGAACGTCAAAGCCAAATAAGGCTTTGGCTGTTAGGTTGAGTCAACCGCATGAGGCAGTCTTTGGGTTCTTTCAACCGCTAGGTTGTGCGTTAACCTTGTAAGATTTATAGTTGAGCCTGTCGAGCGTAGGGTTTGTTGAGTGCTAGGCTTGATTTTTTGGGCCGTTTTTAGTGGTTTTGGGCTGTCTTTTGGGTCTAAGCTTTTTGGGCTATTTTTGACCATTACATGTCCTGATTTCTTTACTTTCTTGATAGGAAATGAACCTCAAACTTACAAAGAAGCTATGACTTCTCCATATGCTTATTTATGGAAAGAAGCAATTAAAAGTGAGGTTGAATCAATTTTAGAAAATCATACGTAGGAATTGGTTGATTTACCACCAGAAAATAAATCAATTAGATACAAATGGATTTTTAAAAATAAATTAAAGGCGGATGAAACTATAGATAAATATAAAGCTCGTTTAGTAGCTAAAGGTTACCACCAAAAAGAGGAACTGGATTATTTTGATACTTATTCTCCAGTATCTAGTATTACCTCCATTAGAATGCCAACTGCTATAGCTGCAATTAGAAATTTATAAATACATCAAATTGACGTAAAAACTGCATTTCTAAATAGAGAATTAGAAGAATAAATTTATATGGAGCCGCCTGAAGGGTTTATAATTAAAAGTCAAGAAAATAAAGTATGTAGACTTGTTAGATCCTTATATAGACTTAAACAAACTCCAAAGTAATGACATGAGAAGTTTGATCACACAATGATCACAAGTGGTTTTAAAATCAATGAATGTGATAAATGTGTGTATGTAAAAAAATATTTATACTTCTTATGTAATGATATGTTTGTACGTTGACGATATGTTAATTATAGAATCTAATTACAAAATAATAAATAATACCAAACAATTTTTAAAATCTAAGTTTGACATGAACGACATAGGTCTAGCTAATGTCATTCTTAAAAACAAATAATGAGGGATATGTTCTCACACAATCTCATTATGGGAAAAATGTGTTAAAAAGGTGTGGTCATTTTGATTGCAAACATTATGCAACTCCATATGAAATGAATATCAAGTTAAAGAAACACAGTGGTGAGGCTGTATTTTAGCTTGAATATTCACAAGTTATTTGAAGTTTAATGTACTTGATGAATTCAACTAGGCCTGATTAAGCTTATTCTGTAAGTTTGCTTAGTAGATATACTAGTAATCTTGGTCAAGAACATTGAAATGTACTTGTAAGAGTTTTGAGATATTTAAAGTATACTTGCAATTATGGGTTGCATTATACAAAATATCCATCGGTGTTAGAGGGTTACAGTGACACAAACTGGATTTCAGATAGTGCAGAATCTAAATCTACTAATGAATCCTCTAAACAAACTTGTATAGCAAGATCCACAATGGAGTCTAAGTTTATAGCACTTGATAAAGCTGCTGAAGAAGTAGAATGACCATGTAATTTTCTAGAGAATATTCTACAGTGGCCTAAGCCTGTAACTGCTATCTGCATACATTGTGATAATTTAGTTGCACAAATGAGAGCTAAAAATAATATTTATAATGTTAAATCTCGACATATCAGGCGTAGACATAATATCATCAAATAATTGCTCTTTAATGTAATTATTTCCATTGACTATGTGAGATCAAAAGAGAATTTAGTAGATCCGTTGAAAAAAAGGTCTACTAAAGAGAACAAACAAAATATACGTCAGAGGGAATGGGCCTGAAGCTAATTGAACAATACATTGAACTGGGCGGAAACCTAACTTAGCTAATTGGAGATACCATGGTCTAAGTAAACTAGTTTGGTTTAATTCAAGACTGAACACACATTGGCCTATTCCAGTTGAAAGGTGTGTTGTCTGCAAAAGTACATAGGGTACGGTACTACATTTAATAACATTAATCTCTTACCGTTAAGAGGAATATAGTATAATATTTTAAATTAATGCCACATATATAAGAGTAATGTGGGGTTGCATTCTTAAGAATATGATTGAATTCTCTAAAGCTTCTACAAATTCAGGATTCGTTTAGGACCAAAATAAACACCATCGTAAGAATTGAAGTGTGTAAGATTTGAGTTGTGTGTGATATGTTGTCTAGTTCTTCTATAGAAGTGAACAGTTCACGATTATAAATCCACTTTGTCACTCAGAAGTTCCGATGTATTTATACTAAGGGAAGTTGTAGTCCTCAAAAATCGCTCGGGGACACGGGGCACTACAAACTGCAAAGACAGAATGCACGTAACCCGTAGGATGTCTGGGACACTGGGGTGGTGCAGCCAAAATCACTCCGACGGTCAAGTTAGCGAATGTTAATAAGTAAATAATGGTTATAAATTGAGAAGAATGAAAAATACTTCCTGTTAACTAGGGGGTTGAGATCTTCCTGGTTGAATGAGATGTAAGGTCGGCTAATCGGGCTACGATCGGAAGATGATCGGAGATGATGAATCTTGGCCGGAGAAGACGATCTAAGTATTGATTGTTCTTGGATATCTGTTTTTCCGTCCCTCTCTTTTTGGAGCACTATCCTTCATTTATAGAGGGGGTGGTGTTTTTACCCGTTGAGGGATTTCATCATTTCCTTCCTATTGTTACCTAAAATCAAGGAAGTTTATGGATGCTTTCTTTGACTTAGCCGTTTAGATTTTAATCATGGTTTGTAGGACCGCCTTTATTAAAGTAGATCATGATTTGGTCTCCCACAGAATTAAAGAGATTCTATATCGTATGACATATTGTTTTGACTATTGTCCTGAGATAATTATAAGTAAATGTCGTGTGACATGTCGACTGAACATTGACCTTAGACGATGATGATACCACGTCGCACGACATAGGAGATTTCCCGAGTGTAGATGTTGTGGAGTTACTTCCCTGTTGCTGCTTGGATCGATGTAAGGATTTGTCGAATGTGTGTCGTACGACATGAGGGTTCTTGAGGTGTGGCCATCATGGATTTGTCTTTATTTGGACCACCGTTTAGTGATCATGGCTGGGTCGTCGTGCGACCAAGGTAATTGGTTCATGTGGTTTGACCAATTTTTACCAAGGAGATTGGGCCAAGTAGTTTGACCATTTTTAGCTCTGGGCTTAGTCATGTGATGCAATTTGGGCTTCGAGCCGGATCTTCGCTTGTATTTGGGTCTGACAGATTTTGGCTACTACAGAAATTCAAGTTCAAAAGACATTTATCCTGATACAATTCATGTCTATTTTCTCTCAGTTTCATTTGCATTTAAATATAATCAAACTTCGACTCAAATGTGGGGTATTGTTGTAAAAGTGTGCGTTTGAGTTTAAGGTTGAGTCCTGCAGTAGCCCAACCAGTTAGTTTTTTATTTAAATTTTAAAATTAAATAGTTAAGTAACGGTTATGTGAAGAGTTATATCTGTTCAGAAACTAACTCTTCAACATTTATAAATTACAAACGAATAATGTCAGAAAACTATCTTTTTCCAATTCTTTGCATACATTCTGAAACTGAGATACACATTAAAGTTCAATAGAATTCAGAAATATCTAGTGCTTGATTTCTGGATTGCAACAAAGGATCCTAGGAGACAATTGTTCAAAGTTCTATAAGCACCAGTGTATAGTGCATTTATTGTTTAAGGCCATTGCTATATAGAAAGACTTTGTTATCATATTCCGTATTCTGATACTCGATTTCTTCTATTACTTATTAACAATTTTGTTGTACTATAAGTTATTATAATTTTTATATATATATATATATATTTATATACACACACATCATATTTCTTCAGTCTTTTGTGAATTCCTTCTTCAATATTTATATATCTGATTAGTAATTGTTGATTTTCTAATAGTAACAACCCGTTAATATAAGCTGCGACCCTACGATCACTATTTTAGGTCGCAAGTTTCAGGCCCCTAGTTCCGACAGTGTGTCCGGGCGCGTCTAATCTCTGTTTCTAACGTCGTTTTTATCTCGATCTCTTCTTTGCATCGGTTTTTAATTCACCTCAATTAGACATTGTTTGCCCTATCAATTGAATACGGTTTGATCACTTTAGGAACACAAGCCAAAACCCTAACACCTACTCTCATAATTGAGAGACATCACGAGTCGGGGTTAGAGGTCTACGGGAGCCTGCCAAGATTAATCACTATATCTGGTAAATGCACACAATGAGACTCGAATCTGCACCACTAACCCACTAACGTGGATTGAAAATGTGCACATCACCTAAGCCACGAGGGGATATTTGCCAAATTTTTTCTTTCTTTACACCCTTACCAAGGATTAAACCAATATTTATTTCATGATTATTACTATATCTTGTTTCCATATCATATCATTCTTATAATTTGACATTATAAATAAATTGTTCATTCATTATTTTTTCATTTAATAAATACGATCAATGTTTTTCAATAAAATATTTTTTTTCTTCTGAAATCTGAATGTCTAGTGTACTCTGCCATTTTTTATTTTTATCTATTCCAATTTTTTAAAGCATGAATTCTCAAATGATAATAACAAATTTACTTTTAACATGGATTATGTTGATGAACAACCTATTAATAGCTTTCATCACTACAGTTCTTTTAATAAAAGTTTACTTAGCAAAAAAAATAAATTTGAAACCGTTAGGCATATTTATAATGATTAATCTGGTTAGGTCCGATAGATTTCTAATCCTACATTTAAAAATAAAAAATCAAAAAATTAAAAAGATTAGATAATTATAGCTTTTTAAAGCTCTAGCACCATGCTTCTTGTTCGGCCTTTTTTTTAAGTTATTTGCTTTTTTTTTATTTTTATAATTTGATATTTTACAGAATGATTATTGGTTTGGTGTGATGATATGATGAGCGAGGTGATATGATCGATAACTACATTTAGTCATAAGCAATGCCAGATTTCAAGTTTTAAAAATTAATTGTTTACTTGCTTTAATTCCTTGACATCATTACAAGTTTTGAAGAAGCAAGCAAACCAAAAAGGTTCATAGAATATTTTTTTTATTATTATCAATATTTATTAAATCATCAAGTTAGGTCAAAGTTTGCATGACATATTCCACGTTAATCATGTTATTGTCTGGAGGGTGACCTCACAATTTGAAAATAACCATCTTATTATCTAAATTTCTTTTCATCTGTTTTATTTATAACTAATTTACTTCTTTATTATTTCATCCAATAATAAAATAATATTGCTATCTAGATTAATTAATTATATTTTATTAAGTTTTATATATAAGTTCTTTGAGAAAAAAAATAAAAAGTAAATAATACACAGGCTCCCTAAAGTTTATTTTCTATAAGCAAAAATAACATTTGAGTTTATTGATAAATATCTCATCTGCCGTTAGTTAAAGTCCATCCAAATTGACGGTTAACAAGATTTGACTATTAAAAAGACCAAAATACTCTCAAAATAATATATAAAATTACTAAAATTTTATTAAATAATAATAAAAAAAAATAGTTAAGATCTCCACCATCCATTTCAACTAATTTTTATTTTTATTTAATAAATTTTAGTAATATTATATATTATTTTTGGATATTTTGGTCTTCTTCTTACAGTTAAACCTGATCAACTGTTAAATTGAATAAAATTTGACTAACAATAGGGGAGGTCTTTGCTAATAAAAATAAAGGTTGTTTCCGCTTGTAGAAGAGTAAATCTCAGATAATCTGAATATTATTTGCTCTAAAATAAAGTATATACATGTTAAATCAAAACACGTATTTTAAAATTAATAAATAATTAGGTCGCACCATCACATTTAAAAAAAAAAAAAGAAGTTAACATTAGGGCCACAACAACAATACTTTTATGGCATGTTTATTGCTTGGGATAGGTTTGAGATTGGACAAAAAAAAAAAATAAGTCAAACCCTTTTTTGGTACTCCAAACTAGAAGGACTAATTTTTGTCCAATTTCTTTTTTATCCCATTGCATATTTGGGATAAAATAAAGGGGTAATTGCAATAACTCCCCGTGTATATAGTCATAATTGTACAAAAATCTGAAAATAATTGATAATAATAATAACTCCTCTTTGACCGGTTGACTAACCGTTGACCACAGTTAGTCACTAACGGTCAAATGGGTAAAATCGTCTTTTTAAAAAAAATTAAAAAAAAAATGAAAAGAAGAAGAAGAAGAAGAATAAAGAAATCTAGAAAAAAAAAAGAAGAAAAAGAAGAGAAGGAGGAAGAAGAAAGAAGAGAAAGAACAAAAATAATAAAAAAAAAATCTAGAAAAAAAGAAGAAGAAGAAGAAGAAATAAATTTAGAAAAAAAAAAGTAAAGAAGAAGAAGAAGAGGAGGAGGAAGAAGAAAGAAGAGGAAGAACAAAAATAAAAAAAAATCTAAAAGAAAAGAAGAAAAAGAAAAAAAAGAAATAAATCTGAAAAAAAAAGCAAAGAAGAAGAAGAAAGAAGAGAAATAACAAAAATAAAAAAAATTTGGAAAAAAAAAGAAGAAGAAGAAGAAAGAAAAAAAAATAAGAGAAGAAGAAGAATTCGAAAAAAAAAAATTTGAAAGAAGAAGAAATAAAAGAAGAAGATGTGGAAAAAGGAAAAAAAAATGATAAAGAAAGAAATTAAAAAAAGAAAAAAAAATTGGAAGAAGTAGAGATCTGGTGATGATGAACAAAAAAATTTGAAAAAAAAATTAATTTTTTTTTTTTTTTGTAATGGACCAGATGATCTGGTTCATTGGATGAATATATTTTTATCTCATCTAATGGACCAGATCTCATCTGGTCCATTTTTTAAATTTTTTTTTAATTTTTTTTTTAAAAAGATAATTTTATCCTTTTGACCGTTAGTGACTAACTGTGATCAACGGTTAGTCAACCGGTCAAAGGGGAGTCATTGTTATTATCAATTATTCTCAGATTTTTGTGCAATTATACCTATATACACAGATAATTACCCATAAAATAAACCCCTCTCCAAAACAAAGGGTTTATTTTTTTCCACTTTTTCATAAATTTATTTTGCATCTAATTTTTCAATTTTTTACTGGGTTCCTCTCTCTCTCTCTCCCTCTTTTTACTTTTATTTTTATATTTTATTAAACTATTTATATATAAAATTAAATTTATTTTAAAAATTAAATTGTATATATTTTATTATAACATTTTAAAGTTTTAATATTTTTAATATAAAATAAAAATAATATTATTTTAAATAGTTTTATTTATTTTAAAAATCTATTTTATTCAAATCCTATAAGGCACCAAACATATCACAATACTAATTTAGTATTATACAGTCCAATCTTATCTCATAAAAATAATCCAATTCAATCTCATACACCAAACGTATACTTAGTGTGGTAATTATGGTTCAAATAGTTATACATCCTTCCAACACATAATAGTGCAATTCGAATAATTACTCTCACAAGTCACAATATATGGAAGAAAGAGATTTGTTAAGATAAAACACTACGAGTATTGTTCAAATAGTTACTCTCTCAATACATGGTAGTGCGGTTCTGAAAACTACTTTCATAATATAAAGAAGGAAAAACTTTAATTTAGTCTCTACTTATTTGTGAAACTTTACTTTTGTACTCACATTTCGTTTTTTAATTTCCGTGGTCCCTAACGTTTGAAAAGTAGATAAAAATGATCTTTTTGACCAATTTTTAGTTAGTCAACCATGACAGAGTTATTAAAAAGTCTATTTTACCCCTCAAATTAATAAAAAAATAGATTTACTCTTTAAATAATTTAAATTTAATAAATTTATACCCCTTTTTAAAAAAATTAAAAGGAAATTTTTTTTAAAAAAAAGCCAAAAAGAAAACCTTTAGGTGGAGATTTAGATTGGATCTATACCGTCAATCGTATTTGATGGATGGTTGATATCCAATCTAAAAATTGAATCTCTATCAAATGAAGAACAAAAGAAAAAAAAAATAATTGAAGAAAAAAAAAAGAAACTGAAGCCACCATTGCTGGGATCTCTAGCGATGGCCACCGCAGGCGATGGCTCCAGCGATGGCCACCGCAGGCGATGGCCCTCGTTGGATGAGATCCAGCCATGGCCATCGCCAGCGATACGATGGCTCTAGATCCAGCTATGGTCATCGCCAGCGATGCAATGGCTCTCGCTGGAGAGATCCAATGATGGCCACCACCATTGCTGGATTAAATTGTTCTTAATTTTTTTTTTCTTTTTTTTTAGTTCTTGGGTAAGTGGAGATCCAAATTGGATCTCCACCAATATTTAAAAAAAAATTTAATTTTTTTATTATCTTTTTAAAATTAAATACACGTGTCACAATCCTAAGAGCTCTTGACCTAATGACAAGTATACCCTCGGTCAACTCTCTTTTGACTAACAGAAGGACCATCTTGATCTATTTTCCAAACGTTAGGAATCATAGGAATTAAAAAATAAAACGTGAGTAAAAAAATGAGGTTTCACAAATAAATAGGGACTAAATTAAAGTTTTCCCTATAAATAATCGAGTTTTACCTTATACAAAAATAAATGTGGAAAACCCCTCTCTTATATCGTGGAAGTAATATTGAGAGGTGCGAGCACGTGCTAAGCTTGACGGTGAGCTATACATTGCTTACAAGTTCATGAAATGAAGATGCATTTCTGAATAACGGTTTGATCTTGATCAAATGTAAAAGCATGAATAGTCGCAGAAATTATATGGTCCCTGGATTGAACCCCCTTTCTAAGAGCAGGCAGGCCATGCTCAGAGGTTGTTGGAATTTGGAAATCAAATGTATCATACAAATTGTATCCGACTATCAGAGAAAATTTAGATACAACAGATACACCATAGATTGTGATCTTGCTTATATATGGTAACCGAAGCTCCTCTTTCATATTAAATACATAAATTTTTTGTTAGTGTCGTGCAAATGAAAATTCAACCAAATTTAGTTACACTTCAATTTTTTTTTTTTTTCACTATATGGCAATTGATTTGTGAATTGTCTAGTAAATAACAATTTGCCATAAGTTTAGTTCAATAAGAATTTTCTCCAAATAAGTGTAGCATTACTATTTGATAGATAATAACAAAATAAAGTAACAAAAATATGAATAAATAACTTTTGAACTTGAAAATAATTAAGATGTTTTCTTAGCTAGCTTGAAAAATCTGATACCTTCTATCTACCACAATTATCCAACTAATTCAATTTGCAAACACCATTCTCCTGCATAATTGATGTCTCAACAGAGTATTCTATTTGCAAAACGTTTGACAAAAAAATGTATTAATTCGATAGAAACTAAAAAGGGAAAAGACTCAAAGAGGTAGTTGGCAAGAAAATGATGTGGATTGATATTGTTTTTCAATTGTAAGCATCAGCTGAAAACTTTCAATTTCCAAATATTGAAATATACAAATTTCAATAACATCAAGGAAGAGATTTTCACATTTGAAAGACATTTGAGTGATGGAGAAACCCATGTGCATGCTGTACTCCAATTTGCTGGTACATATACTCATCCTTTAATATTTTAGCTTGTTTTAGACCTGTTGAGTAGATATTTTACTTTTTAGAAGCGCTTTCTACAAAAATTGTATATTTTTATTTTACCTAATAGAACTTTTGAACTCGAAAAAATAAAAATAAATTTTGAAAAATTCTATCAAATAAGCCCTTAGTTGACCAACAAGATGGTGCAAGGAAAACTCTTAAAACTAGTTAAAAGCTTAAAAACAGTGAAAATCATTGTCTTTTTCCATCTCAAAACTTGTAATTATATCATAGGTTTTTGAAAATTGACGAATTAAGCATACGTACAAGTCTTTATAGGGAATGTGTAAGCGTGACGTGGGTGTGAGAGAGAATACAGAAACATGGTTTTTCTTTAGTGCAAGTGTAACTGGATCCAACTTTGATCTGGGTTATCATTAAACATGTTTGAGTGACAATGTCATGTGAGGTTTTGAGGCACTAAACCATAAAAGCAAAGCAACCCCACTAGGTGTTGCACTGGCTAGGGTTTCATGCTGTTAGGGGACAATCCCAACCCTAAACCAATTGCCTAAGAAGCCAAGTTAGGGTTACTGAAGAAACAGTTTTAATACTTGGTTGGGAGCAAGTCTCACATGAGGGGGGCCAACATGTTGGAGAGCTTCCTTTGCTTTTAATGAGGATTTCCCTTTTGAAAGTCCTTCTTATGGTCCCTCCATCACATGCTCTACTCTACTCGCACGCTTCCTTTTTTAAGCATGAAGAAGAGAAAAACTTCTATATATTTGTTTTTCATTTTATATTGTTATGAGTTTCTCGCGACTAATTATTTATATCGTCTAATATAATTTGAGTGAAATGAACATGTGTGTATATATAATATGAAGGTTAAATTGAAATAAAATAACCTGATGTTTGGTCGTATTGCAATGAAATCATATTTTTTTTTAACTACAATTAACTACTTCGAATAATTATCAATTTGGTCCCTAATGTATTTAAAAATATCACTTTTTAATCACTTTTTAATTTTTTAACTCATTTGATCCCTACCTTTTCCAGAATATATCAATTTAGTCTCTATGATCAAAATTTTGACGGTGAAACCTGACATAAAGTATAAATTAACTATATAACCTTTTTTAATTAAATTACTAAATTAGAATGACGTTTTTACCCATTAACTTTTTAACAACTTTACCTATTTGAATAGTCAATAAGAAATTGATATATATTATAAAAATTTAATTTTTTAAAATATACTTAAAAAGGAATAAATTATAAATTAAATATGATAAAATTTATTAAAAAAAATAAATATAAAAATTAAAAGTAATATCATTTATTACAAATAAAATAAAATTCAAGATTAAATACTTATAAAACTCAAAATTTAGTAATTTAATACATATACATATATACATATATATAATAAATTTATATATATTGCAGTTTTATTATTATATTTTTATTTTTAGAATATAATAATAATAAATGTATATATATATATTATAATTTTATTATTATACTTTATTTTTATAATATATATGTATATATATATATATAATATACTCTAAAATATGTATATATTTTAACATTTTAGTTTTTTTAACTAAATTTTTAGTTTTATAAGTATTCAATCTTGAATTTTATTTTTATTTTTAATAAATGATGTTACTTTTAAATTTTTTAAATTTTTATAATTATTTTAAAATTTTAATGAATTTTTAATATTTATCTTTTATTTAATCATTTTAAAGTGTTTTTGAATTTTTTTTTTAAGTTTTTATAACGCGTCAATTTTTTATTGGACTGTCTAGATAAATAAAACTGTTAAAATATAAAAAGTTGGAGGGTAAAATTATCTTGCTAATTTAATAAAAAGGGTAAGATGGTTAATTTATACTATATGTTAGGTTCGACCGTCAAAATTTTAGTCATAAAGATTAAATTGATATAATTTAAAAAAGGTAGGGACCATGTGAGGTAAAAAAATAAAATAAATTAAAAAGTGATATTTTTAAATACATTAGGGATCAAATTGATAATTCTCTGAGGTATTTAGTTGTAGTTTAAGGAAAAATACGATTTCATTGTAATATGACCAAACGTCAGGATATTCCATTACAATTTGCCATAATATAAATATATGATAAATTAAGCTAGGATTGTTTTCCTTGGTTTATTTGCAAACTTTTTGCCTCAGTATTTCTTTTACTTATTTTGTCCTTTCAACTGAAGTGTCTTTTTTTTTTTGAAATGTTTCAACTGAAGTGTCTAATACTACAATTTTTAACGTCATATTAATTGCTGGTCCTTGAGTCGACATAAAAAATGTGCCAGCAAGAAAGCATGAGGCAAGCATTAGTCAGGAAAATACGAACAACAATGTCAAGCATATTTATGAGAATATCTATCTGATTTTCTCTTATGAATTGAGAGGATTTGTCACCTAATCCGTCACAAACGCAAACAATAAATGATCAACGTTCAACGGTTGTTAATTCAATACACAAAAGAAGTTATTATCAGGCTAGATTGGTCCAACTTGGGACACCCCCACCACCACCACATTTACTACTGCCGGTGGTCTATGATAAGGTTATAGCTAATGCTAGATAGATACTACACGATTCTCTATCATTGCCTTACAATTTTCTTGTGTGTACTTGAATTAATTGTCCCCGTCCAAAAATTATCTTATAGGAGTATAGTCGATAGAAAATGACAATTGAGGTTGAACGTGGGCAGGGCCCAATCTCAAAAGGACTGGCAAATATTGGCCAAACCATTAAAGGGTCCAAGTTGATACAGTAGTAATGTGCAGTTGTCTGGGTTTTACGCAACAGAGCACATGTCCTAACAAATATTCTATTAACTGCAGTGAAATTTGAATGGTAGAGGAAACTGGTCACATTCAACTTTTTTTATTTTCCTTCATAAAAGGTTGAAGTTGAATCTCACATTAAAAGTTGGTCCAGGAATTGGGTCTGGTTTTCTTTACTAGTAGTTTTGTGATGTGAACTCTTCATTGCAAGTGTACAACGTGTTACCAGGTGGGACAGTGTAGAGGACCAATCTTGATAATGAACTTTATCATTTTAAGCCTTTAAACCTTAAGGCCCATAATATTGTTGCAATTATTGTCCTTTTCACTCTTAAATGACTCCTCTTTTGGGATATTTTTCTTCTTCTTTGTCTTGCCTTTACCTACCATTTCATTTTTTTTTTTAATCTATAGTGTCCATCAATGATTTGATGTTAATTACCACATACAAGTAGAAGAATTCGGGGAACATGATGCGTGAAGTATGCTAAAAGAACATCATCCTAGAGTACATACACCCAAATTGAGGCAATATAAAGGTAAAATAAGATAATCTATTTAACTTTGTTTCAAAAAAAAAAAAAAAAAAAAAGATAATCTATTTAACTTGTCCAAGATAAAAGTATAATCGGTGGAATCTTTGCCGTGTGTTTTGTCTATTATCCTCAAATAGTCAAATGTGGCCCCATGAAGATAAATCACATTTACAATTGATACGTATAAGATATTTCTTGGTTTTTGTCATTGGCTAGTTTTCTCGGACACACCACGTACCACAACCACATGGATCTGGTTCGTGTGAACCAAAACCGCTTATTCATAATCACGGTCTCAAAAAATTGTTGGATCAGTAGGTTGTTTCCAATCATCCATTGGCTTGTAGGAAACTGATACAAGGCCCAAAAATGCAAATTTGTAGGAAACTGATACAAGGCCCAGAGATGACAATTGAATGAAACTACCAGAAAATCTCCATTGGCTTGAATTATATGAGAATCAATATAATTCATTTTATACCATCTTAAATAATGCATCATGACAAGATAAAAGTACCAGTTTTAGTTATTTTTTTCCCATCCAGCATCAAGCAGAAAAACACACTGGGAATGAAAAAGACTTCTTACTTTGAGATTTTAATCCGTCATTAACGGCGGATCACATCTATACAACATGTCCAGACTCCAGACTAGAGTAACCAATCTCATCCACCAGAAATCTACTAAGCTAATGTGACGCTTAATCAATCAGAGCAAATTACAAGCAAAAACCATCATTAACTGAATTCACTGGTCTAATTATCTACAAGATCACATCATCTAATCATACTCGGTCCTGCTGCTGTCTTTGAGCACCCTACTGCTCCCTGATCAACCGACTTCCCACTGAACAGCTGGGAAGAGTATGAGCCACTTTTCCTCAATTTACCCGGAAATTCTTTACTCGAATTACCCTTTAGCGAAAGGTTTTTCTTCATGCGGTTCCGATTAAGCAACATAATAGTATTGCGTGAAGGTACATGCAATGCCCCTTCAACACAATCTCCCGCCTGTGCACAGCCCCAAGGCCTTGACTGCCCATCCTCACAAGGTGATCTAAGCCTTGGAAAACCATTCTTCAGCCTGGAAAAAACTTGCTGATCAGGGGAGTTTTCCTCCAGTGATCTGATGCAGAGAGGGCAGGGAGGGTCGCTTTTATGTGCCTTTGGTGTTGACTGCTCCAAACATTCTGCGTGAAAAACATGACGGCATGAAAGAACCCCAACAACTGGCATGTCTCCACTTCTCACTATCCGTCGAGAACTCCACGGTGATCTCTGTGAGAGAAATTTTTCACACAATCCACATTTAACTCCATCTGATGGAATATATGATCGACCATAACTTTCAGACTCAAATCGCTCGGAAAAATCTGCAAAATCACTGCTGCTGCTAGCACTGCTCCAACGATGATCCTCCCTTTGTGGAGTGGAGGCATCATAGTCCGAAAACACAGTAGCTGCAGAGTCAGTAACCTCTTTCACAGGAGTTTGGGTGGGCAAGGACAATGGGTATATAGGTTTGGACATAAACGAAAGACGACTCGAAATGTTGCGATGAGAGGATAAGCATGACTTGACTCTTGGTTCAAATTCATTACTATCTGAGTGAGATGATGTGGAGTCCCTGCTTTCTGGATATGCTGAGCTTCCCTAATAAATATACAGCCAATAAGAAATACAAATTCTAAAAAGATAAATGTGAGCTAAACTGCAAAGCATAGACAAGAACACAGTACCTCAAAGGGGGGTGCACGAGAAAACTGCCTTGGGACCAGGTCTAACAAAAAAAAAAAAAAAAAACCATAGAAACAACAAGTTCAATACAAGGGTAACAACAACAGCAGCAAAAAAAGAATAGCGATAGTGAGATTCTCAGTTACTTTTTGGTTCCAATCAAACAGCTGCCAATGGGCGAACAACTTACAGTCAATCTTAAATAAGAAGAATAAAAATTAAGCTTGTCATCAACATGAATGTATAACTATAAAAGAATATGGGATTGTTTTATGTCCAAAACCACATCAGCGATAATAAAAATTCCTTAAATTGCAAAACTTGAAAAGGCTAAAAAATGGTAAACCCCCGACTTTCAATAATATTTTGTTAAAGTTTTGGCCATTAGCAACTTAGAACAATACCAAATTTTAAGGAGTTTCACAGGCACAACAAAAAGGCCATACCTACTACATTGGCATAGCCATGTGAAATCTTTTTAATAATAATAATCATACATCAAATTTCATAATCATTGACTTTCACCATCCTGTTAACATTATCTACAAGTACGCACAGTTTGTCTGTCCTTAAATGTTAATGCGCTAACACCAAGGCAAGACAATGATGGTTTATGAATTGATAAGGTCGTCGTCATGCATCAATACTTTAATTATTCACACAAATGTCTACATTAACCATAGATAGAACACCATATGGTAAAATCTTGGTTTATTTAATCATCAGGGACTCCCAAGCAGACAAACTTTCTAGAAATAGAAAATTGAGAGCTTGTTATTCAACAGCATAACATGACTTATAGCCCCGTGTCAACCAATAGCAACTTCCATAAATAGAAATCTTTGATCTTATCTATCTAGAAATTCATAATCATAAGAATTTTTTTTAATACAAAAAAATATATAATCCTTTTTACAGTGCTTATGAAGGTAGATCAACCATAAAATTTAAAGTTGCTATAATTTGTTAATTAGTACAAATGATAATATATGTAACATTTTTCTTATACAAAAGTAATGCCATAATATATATCCAGAGGTGTAAATAAAAACCAGCTATCCAATAAACCAACATAAATTGTTCATTTCTAATCGAAAACATGACCACAAATAAAATTAGCATTAGTATTGAATCAATCATGTCATAATGAGTCAGTCATTCCAACAATAGTTAGGAGCTCTAGTAATTAAAATACGAAAATGAGGTCACCAAATCAATTTCACAGATCAGACCAAATTAAAAATGAGAGAGTAGCAAGGCATTGCACAAGCTTTTCATTTACTCTTACAACACCCCAAAACCTCAGAAACAAAAATTTAGCTCATTAACTTCCTATATATCATCACACAAACTCCTTAAAACATTATTCAGTCAGCATGAGACAATTGGAAAAAAAGGTATGAAAAATAAGAAGCAATAGTAATTATACTATTACCTCTACTTGATGGAGTTTCATAATCATCAACACTGATTTCCTGTATTGCTGGAGGAGTCCACTGAGGACCCTGAGAAAGGTCAGAAGAACTACTTAGAAACAGCCCCGCACCATCAGATGTCGAATATTGATGATTATAAAGAAGATTGCCTCTCACCCAGCTCTTGCTTCCTTTGCTGTTTGATGGTGTAGAAGACCCATACAACTGAATGCCATCATGTGAACTATACGGCAGCCCTTCAGATTGGAACTGAAAATCCCATCTTGATGGAGGTGGGGAGAAGCTTGTATTAGTTCTCCAATAAGGCTCATGCGAACCCATGGACCAGTCCCCACTGGTTGTATTCGACCCATGTGGCCTTGCGGCCACACAACAAAGCGACCCCGTCTTAGCTATTTTCTATGAACCTCAACAACTAGAAATCCCTCTTGCTTTCAACCCTTGTAATAGACTAACTTAGAGAATAAACATCATCAACCTTCCCGTCATAGACTACAACTGCTCATCCATTGTAAGCAGACGAATTACATAGCAGAATTCTTAACCATAAAACACCCACCAAGTTTATGAATAAAATAACTTGACACTAGCAGCAAGCATTTGCTATATCAACACTGAGAACGTAAGAACTCTAGCTAGAGGCTTTCTTTCAAAATGCATCCAATCGATACCAACAAGCCCTAGCAAAAAAAAAAAAAAAAAATAGAAAAAAAGAAAGAGACTAATACAATTAAAATGATATATTCAACAAAACCAAAAAATAATTCTATCTTCAATATATTCGAAAAAACATTTTCAACATTAACTCCACGTAATGGAACATAACATCAACATAGTTTAATTTAACAAATAACTACGAAAGAAGTGACATTTATAAGCATAATGTGACCACAATCATAAACATATAACCGCAGTGACCTTTCAAGCTCATAAAAAAATAAAATTCAACATGTTTTAACAAAACATTCTGATTACAGTGACGGAGAAAGGGAGAGTAACATTACGAGTGAACAGAGGCCATTAAAGAGGAATCCGTATGCGTCCGCCACTACTGGTGTTTAAAAGAATCAAATGAAAACCCTAATTTTATCGTGGAGTGGAGAGGGAGATTAATTAAAGTGTTTCTTTTCATTTCAGTCCTTTATGTTTCATGTATTTCTATTTTGTTGTCTATCTTATTACGTTTATCTCCTTTGTATATTTTCCCCTTTTTTTAAATTTTTTTTTATTTTCCTATCATTTACCAGTAAAATTTTCCATAAAATTGAATCATCTATGCGACTATGCCGTTTATTTATTTATTTTTTTTAATTTTTATTTCTATATACAAAATATTTTGCTAGACTCCAAATTAAATTGGTTATATTTATATATAAAAATAATGCATGTGATTAATATTAATCACATGTTAAACAAATTTTGTGTAATATAACTATACAAATATATTATTTAATATATTAACGTATAAATATATTGATAAAAATTACTTGCCAGTTTATTTGAAATAAATTATTTTCTGAAAGAACTTGAAGTAAATTTTGATTCATAACTATTTTATAAATTTTTTATTACAATAAATATGAACTAATTAGTGTTTACTGTTGCACATCCATTCATAACTCAAGTGGTTATTATATCTTTCTCCCACCTGGTGAGGGTTCAATTCCCACCATACACATTTACCAGTATGTGTGGATAGTTTTCTCCCCTTATTGTGGGAGTAGATGCCTACTTAGATTGGATAATTGTACCCTCTTAAAATAAAAATAAAAAACTAGTGCTAAATGCTTACATATTTATTTTAATAATAAACTAGTTTAAAGTAAACAATTTACTTAAATAAAATGACATATTTACATTGCTACTAACAATGTTGAATTTATTAATCTGAGATGTAACATCAAGATTTATTAATTTCGTTATGGTCCAATGTTAGGTACTAGAATAAGACATTTAAAACAAAAAAATAATTCGTGGGTCCATAAGCTAGTTTGAAATAATTGAAGATTACAGATAATGGCACCTTTAATAGTTGGAAACCAACTGTATTATAATAAATATAATGAAGAAAAGAAGAAGAGACTAATCATTATACCAAGAGAGTCGAGGGATTCTTGATTTATTTATTTTTTTAATTATGCTAATAATGCATCATTGTATAAGAATGAAAGATGATATAATTTGAAAACTGGGTAGATTCTAGAAAGTTTACAACAGCATTATGAGTATAGTAATATACAAGAATTATGGGTCCAGCCTCAAATGCCTCTACATGTTTTATCTGCCAGACAGCATTTCTATTAATAACCCCAATGCAAAGACAATCTATATATGTTCTTGAACCAACTCATGCTCATGAAATAGTCCGTCCTGTCAAAAACTATTATGTACAAGAGAAGTTCTGATTTTTGGTTCTGTGCCGCTACTTACGAGCTATTCCATACACATGAGGACTTACAAGTGAGGCTTTAGACAAGAATGCCATGTTAAGATCTACACCTGAAAAGCCAGCTTCCGATATATTCTTCCCAGTTTCTCTTGTAAGGTGACAACCATCAGAAACTATCTGCTGTAAAGGATCAAGAACACGCTGCCAAAATTTAAGACTTGTTCCATCTGCACCATTAGAAATTTGGAACAACAACAAATGACAAAGCATGTCCACAAAGTTCCACTTTAAAGAAATCATGAACCTACTTTTTGTGTAAAAGATGGTAAAAAGTTCAGCTTGATACCTTTTGCAGCCACATGTTCCACAAACAAGTAAATCCCTCCTGGTTTCAGCACCCTCTTCACCTCTGAATGCAATGGTAAAAGTTACATTTCTCTTTACTTAGCTTTGTGTCGGTTGAAGTCTAATTAAACAAAAGGTTATCATGCAATGAAAAAGCTTTTCCTTACCACCAATCAGGAATTATAATAGTTGATTTCAAAATCTGTTTGGATGTGGAGTAGTTACTATTCTTGCTATCATATTAGCATATTAAATGTTAGCTTACTTTACATCAAGCAGAATATTCATTGTATGTTTTAATTAAAGACATCATCTGACCTATATATACAATAAATATATAATGTCTTTTAATTATTAACTCTACTTTTGGTATTAACTCTGAAGTTGGAGAGTGAAGTGTGTTCAAATGGTATGACATACAACAAGATGATTTCAATTACATTTTGTTGTTCAAACAAAAAACTCAAAGCAAATAAGGAGAGATTCATGGAAAAATGGGAGATCGCAACTTTAGAAAACTGATCATTCAGAAGTTTTTCTTATCAAATAAACAGAGTCCAAATTACTGAAAAGAAAGTTTCCAGATGCTTCAAATCAGAAAATTTTGGAAGACACAGAAAACCCGTAAATTGGTTACCTCGTAGTGTCATGTCAACATCTTTGACTGAACACAGTACAAGTGTTCCAACAACCGCATCCATGGACGCATCACTTAATGGAATTGCCTCCCCAACCTGGATGTAATTATCACCATCAACATCTAAAGAACAATGTACTAGTTTCACAATATCAGATTTTACAACCAATAAATAGTACAATGCAGTAAGCCTTGCCCGTACAATGGGTATAGGATTGAGGCCTAATATCAAAATGGAAACAGCACAGCTTTAAATTACTCATTCTGAGATGTTGCAACATAGAAATCCTATGCTGCCAATTTCAATTTTGAAGTATATAAACTTTCCCTTAATCCATCCATTCAAAATCTCTAAGGAAGGTAAAATTTTTCCAGTCACCAAGGTATATCTTCTCACTTTGGTAGTATGCATATGGTGAGATTTGCAGGAAGATAACATAACGAAGTTAGTAATAAGACATCGAAAACAACTTAATAAGGTAAATTATAAACTTGCATTAAATACTTTTTCTTTAATAAGCTAGCCCGTTGACTACATTTATTCCACTATATGTTGATCATATATACATCTGTTGCAATTTTTGTTGCACTTGCGTGAAGAAATTAAAGGAAATCAAGTGTCCTATGCTTCTGTTCATCTTGCCAACCACATATGACCAAACCATTAAAGCAGCAAATTTAGTGTCACATCACGATAAGATCAGCATGTGGCATAACATGGCATGAAATTACAATGCCTGGACAAACTTAATTGCTTTGCCATAGAAACAAGCTGCTGATCGAATTCTGACTAAGCTTCAAATAAAATATCTCTTGCATTGCTAAATTCATCTCTTGCTGTCAGAGAAGTTTCTTTATTGATAATACAATTTCCAGGCCGAAATTAACATCATTAATCAATATTAAGTCATGTTTAGTAAACATACTGCTTGTTCAAATTTGAAGTTTGAGAGAGGCAGACCCGCAGCCACAGCCGCTGCTTGAGCATACTTCTCCATCTTTTTGTTTGGATCCACACCGAAAACCTGGACATCAGTATCAGTGGCATAGTAATTGAGATTAGGGCCAGTGCCAATGCCAATCTCCAACACTTTCTCGGCCTGTCCCCTCAAAATACCAAAGAGATGTGATTTATAACCTGCAATCTTGCCAATTAGAGAACAGAAACTATATATCACCAGATTGAAGTAGTTAAGAGACGCTGGCAATTTCATTAGAACAATGAGATAAAACTCAAAACACCTCAAACACACACAGTGACATACTAACCTCTTCCTCATAAAATTTCATGCCTGTATTCATAACGGAGGCATACAACTCTTCATACCAATCAGCTCTTGGAGGATGAACCTTGTTCAACATAGCCTGTATATTAATTGAACTGTGCAGTGTTAGTACTTTGAACCCAGTCACATAATTAGAAAGCCACGACAGTCAATAAAAAGAGAGAGAGAGAGAGAGAGAGAGAGAGAGAGAGAGAGAGAGAGAGAGAGAGAGAGAGAGAGAGATGTACCATCGAATCAGTTGCGGTGGAAGTGGAAGGGTCAAGGAGGAGCAAAGCTGTAGCGGCAGCAGCTTCAATAAAATGCCTTCTTCCAGTTCCACAGCAACAGAATTTGGTTGGACATAACTGCTGCTCATTGTGCCCTTTAATGGACACCTGGTTTGCTGTTGAGGGTAGACTGGGTGGAGTTTTATGAGAACACCGTGTAGCTTTAATGGACATAAATGAACACACTGACGAAACGAGGATCATTTTATTTCTCTGCTGTCTGTTGTACTATTTGAGAACCTTATTATTCAAACATTTTCTAATTTACCAGTACTCCCATTATTTCACTTGCATTTCTTGTCTGATTTTAAAAATTGACATAACACAAATTATTTTTAATTTGATTTAATAATATTTTTTTAGGACTAACACTATTTGAGTAAAAAATTTAGAATAGGGAGTATTATCAATTTAAAAGAGCAACAAATTTTTCATTCAAATGAAATTTCATTTATAATTATTGTATTATCATGTATTTATTCAGTATTTACTGTTTTGTATTAATAAAAAATATTTTGAATGTAATTAATTTAATATTTTAACTATTAAAAGTTTGAGAGAGATAACCTTAACTTGATTGACGTGTGATTGAGGTGATTGTGAAGTGATGGCATATCAAAGACTAATTTCATCTTGTCCCACTCTGGGTCTTTGTTAACAACACAAAAAATAAAGAGATAAGATAATCTCTTGTTATTAATAATGATTTATTAGTTACTCTAATTTTACTATAAAAGTCCCTAAATTAAATGGTACCTTTCAGTTGTATAAAAAAAAAAAAAAAGGAATATTATTATTTTCTTAATAAAATTTAAAAATACATTATTTTCCCCCTTATTTTTAAAATATTTATCGTTTGTCACCATATATTTTAAAATATTTAATATTTTCCACACTGTAATTAAAAAAAATTAATTTAACAATTAACTCTTAAGAAAATAATAATAATTAACTATTAATCTGATAAGAAATATTATTATTTATCCCCTAAAGTTAGAAAAAAATATCATTTTATTTTTCCTTTTAAAATATTCTTTATTTTCCCCTTACAATTAAAAAAATTAAAATATATAATTCAATATATATATATATATATATATGTGTGTGTGTGTTAATTTATTAGATAAAAATATAAAAAGTCTACTATAACCTTGATGAAAACTATAAATAACTATCATCCCATTAAAATATTTAAATAACAATACTAAACTATTAAATTTATTAATAAAAAAATTTAAAATGCCTCAAATTAAAAAAATTAAAAATACAAAAAATAAAATATTTTTATCTTCTTCTTCATTATAAAAAATAAAAATAAACAATAAATGAAATTATTTTTCTATGTTTATCATCATCACTATCCATCCCTAACACCAAATTTAAGCCAATTATCCATCATCATTAATATCTATCCTCAATACTAAATCGGAGAAAGATAAATAATTTTATTTATTATATTTTTATATTTTTTTAGAGATGGATGATGAGGATGATAATAATATGAAGTATTTATTTTATTTTATTTTTTATTAATAAATTTAATGATTTATCATTTTTATTTTAAATATATTAATAATATAATAATTATTTATAATTTTTATTAAATGTATATATTTTGAAATATATATTTTAGTTTTTTTTAATTGTGGGGGAAAAAAATAAGAAATACTTTAAAAGTATGGGTAAAATTATATTTTTTTAAAATTTTAAGGGTAAATAATAATATTTCTTATCAGATTACTAATTAATTATTATTTTATTCTTGAAAATTAATATTTAAATTAATTTTTTTTAATTACAGAAAAAAAATAGTGAATATTTTAAAAATTAAGGTGGAAAATGATTAATATTTTAAGGTAAGAGAAAAAATGGTGAATATTTTAAAAATAAGGGATAAAATAATGTATTTTTAAACTTCAGGAGAAAATAATAATATTCTAAAAAAAAAAGTAAAAAAAATAAAATAAATATAAAAGAGTAGAGGTGGTCTAGGTATGGGTGCGAATCTTGAAATAAGAATCCAATGTACAACCGGCAAGATATTTTTTTACGCACTCAAAAAGTCGTAAGAAGCCTACTAGTCTGACTCTGACCAAAAAGAGAGAGAGAATAAGAAGCAGCAGTTGTATTTCCCGCAACACCGATTGTGGATAAGCTCTGCTCAACTCAACGAGACGATTCGCCGTTTCTCTTTGCTTGTTAGTTTCTTCAATCTTCACCATTCCTCCCTCTCACCTTTCTTTTTTTTTTTAGATCTATCTTTCTCTGCTTTTTCCTTCAAATCTATTTTTCGCGTAATTTATTATTATATGCTTCCTTTGTTTTCTTCTTTTTGGTCTGTATATTATGCATTTACATAGCTATAGTTTGGTCTAACTCTGTTTTATTCTTTAGGTTCCATTTTTATGAATGTGTATTTCGATTTGGAATTTACCATTTTCGATTCATAATATCGTTAAATTGTACAAATTTCATTTCCTAATTGAATAATTTTGTGCGAATTAGGTTTTAGCTGAGACTTGAAGTCCATTCGATTAGTTTCATGAGTTGAAGCCAATTTGATTGCTCATTTCTGATGATTCGTAGTAGATTCTAGTCTTTTGAAGATTTGAGTGGTTCATTGTCCTATTATGTTGCATACACCAATTAAAATGTGTTTTCCTTCTAGGTATTGTATTAGCTTTTGAGTAATGGCTGGCCAAAGAAATGACTATGGCAAAAGAAGCCATTTTCAACCGGAATCGGCTGTGAATGGAGGAAGTAAGAGAAGAAACCCTGGTGATGACGGTGAGCATCATGGCATTGGGTCAGAAGATACTGTGTACCGATACTTGTGCCCTTTGAAAAAGATAGGCAGTATTATTGGTAAGGGCGGTGAGATTGTGAAACAGTTGAGGTCCGAAACTAAGTCTAACGTTAGGATTAGTGAGACTATTCCGGGCTGTGATGAGCGCATTGTCACTATCTACAGTTCAAGTGAGGAAAGTAATCTCTTTGAAGATTCTGGCGAGTTTGTTTCGCCTGCTCAGGATGCTCTCTTCAGGGTGCACGACAGGATTATTGATGAGGATAACTTTGAAGATGTCCTGGATGATTTTAAAGATCTCCAACAGGTTACTGTTCGGATGCTTGTGCCTGCGGATCAAATTGGATGTGTTATTGGGAAAGGTGGACAGGTAGTTCAGAACATACGGACTGAAACTAGTGCTCAGATTCGCATTTTGAAGGATGAACATTTGCCCCCATGTGCTTTGAGTTTTGATGAGCTTCTTCAGGTAGCATATATCACCTCATAGTGTTTGGTTATATTATAGGAAATGTATCCTTATATGAATGATATTTGTCATGCTTTTAGAACCATACCAAATAAGAGTATTTAAAATTAAAATCTTTCATGCAATTTGTGTACTATGATATCAGAGAAGGGACAAACACTGCCATATTAGCTGCAAGATGTGCATTTGGAAAGTTGAATCTCTTAAGCCATCTTTTCCTCTTGTTTGCAAGTGACTATTGCTTGTCCTTTTATATTATCAGTTGACAAGTTCTAGATGGTTTGTTGGAGAGGATATTGAATTTTTTATTTCCCTACACTTAGGATGTTTACAGGGGATGTTTGTAGATGTATGAGCGTAGTTGTTGCACTTGTAACTGGGCATAGTGTTTCTCGGTGGCAGCAGTTGAATATTTAACTGTCCTATTCTCTTCAAATATCGTAATTGACAGTATAAGTTTTGAGTCTGTACTTGTGAATCAGCTGGTTAAGCTCAATGAAGTTTGAGGACTCTTTTCTGGTTTGCCATTGATAACCTTGCTCTGCAGAAAAATAAACAAACAAATAGATAACAGAAACATATGATGTTGTTCGTGTGTGCATATGTTGTGTAATAAGGTGATTATTATGATTCATCTAATGAATTCCTTTCCTCCTATGGTTGTTGGGGGCTTGGGCATATTCAGATAGGTGGTGCCCCCTCAGTTGTGAGGAAGGCTCTTATTCAAGTGGCATCACGCCTTCACGAGAATCCATCACGATCTCAGCACCTGCTTCTGTCTTCCTCATCTAGCTTGTATCAATCTGGTAGTGTGTTCTTGAGTCCCCCACTCATGGGGTCCTATGGCAATTACTCTGCTCGAAGAGATGAAGCATCTGCAAGGGAATTTTCTCTTCGTTTGGTATGTCCCACTGGAAACATTGGAGGTGTGATTGGAAAAGGTGGCAGTATTATCAAACAAATTAGACAGGAGTCTGGGGCATCCATTAAAGTTGATAGCTCGGGAGCTGAAGGAGATGATTGCATTATATTTATATCAACCAAGGAGGTGAGAAAATATTATGTTTCTGCCTTCCCTCTAATAATTAATGAGCTGTCATTTTTCTGCTTGATGATATCATACTGAATGATGTAATGCCTTTTTATTACACATATCCTCTTACAGTTCTTTGAAGACCCATCTCCAACTATTACTGCTGCATTACGCTTGCAACCACGATGCAGTGAGAAAGTAGAAAGGGAATCAGGTGATTCCGTAATCACCACCCGTATACTTGTGCCGAGCTCACAAATTGGATGTCTAATCGGTCGAGGTGGAGCTATTATATCTGAGATGAGGACTGCTACAAGGGCAAGCATTCGCATTTTTTCAAATGAAAACCTTCCCAAAGTTGCATATGAAGATGAGGAGATGGTGCAGGTGAATGATGTATTTATATTTGCACTAGTACATACAAGTACCTTTTTACACGTACATGTGCGCGGGCGCTTGTTCATTGCAGTATGTGTGTTGTTAGCCTATTTTTGTTGATGGGTATGAATATTAATCTTTCTATGCAAACCAGATTACTGGAGGTCTTGATGTTGCTAGTAATGCTCTTTCACAAGTAACAATGCGTTTAAGAGCCAATATATTTGAAAGGGAAGGAGCAGCTGCATATCCTCCAGTGCTTCCATATGTCCCCATGTCAGTAGACATTTCTGATGGTTCAAAATATGCAAATCGAGACAGTCAATCACGTGGACGTGGATACTCATCTTATGGTTCTTCTGATATTCCTGCAAGTGACAGTTATGGAAGTTATGGTGGCTCACTGGTAAGGCTTTTCTTTATATTTATGTCAAGTTTCATTATTTATATTTTAAGTGTTCTAAATGCAATAGTTTGAGTGTAGTTACTTTTGTGCTATCTTGTCTTATGTTTTTGGGCACCCTTAAGTGCAAGATGTGCATGGTCTATTCAAATTTTTAATGAGCCATTTGATTAATTGCTCTTGTCATTTATGCTTAGCTCTGCTGAAGTTTTAAGTATTCTCATTTTTCAGAGTGCTGGCGAAAATGTTTATGGAGCATATGGTGGCAACTCTTCGGGTCGTGGGTGAGATTAATCTTCTTGTTCAATTTTTTTTATCTTATATTTTTTCCATCAACCTATTTATTTATTGTCTACAAGAGTTATAGTTAGTCTGTCATTGATTATCTCATCCATTTCTGATTTTACTTTTAATTGGTAGGTTCGGTCAGAATTCAGTCTCCCAAAGGAAAAGTCATGGGTATTAATCTGACTATAGGTCCTGCAGGTAGATTTTTTTTTTCTCTCCTTTGTATTCCTGCTATTAGATTTTAACAGCATGTTGTTTTGATATTTTATCAAGTGAAAGAGACACACAATTAGCTGATGGCATCTTACCCTAGCTGGGCATTGTCAGCCTAATAGAATCTGATGCACCATTTTCCCTTTGTTGCCTTCCCTCTCCCATCTAAACAGCTGTGATCTACAATTCCTGAAGTCATCCCTTTTCCCTTTTTGATGAAGCCTCCAGCTTAAATCAGAAGATCAGACGCACAGGATTTGACAAAATTGCTCCACTTTGGCCCACCCATGATGCTTTGTTTAGGGTGACCAACGTTGTCTGACGATGCATTTCTTTATTTAAACTTTTGTGGCCTTGTCTTCGACAATTATAAAGGTCTATGTCATGAGTCCCATTGGTTTACGCAAGCAGCGTGACTTACATGTCACAGCTACAATATGTATTCCCTGTAAAACTTACATGATCTATTGCCATGACTCTAGTTTCCTGAGTTATGCAGATTTTTCTTCTTAATTGTAGAATTGAAATCGCATCTGGTTAAATTTTTTTAATCTTTTCATTCCTCTTTTTTCAAGTGTGGACAGTAAAACTATATATGTAGACGCACTTTGATTTTCGTAATTTACTGCACCGTTCTCGATTTTGTCAATTAGTGTGTTATCTGGATTACCATGTTTGGTCCATATGAATGTCCCATCTCTTGGAGTTTCCATGGCTTGCTGATTCTTTTTTAACGAAAAATAGCCAACAACTTTTCTTCTGCTAATGTCAGTAGAATTTAATTGCTTCATATGCTTACATAACTTTTGAGCAAGTGCGCAAGTATGGGTTGGAAATAGTGATATGACAATGTTATGAAACTGCAAATTGCTTTAAAGTTGGGTATTTTTTGGTTAAAATGTCTTGTTCAGGTTAGTATTGGAAGCTGTGTTATGAAGGGAAAACAACGGTGGAAGCTAAGATTGACTCGACAGGTAGTTATAGAATTCCTGGTTGGATTGATTCACAGATTTTTGGTGTGGTTAAGATAAAATTAAATCAGTTCAAGGGGTAGGTTCACTTTCTGTATTGCATCTTCATGTATTATCTATATTTAGTCTTGTGGGAACATTTTTAGTTCTCTGAGTTATTAATTTGGCAGGTCTGATGTATCATTGATTTCTTCGGCATTAGTGGCAGGTAAGTTGTTCTATGGCTAGTAATTGGTGAATGAAATTTTTTGGGTTAGTTGCAATTGGTCATGATATTAATAAAAACCGAAACTAGATGAGGATAAATAGAGATGTGTCTGAAGTCTGAACATGCAAGCAATTGAATTTTGTGTTATAAATGAAAAAAGAAAAAATAAATGTTCACATGAAATCAAGTTGTTGGTTCACACACTCTCATGGTGCATATACATGTGTAGGAATTGATTCTCTTATAGAGGCACATTATAAGAGCATTAGCACATGCATGACACATGTAGATGTATTGTGAGAGATGCACGAAATAGTGAATATCAATACTTTCACTAAAAGAATATGTTGTGATTCAGTTGTCCTTTTTTTTTTTTGGGTAAAAAGTGTTTTGCTAGTATTTAGAATTATGTGTTTTCATTTCTGTAAATTTTCACTTGAAAGAATGATGAGTTTAAGCCAAATGATATAGGGTATATTAGTGGCTCTTCTGGTTATGGGAAAGTATGGTGATGTTTAATTTCAAAAGCAGAAAGAACATGCTGCTGTTCATTTCCCTGTTGCATTTGGAACGATGGGTTTCTGGCAATTGTATTGATATGGCCATATAGGTTGTCCAGAGTGCTCATTTTTTAGTGTGTTAAATTTTACGATATATTATCAAGCAAATTCTGTCAGACTGCAATGCTCTTCAAGATTTTACCATGTAATCTCTCTACTCAATTCATTTTTTGGGTACTTCTGAAATTTGAAGCATGCAACTTTGAACCCCAAACACCACATAATTTAAGGTCGCACATGTTTTTGTAGACTGTTGCTAAAAGTTTTAATGTCTTTTTTTTTTTTGGTTCAGTTTTAACAATTTAAAGTTTTAATTTAAATTTGTGACTTCAACATCAATTTCATTCCTACCATTGGATTGAAGGTAAATGAATAAATAGGTATTGAACTAATTGAAGTTATAAAATTTAAGTTTAAAGTTAATTTTACTCCTAAACCATTTATTAATAGAACCTATAATAAATATACTTTATTACAATATGTTAGTTTTTAAGAATTCGTTGGCTAATAATTCCGAGAGGGCTCTCTCTTTCATACCACCATTTTATTTCTGAAAACTAAAATATGGTCAATTACCAAATAATATTTGGCAATTACTAAATAAGTCCCTATGTATTTGTTTAATTGCAAGTTTTTTTGCGATTTGTTGAAGTGGTCAAACTAGTCTCTAACTCTAGTGGAAGTGCCTTTTAAGTTTCTAATTTCAAAAAATAACAGAAAGGCACCTTGTTCGTTAATCTGTTACTTTAAAATTAGTTTGACTGTGATTTGGAAAGACTAAAATACGTATTAAAAGTCATGTTAAATTTTATTCAATTTAATGGTTGATTAGGTTTGACTATAAAAAATAATATGTTTTTCAAATAATATATAATGTTATTAAAATTTATTAAATAAAAAATAAAAATAGTTGAAATGAAAAGTGGAGATTTTTTTTTTTTTTTTTAATAAATTTTAGTAATTTTATATATTAATTTAACGGTATTTTAGTTTTTTTTTATAGTCAAATTTGTTTAATTGTTAAATTAAATGAAATTTAACTAGCGGCAGGGCATGTCTTTATTAATAAATTTAAAGTTTATTTCCGTTTGTAGAAGAGTAAATTTTAAGAGTTTTAGGTGTTATTTATTCTAATAAAAAATATATAATTGTTTTAAAATTTTAATAAAAATAAAAAGAAAAAAAAGGAAGAAAGAAGGCAACTACCTCTACTGGCAGGTAGGCAAGGTTTGACAATAAAAACTCATGAGCTCTGAGGGTTGGGCTTAGGCTAGATACAAAGAACGAAAAAAATTTTGAAAAAAAAAAAATTATACCAAAACTTTTTCAAATTTACTTTTTTATACGCAAAAATAACTTTATTAAAATTAACATTGAATTTTTTTTTTTTGCTGCCAATCAAAGTATGTTTTAAAGTTGATTGTTAATCAATTTGACAATAATTGAAAATGCCAAGATCTCCTTAAGTAAAAAAAAAGTAAAATAATATTTTTTAACAAAATTAAAAATGAAAATGAAAAAGAAATTGAATCTCCATAGCTTGATCTCTATCGCTGATGGAGAATTGGAGATCCTCGTCTGGATCTACGTCACGACGGAGATCCAAGTGATGGGATCTCTAATGGCAATATAGATCCACCGTTGGATTTTCATAATTTATTAATGGACAATGGAGATCTAAAGTTTTTAATAAATATTAAAATGATAAAAATATCCTTATAACTATTAACTTCGATCAAGTTTGACTAATTATATGAGAGTTTAATATTAATTTATAATAAATTATTTTTTTTGAAGAGAAAGTAAGTTTATTAAACCAAAGGCAAACTGAAATCATTCAGATTACATTCACAATAGAGGAAGGAAAATCCTCCAACCAAACAGAAAAACCAACTAAAGAACACCCAAGCTGAGCAAAGGAATGAGCTACTCTATTAGCTAAACGAGGCACAAACTTTAAAGAATGGACCTAACAAAAAGCCGCAATCTAAATAATGTCATCCACAACCAGCCCCACCTCGGATAATGGGGGAGTATCTCGAGACAGGAAGTTGATAACACTCAACCAATCTGGTTCAACACAAATCGGCCTAATACCTGAATCCAAAGCCAAAGACAAGCCAAACAAAATCGCTGAAGCTTCAACAAAATCAATGGAAACTGAGCCCTTCAATTGCTTGCACCCTGAAAGAAGCACCTTGCCCTCTAAATCTCGAATAACAGCCCCCAAACTAACCACACCCAGAGAACTAACTAAAGAGGCATCCGTGTTAAGTTTAAATACACCACTTGGCGGCCCCGACCAAGCAACCAGCCTAGAAGGAGCAGCACCTGAACGCCTGGCACTAGGAGCTGCAGCAGTGGAGAATTCATTCAAGAAGAACCTGCACCATGAAGCAATGTCTAAAGAGCGAAGAACCACTTGATCATGCACCGATTTATTTCGCCCAAACCAAGCCCGCCAGAAGAGAATGAGAAGAAACTCAAGTTCATGCTGCTTCAGTTCACAACAAACTTTAGGGTAATTGAAAGTAATTTATTCATAAATAAGTAATAAACTTGCATACAAACCAAAAGAACTAATAACACCACTCAATTACATTCAAAATTAAAGTTTACAGAAACTCACACTGAACTCCTCTGGCATTAAGTTTAACTGTCAAAAAGTAAATTCGAGCCTTCCCTGAATCGCGATCCATAGTGGATTTATGGTAGATTGATCATGGATCTCTTACTTCTTTTTGTACTTTTTTTTTTAATATTTAATCTTATTTTTTAACTGTCAAACTTAATACTATAAGAGTTTAGTATAACGTTTTTACAAACTTTAATTTCGAGTATAATTTAATAAATTTAAATTAGATTCAATATTATTTATTCCAGAATAACCTAAAGCCTGAGGCAACAGCAAGCGTGTTTTGGACAGGGTTCATGGACGAGGGCTGAGCCCTATAAAGAACCGCACTCAATCCTCAAGTTCTGTTGAACTTTAAATTACAGTCCAACCCGGTTGGCGTCTCTAACTAGAAGGAACTGTTAGTGGCTTTTTTTTTTTTTTTTTTTAGTATTTTTTTTAGTTTTTTATTATAATGTAATAAATGTTAATTATATTTATATAATAGTTTTCAATTAGTTTTTGTTAAATGAAGTGATTTTAGCTACATTCACGACACCAATATTCAGTGTACGGATCCTCAAAAATGTTCACAGCAGTACGATTTAGTGAAAAATTGATAGTATCCTTTATTAAATCAATATATAATTTCTAATTTTAACATATCTTTTCAGGGTGTGTTCACAAACTGGTGTACAACATTTCTTTGGCTTATTTCGTGTAAGCACGTTAAAATAGTTCGATCAACACCTTCTATTCTAATTTCAAAAGGTAGAGAGGCAGCTACTCGCGGGAGCTCTGATCCTCAGAAGCAGTGTTGTTGTTGTTGTTGTTGCCACCATCTAATGCACATGTTTGATCCTCAGACGAAATGGTGGTATTATTGTCACCACCTGCTTCAAGAAAGAAACAGAACAGGGAGTTGAAATACTATTTCACATATAAACGAAAAGAATTTACGTGGTAATGCTCCAAAGAGACCCTCCATCACACATACCTTCCTCCTCATCTGCAGGAGCATACGCTGAGCGCCTTGAGCGTGATTGTTGGTGTGGGGTGGGCTGATACGCACAATAAATTAGAGGAAAATTAATAGTCCAAAAAAAAAAAAAAAAAAAACCAACAGAAAAACTAAATTATCATATCATCAACAAAGGAAAGGCATTCTAGGGATACACTTGATAGCTCGTGGAAAAAATCCATGAAAGCCATTGAGCAGAAATTCTGTACTTGGATGATAAGCTAAGGATGACAAGGGATCAAGAAATCCTAAATGATCAAGTATGAGATTCAAACATATGATGGAAAAGGATCTTGGTAGCTTATCGAAAGTAAGCAATAATAAATGGTTGCTGAATCTTTTTCTGCCCAGTCTGACACGAACAAGTTGATCAAATATGTTGCAGATTTAAGAAGAATATCAAGAATATGGTCTGTTTGTCCAATCAAAACTTTTTGTTGGTTTCAAGTTGAATGTTAGCCCTCTGTCTGTAAAAAGCAATCTACAAATTTCATGAAGCAATCTTAACTGTTATTCTTCGAAACAACACATTTTGCTTACAGCAACAATAATCAAGACACCATTCTCTGTGCATTTAGTACCTGCAATTTTGGGCGGAGTGCTTCAAGAGGTCCTTTGGGCTTTTGTGCTCCTTGCTGTTATCACACATTTAAACTGAAAGCGTGAAGCAATCACGTTTTGTAGGTAGTTTGAGCTACAAAAGAAAATCAAATGAGTACCTTTCCTAATGCCCAGTCAGCAGAATCAAAAAAAGCACGTTCGTGGTCCTGGTATAGAATATAGATGTTTAGAGGTGAAGTCCACTTGGTAACGTTGCACTAAGTTAGCATTTTTGAAATTTCATCAGAGAAGAACCAGAAAAAATTAAGGTTACCTTGGATATCAATGGAGGCTTCCTTGGTAACATTCCTCCATATTTTTTCTTGATAATTTCCTCCTGCAAAAGTCAGAAACATTAGTCTACATGAACATGATACAAGCAAGGAAATTCTATGGCAAAGAATTCTGCAGATCAACAAGATGGCATGACACTTCTAAATACAGTGTAAAGCTCATTCTACACGGTAAGCACAAATGATAGCAAACAAACTTGGCTCAAGAAATCATAAATATTTTCCCCCTGCATAAGCAGCTTGAGGTCAAATGATATTGGAGTAGCATAAAAGCTACCCTGCAATTAGCTCAAAACTTATACAAGAATCTCGATTTCTTGAAAAGATCCTTGGGTCTCATAACCAAACAAGAACTCTGAAATACAGAACGATGCACAATAGCATACCTCTTGCTGGGTAGAGGGCATTGGATTTTCATCATTTTTGTTTGAATCGCTTTGTTGTTGCACGGAGTTGTCAAGATCATCTTGTTTTTCAGTAGTATCAACAGTGACCTCTTGCTCCTTTACATCTTCCACGATAGTGCCCGCCATTTGTGCTTCGTTGGCAGGAAATATCTTCTTGAAACACTTTAAAGAAAAGATTCATATAGTTATAAATAAATGATTAGGAGTTTAATCAATTTACAGTAATCTCCATGCATCCTTACAAAGCAGATTATATATTAGCACAAAACTAGTATGTAAGATTTTTTTTTTTTTTCAAAATGGTAAAATGTGGGGAAAAAGAATCTAATGCCTTAGAACGACAATTATATCGATTTCAGTACAGTGAACCTCTCTCACACACCATCAATGTAATTGTGGATTCAAATTAAGTTACAATTGAGATACAGCATAATCATGAAACACTTGAACTCTTGAAGCACAATCCAGTAAAACCAATTCATATAAATTTAAAATCAAGAAAATTCTCAAATAACTTGTATAATAATAAAGCATCTACTTATTAATTTTATCAAACGTTTATTTTCTGCATCAAAGCTGCTAACAGAATCGAAAGCATATGTTTATCGTTAAGCAGAGCAAATATACTCACCCATCAATTATATTCAAAAATCAAAACCCACATGCAAAACAAACTTGTCAATAAAATGGTGACTGTGGGTAGAGCTGGTAGTAGACTGTACCTGATCGAGGCTCCGACTGAAGAAAGAAGAAGAGTACACAAGAAAGTGGGTCTACACGATTTCACTGTTTTATCATAGCAATTAACAAATGCAGCCTGAAGTTAACGCACAGCATAATTTCTTTACAGGATGGGTGGGCCATGGATCATGTGATCATGATGGGTCCGCACCCCCGCGGCCTTCGTCTTGTCTTCTCCTTTTTAACGGGCCTCAGTTGTTATTTGTCCTTAAAAAATCAATAGTTGTTAGATTTTTTTTTTAAATAATTATAATTAATTTAAAATTTAAAAAGACTTAACTCCACGCATACAAGTGTGAGGACTAATACGATGACCTCTGGCCATACAGGTTGCAAATAGATCCTAATCCAATTTTTTTGGGAATTTTTTAGGATTCGGATTCATATTGGATTTTGTTTGAAAAAAAATAGGACCGGATTCGGATTGTATATTTTAAAAAAAAAATCAATTCCAATCCGAAAATTCGGATTGCATTAGATGTATACCTTTAGATTTCAGATATTTTTGTATTCAGATATATTTCGGATTGGATTTGAAATTTTTTTCGAACCAGATTTAAATATTTTCAAACCTGATTAAGATTTTTTTTTTGGATTAAATTTGAACTTTTTTCGGACCGAATTCAATTTTTTTTTAAAAAAATTTCTTATTTTACACTGGACAATCACACATTTCATATCATAATATGTAACTTATGGTAACAGTTTATTCTTATAAATTAATTGAATTAATAATTAACAATTTAAATCTTTTTTTTTACATACTACTTACGATGGTAATGACTCGAACATGAGATATTATCAGACTGAATGAACTTCTTTGTCACTAAACCACATTGAGCGGTAATAAAAAATGAATTTATGGGAATGTGAATTTAGAAACAGTGAATCCCTAGGATTTTTCTAATTCTTTTTTTTTTTTTTGAAATAAGGATTTTTCTAAATTCTACCTCTACTTCTTCAAATACTGCAGTTTGGAATTTCGCTTTCTATTAAAAAGATCATTAGCACAATTGCTATGTCTTACAAAGGGGTTGATGTTAGTCTTTACTACGAAAAGATTTTTCTCTATCAAACCTTTCAAACACAAAGAATCATATAAACAACCTTACAACCAAGACAAAGGCCACCATTAATGCGTCTCCCGCTAATAAAGTTACCAACGCAATTGAAGATGAGTGGATCAAAATTAAAAATAAAGCTGTCAATTTTGATGTGAGGATACATGGAGTAATGAAATACAAAAATCTTATATTTTTTTAAAAGTAATTATTAATTTGATCCCTAATTTTTAAAAATTATCATATTTTTAATGCAATTTCATTTATTAGTATCCTTAATCACTAAGTTTTCGTGTATATATCAATTTGGTCTTTCTGCGAGTCAACTATGAGTCAAACTTAACTGTTTCAGGGGTATTTTTATCTTTAAACAGATAAATATGTCAACAGTAAATTATTGGTGAAATGATATAATTACCCCAATTTAAAAATTTAGAAATAAATTAAATTAAAAAATTTAAATAAATCTCCACCGTCCATCAAGATTGATGGACAGTGGAGATTATATTGAGATTTTTTTTACAAAAAAAATTGTAAATGAAGAATTTTTTTAAAAAATTCCTTTTAAATGAGTTAAAATTATAATTTTACCCTCAAATTTTTAAAAATATTATTAATAATTTAAAGAGTAATATGGTTAATTTATATTAATTTTTTTTAAATAAATTTGTAAATTTTTTTAAATTTTTTCATAATGTCTCATTAATTTTTTTTTTAAAAAATTAAATTATATTTTTAAATGGGAGATCCATTTAATTTTTTTTTTAAAATTTTTAAAATTTTATTTTTAAAAAAACTAATATAAAATGATCATAAAATGATCTTATTACCCTTCTAATTATTAATAATATTTTTAAAAATTTGAGGATAAAATTGTAATTTAACTCATTTAAATAGAGTCAAGGGCAAAATTATCTTTTTAACATTTTCAGTTAATTTGACTATTAAAAAATTAGTCAGAGGGACCAAATTAATACATTTACGAAAACTTAGGGCCCAAGAGTACTAATAAACAAAACTGCGTTAAAAAATTTATGATTATCCAAAAGTTAGGGACTAAATTAATAATTGCCCTAACAAGAATCATTTTTTTTTTTCACGTTTGTTTTCAACAAACTTTTATTTCATTGACCACTTGATCAACAGCAGTTTGGTAGAATTTTTAAATAAATACTTTTAGCTTATTTAATAAGTTATGGTCCAAAAGTTATTTGGTAAATCTTCTGAAAGTGGCTTATGTAGTAGCTAAAATCTGTCAGGCCCAAAATATAAGCGAAGATCCAGCCTAGAAGCCCAAAGTATACCCTAAAGACTAGGCCCAAAGTCAAAGAGTGGTACGACATCCATATAGTACGACATACACTCGATATGAGACATGCATATAGTACGACATGCGCTCGCTGTGAGACATCCATGTAGTACGACATGCGAGACATCTATGTAGTACGACATACGCTCGATAAGAGACCTTCATAATAGTACGATATACGCTCGATGTGAGACATCCATGTAGTACGACATGTACTCCATGCCCCACACATCCAAGTAGCATCAAGGGAAATAACTCAGTGTTCGCGCTTGGAAGTGCTCCTACGTCACGCGACATACTCATCTCAGGTCGACATCCAATTAGCGTATCGTACGACATAGAATCTCTTTTGTTCTGAGGGAGACCAAATCATGATCTACTTTAAAGCAGGTCCTACAAAACCATAATTACACTCTATAATGGCCAGATCAAAAGAAGCATCCACATACTTTCTTGGTGGAGGACAGAAAGGAGGAGTAATGATGAAATCCCTCAACGAGCAAAAGCATCATTCCCCTATAAAATAAAGGATAATCTTCCAAAGTAAGGAGACCGAAAAACTTAGATCCTAGAGCTATCAATATTCAAACAACATTCTCCGGCCATTGTTCATCATCTCCGATCACCCTCCGACCTTACATCTCCTTCGATCAAGGAGACCTCAATTGCCAAGATAACATGAAGTATTATTCACTCATCTCCATTTACGAGCACTACATACTTATTAGCATCCGCTAACTTGACCGTCGAAGTGACTTTGGCCGGCACTACCTCGGTGTCCCAAACGTCCTGCGGGTCACGTGCGTTCTATCTTTGCAAGTTATAGTGCCCCGTGTCCCCGAGCGATTTTCAAGGACTACAATTTGACGCCCATCGTGGGGCACAACAATCTCTAAACGAGCGAAGATAGAACGCAGCAACTCTGACTATGTCGTCAGACGATTTTCATCACGATGCAATGGAGGTTAGGGTACAACTCCTTATATCCCAGATGCAAGAGAATACCTAAAGGCTCCAAGCGCTCGAACAAGAGAACCAACGAGTGTTGGCGGAGAACTAAGAGTTGCAAAATAGGATCAATTCCCTCACCATCGTTCGACCATTTGGAGACGCTTCAACGTCCCAACCCATGCCATTCAATCAAGCCACCCACACTACCTACTACGCATAGGTACGACCGGACGAGCATGGAACCACGACAGGCGACATCGATCCAATCCTCACAGGTACGGAGCCTAACATTCAAGCCACGGACGGAGCGCACACTGTTAACACGATATATGGCGGACAACCCGTCGAACAGGACATGAAGGCATTGATCAGATGACACGGCAAGAGCTAAACAAGATGTGCCACCTATCTCTACCCCCAATGGCAACGTTGGTTCAACCCTACCAACCATCTCACTACAGAGAACGCCATCTGGTCCTTCGCATTTGGCGCCGTCGAACCCGAACATGGTAAATATTGAACCAATGTTGGCTAACCGTGACTTAGCGCGAATGTTCGCAGAGATGGAAGCACTCATCCAACGCATTCCGGGAATGCCCGCTCCCATAAAAAAAAGCGCGGCAAATAGCTTTGCCGACTCTCCCTTCGTCGACGCAATAACATTGATGGAGATGCCAAGAAAGTTTAACTTCCCCGGCATGAAGCAGTACGACGGAACGACAGACCCCGACGACCACATTGTGTAGTATCGGCAACGAATGTTCACTGCTGCCGTCCCACGAGATATAAGGGAAGCATGTATGTGCAAAGGATTTGGATCGAGCCTCGTAGGGCTAGCTCTACAATGGTACACCAACCTTCCCAATGTGTCCATCAACTCTTTCGCTCAACTCACAGACATCTTCGTGGAGCAGTTCGCTAGCAGCCGAAAGTTAGAAAAACAATCCGACGACTTCTACACAATCAGCCAAAGGAAAGGCGAACGCCTACGTGACTTTGTAGGCCGCTTCAATAATGAAAAGGTTTCCATCCCTCATTGCAACCAGGTGACAGCCATATCAGCCTTCAAGGGTCTACTCTATGATTTCGACCTATACAAAGAGCTCATCTAGTACCCTTGTAAAACGATGAAAGACGTACTAGCTAAGGCATAGGCACATATAAAGTGGGAAGAAGACGAGGTAAACTATAAACCTAATAGAGCAAACAGTAGAGAAGACAGGGCGAGCAGGAGGGTCGAACAGTGAATTAATGACAGACGTGTAGAGCCATACCCAATAATACCCCGAAGGGACGGCCGAATAAGATAAAAATGCCGGCGCGACGACAGACCGCCAAGACCGTTCGTCCGGCCAAAGAACGTATTGCCAGAATATAATTTGAGTATCAGACCAGCAGAGGTAATCGCCATCCTCAAAGGAATGGGTAGATCAGTTCGGTGGCCAAACAAGATGATGAGCCCGCCGGATCAGAGAGACAACTCCAAGTTGTGCTAATTTCATGGCGACCACGGCCATCGAACAAAGCATTGCGTCGCACTACGACTAGAAGTGGCAGAACTACTCAAGAAGGGTCACCTCAAGGAGTTCCTGACTGACAAATGTAATCAGATCTTTTTGAATAAAGATCAGTCATGCGACATCGCTTCAATTCCACTACCAAAACCTCTCAAATATGAGGGAACTGTGAACGTCATCTCTGGCGGATCCGAGGTAAACGGAGTCACTTACTCAGAAGCAAAGCGCCACTCACGGCAAGCCGGTAGTACGGAAGTCTGACCAACCCATACGGCGGACCCGACTTACAATTACCCAATCAGTTTTAGTAGTGATGAGCACACAGACCTGCTCAACCCCCACCACGATGCACTGGTCATCTCATTAACAGTGGCCAATTGTTTGATTAAGCGGATCCTAGTAGACAATGGGAGCTCAACAAATGTACTCTTCCTTGGCGCACTAAGAGAGATGCATATTGACGAGTGCAATATCGTACGCCACTCAACCATCTTGGTAGGATTTAGCGGAGAACATAAGAACACCAGAGGGGAAATCGTCCTTCCCATCTACGCTGAGGGAGTCAACCTGAACACACGCTTCCTCATCCTCGACTACCCGTCGTCGTACAAGATAATCATTGGTCGCCCGTGGATTCATGAGACGAAGGCTGTCCTCTCGACCTATCATCGGGTCATCCGTTTTCCTACCAAGTGGGGAGTCCATGAAATCCGAGGGCAGCAGAAGACATCGCGTGACTGAAAACCAGGCCGTCTGATTTATAGCAATTACAGAACGCAAGCACCGCCATCAACAAGGATAGGCCAGACATGGAGGAACTCGACGAAGTATCCATACATCTGAGATTCCCAGACCACAAAGTGAGTATCGGATCCCGCCTTCCACAAAATATTAGAACAAAATTAATCAGCTTCTTGACGGCCCGACACGACAGCTTCGCATGGTCGCACGTCGACATGACCGGCATTAACCCAGAAGTCTTAGTGCATAGACTGCAAGTCGACCCAGATTACCCGCCCGTGAAGCAAAATCGAAGGAAGTTCGCGCCCGAAAGCAATAAAGTTATCAACGAGGAGATCCAAAAGCTAATCGATAGCGGCTCGGTAAGAGAAGTGAATTACCCGGACTGGCTCGCAAACGTAGTGGTCGTGAAAAAGAAGAATGGGAAGTGGCGAGTGTGCATCGACTTCATAGACCTCAACAAGGCTTGTTCGAAGGATTCCTTCCCTCTACCACACATCGACATGATGGTAGACGCTACTGCGGGGCACGAACTATTGAGCTCCATGGATACATTCTCCAGCTACAACTAAATCCTCATGCATCAGGACGACCAGGAAAAAACTTCTTTCATCATGGAGCGCGGCATTTTTTGCTACAAAGTGATACCCTTTGGCCTAAAAAATGTCGGGGCAACTTATCAAAAGTTAGTCAACAAAATGTTTGCAAGCATGCTCGGACAGACCATGGAGGTCTACATTGACGACATGCTGGTAAAATCATTAATAGCGGATCAACACCTCGACCACCTCCGACAGTCGTTCGATACCATTGACAAGTATGGGATGAAGTTTAATCCAACCAAGTGTTCCTTTGGAGTTTCATCAGGAAAGTTCCTCGGCTATTTGGTGACCAAGAGGTGTGTCGAGGCCAACCCAGACCAAATCCAATCCATCATGAATGTGAGATTCCCCAAAAGCATCAAAGACGTGTAAAAACTAACTGGGCGACTTGCGGCCCTCAACCGTTTCATCTCAAAGTCATCCGAAAAATGCAAGCCTTTCTTCGACACTCTCAGGAAGAGTAAATCATTTGATTGGAACCAAACAAGTGAGGATGCATTCCAAAACATAAAGCGGTACCTAGCAAACCCTCCCCTCCTATCCAAACCTAAGGAAGGAGAGTAAGGTTTTACTAGTCAACAAAACCAGGGTCAACTCACCAAACACATGAACCAAGTTATTAGTTTAAATTAACAAGACAAAGAGACTTACTCTCATGGACTTGTCTTGCTTGTTAACTTGTCTTCATGAATCACTCAATCGATACTCATGCATGATCCAATCTGTATTGGCCGACAATGCGATCCGAGTCGCACGACCTTGTCAAATGATGTGACCCATGCCAACGTTTCGCCCACATTTCGCATCAGCACCCAGAGCGACTTCACCCCATCTCAGCACCATGGCCCTTCATGAAATGGGGGATGGATATAGTAGGAAAAATGCTAGTTGCTACCGGAGATAAGGTCTACATGATAGCCGTAACAGATTACTTCATAAAATGGGTCGAAGCTGAGTCATATGTGAGAATCAAAGACTCCGAAGTAAAAAGCTTCATTTGGAAGAATGTCATATGCCGCTACGGAGTTCCAAAAGAGATAGTCACTGACAATGGCTCACAATTTATATCATACGACTTCCAAGACTTTTGCGACAAGTGGAAGATCAAACTAAGTTACTCAAGCCCAAGATATCCTCAAGCTAACGGCCAAGCAGAATCCACCAACAAAACGATCATGTCCACCCTCAAGAAGCGACTCGACCAATACAAAGGGAAATAGGCCGATGAGCTACAACGCGTGTTATGGTCCTACCGTACGACGGTCAGAACATCAATGGGAGAAACACCATTCTCCCTAACCTACGGCTCGGAGGCCGTAATAGCAACTGAGGTTGATTACCCTTCTTACAGAGTACGACACGCAACCGAAGAGACAAACAACAGAGAGTTACTAAACGAACTCGACACAATCGACGAACGTCGCAACAAAGCCGCAATCAGATTGGCCGTATACCGACAAAGAATCGCTCGACATTATAACAGGAACATTCATCTCAAAGCATTCAGTATTGGAGATTGGGTCATTCGTCGCGTCTTTCAAAACACAAAGGAAAAAGGAGCAGGTAAACTCGGTCCTACGTGAGAAGGACCGTACCAAATCACCAGAGTAGTTGGACATGGAGCCTAAAAACTACGATGTACAGATGGCATGGAAATCGGCAACAGTTGGAACGCATGCCATCTGAAATAATATCATTTCTAAGCTCCTACTTTTTCTTTCTACAATTTTGTTATCTTACGACATGGGACTCACTTAGGCATTGGAGGGCCGTTGCCAACCCTAACTTTTTTATACAGGTCGCCGTCACTGGACAATCCCACACTTACCTACTTTTAAGGTGTTATACTGCATAAGAAAAAAATAAGAGTATAAGAGTCGGAGCATGAAACTATAAACTCCCACACTCCAACTGGGGCAAATCAATATCACAAGAACAAGAACCAATTGGTCGTACGACCTGCATTCAAGTTCATGGACCACGATATAACACCCCATGACCCGACCCCTCTGGATCGACCCAGGGAGCGTTACCGGGTTTTCAATTACTTTTTTAATTCTGTTTATAAACTGAAAACTATATAATTTATAATTTAAAAATGTTTTTCTAGTGAGCGCATTAAAATCATATTTCAAAAATTTCGGCTGAGTTCCCTCTGTTTTTTTTTTTTGATTTCCTAAAACCTGTTTCAAATAAAACTCAAATCAAATAAAATCCATAACAACACTTCACATCTCCTTTCAATCAAATGCGCACTCTGCCGTTTAGTGCGACTTTTCAACAGTTTTAAAATAACATAATTCATAATTCAATATTTACAAACCTTAAAAAAAAAATGAAACCAGAAATCATAAATTTTTTTACAAAACATATATAATCATCGAATTTACAGACTTCTGTATATGCATACTTACTGAATATAACATACAAAACTATATAACTACCCAATAAATGTGGTGACTCTGAACTCTTCAATCTGTAGGTACCTCATCTCTACTCTTTCTCTGCCTCGGTATCCCTGTGACCTACGGGCGATAAAAATCGACGCGCTGAGCATATAGCTTAGTGGGTGTACACTAAACTCATTTATCAAAAGCATAACATAATTTTCATATTATAAATATCACAATGCGAAGTAAATAAAACATTACCATATTCAACTCAGTCACTAATTTAAATCATATGAAATCAGGTTAATAAAAACAACTAAATCAATTTAATAATTCGTACTAAATTAAATTCTCAATTCTTTTACAATCATTTTAACTTAAATACTGAAATAAACGTATAAAATCAATTTCGAAATTCACTTATAAACATACCATTCAATTCACTTCAATTCTGGCCTTTTGGTATACTCAACATAATCCAGGACTGAAATATGGGTCGTTCGACCTCAGTGGCTGTTTGTCGAACATAACTCCCAACCTAGGACGAATCCTTAGGTTGGTACGTATCTCCCTACCCTAGGACCGAGTGTTCGAAACCTAGAGAGGTACATATCTCCCTATCCCATGAACGAATCCTTAGGAAGGTACGTGTCTCCCTACCCTAGGACAAATTCTTGAGGAGGTACGTGTCTCCTTACCTCTGGACGAATCCATGAAGAGGTACATAATAAATCATCAATATCAATACCAATATCGGTGCAGTACTGTTAAATGAACCTAACTGGTATACCGACCTCCTATATCCATTTCTATGTCTAAGTATCCTAGGGCCGTTTCGATACAACATTTTCAAATAATAACTGTAATTTACAAATGGACGGTCAACTCAATAAATTTACAATTCAAACGATATTATTAAAATATACATATATGATTTCATGGAAAGTAAACAATTTATTCATACAATGTTCTAAAACAATTAATTTCAACGAAATTATAATAATTGAAATACGATCAAAAATAAAATCATTCAAAGGAAAACAATATAAACACATAATCGAAAACGTGTGTACACCAACCTGGATACCGTTTCTACATTTTTTTTCTTCTGGGTTTTCCCTTTTTCTTTTCTCTTTCCCTTTTTCTCTTTCTCTCTTTCCTCCTCTTTTCCTTTCTCTTTCCTTTTCTTCTTCTTCGTCTTCTCTTCTTCTCTTCCTCTTCTTCTTCTTTCTCTCTCTTCCTCTCTCTCTCTCTCTTCTTCCTTTCTTTTTTTTTTCTTTCCTTTTCTTTCGGTCTCTCCCTCTCTCTTTTCTGTTCTGATTTTGCGAGAGACTTCTGCGACAAGCTTTATTTTTTTTTATATAAATTCGGTCATTGCGACCGTCGTTGCTACCTGTGGTCGCGTTGCTCACTAGAGCAATTCCACCGCCTTCATCGCGATCACTCATCGCGGTACCATGGTCGCACTGGTGGTCACCATACACACTGCCCGAATTTGACATTTTTCACCGCAAGCTAGTCAGCGCGATCTATGGTCGCAGTGACTGGTCGCGGTGCTCACTGCTCGAAAATACCATTTTTCACCACGAGCGACTCATCGAGATCTCTGGTCGCAGTGAGTGGTCGCGGTACTCACTGTCCAATTTTTATTTTTTTTCTTCATGCATCATTTCTGGACCGTTCTATTTGGTTCACCTGGAAACCATAAAAATACGTTTTACACCCCTCAAATAAAAAATTTTATATCCACATATTCAAAATTAATTGTTCGAAATTAGGGATGTTACACACGACCTGCACTCAAGGTCGCTATCGACAGTGGTCGTACGACCTGCATTCAAGGTCAAGGACCACGACCTGTATTCAAGGTCATTATGAAATGATCAATGGTCGCACGACCCGCATTCAAGGTCAAGGACCACGACCTGCATTCAAGGTCATTATAAAACAATCAATGGTCGCACGACCCGCATTCAAGGTTAAGAACCACGACCTGCATTCAAGGTTATTATGAAACAAAGAGTGGTCGCACGACCTGCATTCAAGGTCATGTGTCACGACGTACAAGATAAGTTATCTCTACTCTATCATACGACAACACACTATTTAACAAACCATTCATTCTATTAAATACGAAATTATAAAAGCACAAATAGACATAAGTATTTTAACACTTAGAAAAAAAAATTCCAAATTTTACAAAACCCCTATGGGGCAACATCTTCATGCTCTTGCTCAACTTCAGCTGACGGACCGTCGCTCGACTAAGCAGGCAAAGCTATGATGGCCGCACCCTTAAGGGCCGGTTCGACACGAATTTCTTCATTGACCTTCGCCTCGACCAACCGGCTCTTCTCTTTAGCCTCATCTTCATCATCCTCCTCCTTATCATCTGGGCGGGTCAGCTCATTATGATCGGCGAGCCATTTGTCTACCTCCCATTTGGCCGCACGACTTTCCTTGTATTGTCGCATCAGATCAGCCTGCATCTTGACCATAGCGTTGAGCACGTCATCTTCAACTCGGTCATACATAGCGTTGTACTCCGACTCCTTGACCTTAAGCTGAGCACTCAGCTGGTCGACCTTATGCTGCAAGGGTCTGAGTTTCTCCACTTCTGATTTCAGACGTTCAAGTTCAATGGTCGCCTCCGTCGCACGATGACAATCTTCCTCAGTTGTTTTCTTGGCCTCTACGTTCGAGGCCCTTAACTTCTCCACTTCAACCCTAAGGCCTTGGTTGCTCGACTTAAGCTCCCTCGCCTTCCTCAAAGCCGAAACAAGCTCCTGCTTGGCATATATATGAAATTGGAGAGCCTGCAAAAAGGAAACTCACATTCAGGCCCCAATATTAAAATATTAAAATATTACAGATGTACGACTTACTTGAAATTGATGGTTGAGAGCCCAATCAAACCCTTGCGACAAGCCCATTTCCTTGAACCTGCTCTCATCTTCAGGGAGCAGCAGTCGCGCGACTTGGGGCATAATTGACCCAAAGTCAGAGTAAGCAGAGGCGTCTTGTGGGAACGCAAGGTCGACCAGCGCCTCACTGCATGCGGCCAAATTATCCCTTCTCCTCTTCCTTCCAACAGAGCCCACGTCGAGTGACTCTTTTCCTCTACTGGGCTGAGGAGGTGGTGGTGGTGGAGTCGCCATCAACTCAACAGGATCACTCGGCTTAACTTTCTTTTTTCCATTCCTCTTCTCTTTCAGTCTCCTCATGGCTTCATCAGCATTAGGAGTAGCAAAACCTCCAGCCATCAAGTCAACTGCAAAGCGTCGCTCGACGTAGGATATAGGTGTCAGAAACCTTGTGCCGTATAGTCGCTCGACACAATGCCTTACTCTGACAAACTCCACTAAACTTTTGAAAGCTGGGTAAGGTGTACCTGGCTCGTTGATTATTGAGAACTTCCACAAGTGGCTCGGTCTCAAGTTCTCTTCGGCCAAGATCCTCTTCCAGCTCCTCTTCTTCACGTCGTACGACAGAATCTTCGCTGTATGCGTCGCACACGTCAACCCAACTACAGCTTGAAGAGCCCCTATGTTCATTGCAATACAAGAAGACAAAAAAAGTTAGTACAATACGACAAAAAGAATAATATCGAATGACACGACATGACAAAATTAATGACCCACCAGCCTTAGACCAGGTCGTACGAACAATCGTATCCCCTACAGACCACTCGATAAGAAGGCCCCTCGCGAAGAAATACCTATCCTTCCACGACCTGTCAGCTCGGTGATGAGATGCTTCCTGTTAGCTCGAAGGTTCAAGTTGTAACGACCCTTTTTGGTGTCGTGCTCCCTCATCAAGTACGTGTAGAATAGGTCAGGCAACTCGAAAACTACGCCTTCCCTCATGCACAGCAATTCTAGCCCCAACAGTATCCTCCAACTGTTGGGCATGAGTTGCCCTGGGGCAAGCTCGAAGTGGTCCAGTACCTTCCTTGGTAGTCCGACCACCGGTAATCTAAAACCAACCCTCTGAAACAGGAGTTCGTAGAAGCAGGTCCATCCGGAGATATCCCAATCCGGTCGCTCCCCCTTGAAGGGCACCTTCAGTGCGACGCCATCAGGTATGCCATAGTTATACCTTATACGCGTAAGATCTTCTTCCTTCAGCACGCTAGTAGGGTTAACCAAAAGTAAACCCAGCGGTTTACTTGGTCCCATGGGACAAGGACCGGCCGCCTCCTCAGGTGGCTCGACGAGAGGGATCCTCTCACATACATCCTCAATAACACTCGACGTACCCTCATGACTGGAGACAGTCACAGGGTCGTACGACGCCAACGTTACCTCACCACTGTAGGCCCTCGACTCACCCCACGAGTCGGACGACAGGTTGATAGGATCGTCATATCCTCACCTCGACGAACTAGGAGTGTTCTCGTCTCCTCTACTCGACATCTTACCTACAAGTCAAGCGACAGTGGGGAAGGTTAGTAGTCAAATCTAACTAAAGGTCCTACATGCCCTACATCGGTTCCTAGATTGTTGGCATAAAATCTAAAAAGTCGTGCGACACACATTCCCCAGTCGTCGTCGTACGACGTATGAACCACAAACAGTTTCTACCAAATCCTAAGTTGCTATTTTCGATCAAACACCAAATTTTCAAAATTTTCTAAAAACCTACTCGAAGAACACGCAAAAACACCCAGAAACCAAAACATGAATACAGGAAATCAAAATAGCAAGAAACCAGAAAAACTTACCAATAAAGCACAGGTGACCAAATGCTTCACCGGAATGGACGCAAAAATGACAAAAACGAGTAGCAAAGAAGCCGGAAAAAGCTTGCACAGGCGACTGGTTTTTGAGAGAGAAAGAGAGAGAGAGAGAGAGAGAGAGAGAGAGTGAGAGAGCAAAAATTGAAAATGGGAGAGAAAGGGAAAAGGCGGCAATAAAAAGTTAACCCTACGCTGACGTGTCAGTTTCCTATACGGGCACACACCCCCATAGCCATTATTACTTGTCACGCGTATACATATCCCATAATACCCCGATTACTATGGCGCAGATATCGAAGAGCCATTAGAAGACCAACCACACCACCTCGACCTCTACATCGTCGTACGACCGCATCAAGTCACAAGAATTATGAGGAACTTTCAAATCAATCCAACCGGTCGTACGACACAAAAGAACTCAATATACAAATCCATATGTCGTGCAACGAAAAGGCAGTACAAACCCCTTGACTTCCTTCTGAAGTACAAGGCGTTTGGGGGCAAACTGTAGTAGCCAAAATCTGTCAGGCCCAAAATATAAGCGAGGATCCAGCGCAGAAGCCCAAAGTATACCCCAAAGACCAGACCCAGAGCCAAAGAGTGGTACGACATCCATGTAGTACGACATACGCTCGATATGAGACATGCATGTAGTACGACATGTGCTCGTTGTGAGACATCCATATAGTACAACATACGCTCGATAAGAGACCTTCATAATAGTACGACATACGTTCGATGTGAGACATCCATGTAGTACGACATGCACTCCATGCCCCACACATCCAAGTAGCATCAAGGGAAATAACTCAGTGTCCGCGCTTGGAAGTGCTCCTATGTCACGCGACATACTCATCTCAGGTCGAAATCCAATCAGCGTGTCGTACGACATAGAATCTCTTTTGTTCTGAGGGAGACCAAATCATGATCTACTTTAAAGCAGGTCCTCCAAAACCATAATTACACTATGTAACGGCCAGATCAAAAGAAGCATCCACATACTTTCTTGGTGGAGGACAGCAAGGAGGGTTAATGATGAAATCTCTCAACTAGCAGAAGCATCATTCCCCTATAAAATAAAGGATAATCTTCCAAAGTAAGGAGACCGAAAAACTTAGATCCTAGAGCTATCAATATTCAAACAACATTCTTCGGCCATTGTTCATCATCTCCGATCACCCTCCGACCTTACATCTCCTTCGATCAAGGAGACCTCGATCGCCAAGATAACAGGAAGTATTATTCACTTATCTCCATTTACGAGCACTACATACTTATTAGCATTCGCTAACTTGACCGTCGGAGTGACTTTGGCCGGCACCACCCCGGTGTCCCAGACGTCCCGCGGGTCACGTGCGTTCTATCTTTGCAAGTTGTAGTGCCCCGTGTCCCCGAGCGATTTTTAAGGACTACAGCTTATTGGAGAATCTATCCAAATCTGCAGCTAAAAGTCGAAGCTGGTCCAATCCAACTTCAGCTTCTATTTTAAACGGAAAGTTGGTCATACCTTTTAATAAAAAAAAATTTAGAACCAAATTATCCCATCTTATATTAAAAAAAAAAAACTAACCCTAAATGTTACGTAGCTACTTTATAACAACTTAAATATATTTAAAATGAGAAAATAATGTTATTAAATATTCATTTTTATCTTTAATAAATTTTAAAAAAATAATTAAAAATTTTACTAATTTTTATATTATTATCCAAAATTTGGTTTTTATAATTAATGTTAGAAGATAATTAATAAATTTAATTGAATTTATTTTTCTTATGAAACTTAAAATAAAAATATTTAAATATACTTAATTTACATAAACAAAATTTTCATTAATAAATTAAATAAATTAATTTTATTATAAGATCTATTTTGATCATTTAATATTTTTATAGCAGTTCAGCCATATAGTTTACTAAATACCTTAATATAATTTTTCCAACTCATAACACTTCTAAAAATACAGTTTACCAAACACAACTACAGCAGTTTTTTTCCGAAAACACAGCCACAACAGTTTTTTTTTTTCACAACACAGTTTTACCAAACAGCCCCAAGACTTTTCAACCAAATCATATTCACCCTTAATACTTTTTTTTTTTTAATAAAACTTGATATGCCTTAATGGTAAACCCTTCACATCCGCGTTATTGAGATTATGGTTAGTTGAAAACAATACATATATGTAGACATGGAATATACGGCCTTTTTGTTTTCAGGACAATATAAGGGGCTGTTAATACTTATGCATTAAGATTTATCTTAGGGTTCTTAAAATTTAAATCTTATTTAGACTACAATTAAGGTAAGACTTTAGTCGAATTTTAGACAAAAATAAAATAAAAATAAATGTTACCAAGTATTCATTTCTAAATATATTATCATTATTTTAATATACTACTAAAGATTATAAATTATGAATAATGCTATATTGCCCAAATTATTTACCTAAAATCATATCAAAATGATATGGTAAATGAGTTGTAACTAACATATCATCCATCACACTATCTCATAATTTACATGATGATCACAACTCATATATATCACGTTATTTGAGCATAATTTGGACAAATAATTTAAGTAATCTCGTATAATTCATAAATAAATTATAGTTAATAATACTAGAGATTTGAATTTAGTGATCATACATCGGTGGATAAACATATACACATTAATAATAATTTACTTTAAAATTTTACATGAATTAATTTGTCATATATAGTTAAGATGCTTGCTGAGTTACAATATAAGAGCTATTTTATGAAGAAATCAAGCTTTGAAACTTGCATTGGAGATTGGAAAAATATCATAAAAAGTTGAATTTGTAGGCGAGAAGTGAAGTAATCTTGCATGAAAAAAAAAAAAAGAAAAAAAAAAGTGAAGTAATGTTGTAACAGAATGTCATAATTGTAGCACAAAAATAGGAAGAAAAAAATGGGATGGTCTAAAGAGAAATGGTGTCCTCCATTAAATTAGAAGATGGACACACCCCCCCCCCCCCCCATGTCACCTCCATAATTATTTTCATGATTTCCCATATCCTCACTCCCCACCATTTACCACCCACTATCACTCCAATTATTGTTATATATACAGTATTATAAAATTTCCTTTTCATTAACCTGTACAAATTCTACTGTATAGAATTGAATAAGTCAACAAACGTGGAAGCAACATTGCCTGGATTTTCTTGACATGTGTGATTTTTTCAACTGACATATCACATATATAGTAGGTATGATAGATGATCAGTTTTTGAATTCCTTATCGGAACTTTTTGAAATTGGCAAGCGATAAGAGAATATTTTCAAAATAAGGTTAGAATGGTAGATGTCATGAGATTCAAGTGTAGTAAACCTGCTAATAAATTTGACACAAAATTAATGAGGATAATCAATAGACATCAACTGGGCAAACTGGGATTAAGCTATAAGTTTAACCTTAATTTTGGTCAGACATTCATGTCATGATAATAACTTCAAGCTTTATTTTTATTGGCTTTCAGGACATATGCAAATGTCACTTTCCAATCCCATAGAGGCCCTTTATATAGACTAGCTCCATTTTCATCTTGTCCATATCTCTTTGGTTGAATACACAGAAATGATCCTATAAATAAACCTCTTCATATATAGAAGCAAAAACTCCTAAGATACTAAGTTCCTGATCTGCAGATATCCATGCTGATGATGTTAGATATTCATCTAAGGTCTTGCATGTGGAGATGATATAATGTGGTGCAGCCAAGGATGACTTGCCGGTTAGTTTCTAGTTTTCGTGTGATATAGAATATGCTTATACATATAATTTTGATGTTACTGCATGCCTGAGATTATCTATAGAATTTTGATCTTGTAGAGATGACCGGCAAGTTGTCGTTGGCTACGCTCATATCTCATATTTACATGTTAGATCTATGATGATAAGAACTATTAATTAACAATGGCAGTACTGTACTACTATATGATCGATGAGTGATTTACCAGTGATATTAATTATATGGAAGTAAGTTCTTCTCTCCCCTAATTTTATGATTTAGTTTTCTATCATTTTAAGCACATTCGATTTGAATCTGATTCTGATGCAAGCAAGAAAAAACAAGATGTGTATTCTTTTTAATATAGCTTTGACTTACATATATAGTCTCCTGATGATTTTTTGAACTATATATCACAAGAAGGATCGGCAAAGATTAGTCTTGATTTTGATGTAGAGTGTGGAAATTGCATATATACTTTTGATGTGACAAGAACAGAATACCATGGCCACCTGCACAGTTTCCTCTGTGGAAATGTGTCAAATCCAGAGCCAAATAATGCGTGCTACTAATCACTGACCTTGCCTTTATGTTGTTTTCCACCAAACACAGAAGTATAGAAGTTAAATCAAAATCTAAGAGATGGATTGCTGAATTGGTACGTTGTTTCTAAACCGATCCCATATTGCTCATAATTATGTGATTGGCAAGCATATATGCTCCTGAAACTGGCAGATTTGGAATTATGGTTTAGCTGCAAGGTTCTTCAATATTAATGGCCTTCCAAGAGGTTTTTGGAGATTATAGATAGCTAATCTATGAGTTTTACACTTTTCAAGATTTGATAATGCTGGACTTGGATCCGATGGGGTTACTGTACAAAGGGTACATGGGGCCCATCGATGCATGAAAAATCATAAATGGAAGGCCATGGAATCGATGTCTGCTTGTGTAAGTTGAGCTATAGCATTCATTCACAACTTTCCTCCATTTTGGGAAGACAAGGTTCTATACAGTCCTTGAAGATAACTTGGAATGTTGAGCGTTATTCACGTTCAACTCGCTAGCTTCAACAGACCACGTGATTGAAGATAAATATTGTCATATTTTACCTTTTTGTCGTTTTTTTTTTTTTTTTTTTTTTTGCTTTTGGAGGATCACAACTCATCAATATATGTATATATATTAAGAGGTAGCACTATAATATTATACCGATCAAACTTGGAAAAATGCCTCTTCATTTTGTCAACTTAAGAAAATCTATTAGTTCTTGAATTTATAATCCTATGTACAAAAAATAACTATTGTGTTGCTATACCGAAACCACAAAACCGATTAGCTCATCCTTCTCCCTGTAGATATATTATATTTTACATATTGACAAAAATAATTAAATTCCATCTTAGCTTTGCTAAGCAAGATCATGCAGCCTATCATATAATGACATCTGGCTTAATTAAAGAAGCAAAACTACAGCCACTTGACTTGATCTATGTATATATAATTGGCAAACCTAATACCCACTTCCATTGCTCTCCATTGGTTGAATCATTTAAGAAAATCCAGATTTGCTTTCGTATTGTTTGTTATTTGTATATATAAATGAATGCCTTTCCGTCACGTATAATATAGCTAGTCATCATCCAAAACCTAAGAGAGATTCAAGGAGGTTAAAAAAATGAAAGCAAACTCACTTGAGGTTGATCGTGATCATGAAGCAGCTTCTGGGGATATTGCAACTCCTACACAACAAGTGGTGATCAACAGAGTACTGCTCTCAATTCTAGACCTGATTCTGAGAATCATTGGAGCCATTGGTACATTAGCAAGTGCTATAGCCATGGGTACTACTACTGAGACACTTCCAGTTATTATTCAATTCAATCTATTTAGAGCTGAGTATGATGATCTTCCCACTTTCACGTAAGTCCATCATTCTCACAATCAATATTGATATATATAAGTAATTTATTATACATTGAAGAAAATTAAAATCATTATGCATATTTGTCAAACAGGTTCTTCGTTATAGCAAACTCAGTTGTGTGCGGTTATCTTGTACTCTCTATCCCAGTATCGATCTTCCATGTTATCAAGTCAGAAGCTAAAATTAGTAGAATCATCTTGCTCATCTTTGATACGGTACATGCTACATGCTACGAATCCCAATAGTTTTTTACTTTTTATTTATATGAAAAAAAAAAAAAGTATAACTAGATTATTTCTATTGCTATTTATTGGACACAACTGTGTAGATAATATTTAATATTGAACAAGACAAACTAAAACAAAAAATAAAATTTCAATATGATATCTTTTCATCCTTCGTTTAGGTTCATATATACTTTTAATTGGTCAAATATAATAAACTGCAACATGCATGCAGGCATGTATTCTCTATATATCATCACAAATTGATAATATTTAAAGTTGTCTACAACGTTATGGTTTGAGGATACAGATTATGAATTCAATTGAGATAGATACATACTTAATTTGAGACATTTTGATATACAATTCTACTTTTTTTTTTTAAATGAGAGATACATAATACTAAGATTAATACAATTCAAGTTGTTTTAAATAATACTCTTAAATAATAATAAAAAATATTATTAATTTGGACCATTGGAGTTCAAGTTCCTGCTAATAAAATTAATATAATATATAATTATTATTTTTTCGTAAAAACATAACATAATATGATTCATGAAACATAATTTTCATAAACTTTATGATTATATAACATATATAAATTATTTTCATATTAGTATATAGATCACACCACCCACACACACAAAAGCATTAGTTTCTTCTTCCAGGCAAACTTTATAAGCCAAACTATATATAAATAAAAATCATGTCAATGCAGTTGAAGAATTAATAGTAACGAATTATACTTGAATTCTGTGAAGGCAATGGTAGCTCTTCTCACAGCCGGAGCATCAGCAGCAGCAGCGATTGTATATTTGGCACACAAGGGCAACGCTAGCGCTAACTGGTCAGCGATTTGCCAGCAGTTTGATTCCTTCTGTGAACGTACTTCCGGATCTTTAATTGGCTCATTTGGCACTGTCATTATGCTTATGCTTATTATCATCACATCTGCTGTAGCCATCTCTCGACCTAACTAATTAACTAAATGGGTTGCATGTCCTATCATTATGTATCTGTTTCTCTCGTCGTTCTTATCTAATCACGGATTTCCATTCGGACCTGTGCATGCAGTTGTATAGATAGGCCTACAAAATATATGTATCGTGTGACATGTCTTGACATGAGTATATATATATATACATATATTTATTTGTCTCTGTACCTGAAGTTGGTTTGAGGTTTTAATATGTGATTTGAAAGGTTCTTCGTTACTTAATTCTATTGTATGGTGTTTAATATTCAGACCATATTTACCATTCAGATTTATTTGAGATAAAACCATCTGTGATTATATAGAGGGAGATAATATCGAATAATTAGATTTATACAAAATTAAGAAACTTAAACACTTAACAGCAGTAGTTCTTGACATCAATTCTGTCCCAAGAAAGAAGTAGCTAGGCCAACATTGCGACAATATCATCAATATTTTTCAATGCCTTCTCGTAGTATAAGTATGATTCGTATACCTTGGGCGTCCGTACATAAGTATCCATCTGAAAAACACAAACAACACAAAACCATTACAAATATATATATACATATTACATATACAAGCTAATTATACATAAATGAATTGATCATCAGCAAATATATATAGATATATGTATATACCTCGTACATGTTATCCATCAGCTCATTGGCTGTTTTGACATAGTCCTTCCAAAGAGGCTTTGGCAGCGTACCCATGGCGGCCTTCAAATCATCAGAAAGATACGCTGACTTTAACCTTATGTAAAATATCACGTACCTCCACGCCATCCGCTCCAGCATTTCCCTTAAGCTATGCAGCCCTTCCGCCGTCTGCTTGATCCTCGCCGCCGCATCTTCGGCGGACAGCCCCGGTTCGAAAAACCGTTCCTTCAAAAACGAACGCGTCCCCCATTTCTCTGCCAGCGCTAGAGGGGTGCCATGCAATCCTAGAGCCACTGAACTGGCCAAAAATATTGTCGTAAATTTTCTCCGGTCGGTGGCATTTGGATTTTCGTCATCTGACGATGATGCTCTGATTATTGGGAGAGAGAATTTGATGGGGTGATTGAGTGAGGAAGTGGTGATTTTTTGGGCATGGAGGAGGGCTGTGGTGGTGTTAGTGAAGCTGCTCATGGTTTTGGATAAAATTTTAACTTTATTTAAATCAAGAAAAATAAACAGCTATACCGCAGTGGAAGGACTTGGTTTTCGGGCAGTTCTGGTCGCTGACCGTGTTGCCCGTTACTCCAACATCGACCTTAGCTTTTTTGCCTACGTGGCACTCGTTATCTTGTTTAGTCGTTTCTTTTTAGAGAAAATTGTATAAATACCGAAATTAAATTTTAGTGTCAAAACTGCACGAACCTCTCATGGATTTGGTTTATACAAGGGCAAAAATGATATTTTGAATTTGAACATAATTGTGATGTTTATGATGTGAGTTTTCAATTTTTTAGATAAATTGATTAGATTTAGGGATAATTGCACTAAAGTACCCTGACGTTTGGCTATATTGCAATGAAATCGTGAGTTTAGCATTAATTGCATGTTAGTACCTTTGACCACGTTGACCGGTATGTTGACTTTGACTTTTTGATAAAAAGACAAAATTGCCCCTGGTTTAAAAAAAATAAATTAAATAAAAATTTAAAAAAATTGAAAAAATTAAAAATTTTAAAAATGGATCTCCACCGTCCATCAATCAATCTTGATGGACGGTGGAGATCTATTTTTAAAAATTTTAATTTTTAAAATTTTTTTAAAATTTTTATTTAATTTTTTTTAACCAGGGGTAATTTTGTCTTTTTACCAAAAAAGTCAAAGTCAATATACCGGTCAACTTGGTCAAGGGTACTAACATGCAATTAATCAGTTAGTTAAGGGTATTAACATGCAATTAAGGCTAAACTCACGATTTCATTGCAATATAGCCAAACGTCAGGGCACTTTATTACAATTAACCCTTAGATTTATTGCCATGTGAAGAGAAGAGTCAATCGGAAAAAAACTATACAACTCAAAGGGTAGCTCATAACACAAAACACTCTATCGGAACAAAAGCTGCAGAAAAATGAGCAAAATTGATTATTTATACAAAACATCAGGAACTTATCAGTTAAACTCTGCAGTTTAATGTGCAGCACCCAACTTAATTAACCACATGCAGGACCAAAAATTTGTTTCTCTCCCACTTATCTCTGTCTCTTTTAAGAGAACAGTTCCATCAAACAAAAAATCATACATAATTCCAAAATGAAGGTGTTGCGGGACAACCCCAAAACTTCTCAAGGCTGAGGAAGAAGAAAGCGTTTTTGAAGAGGGAGTCTTGATCAGCTCAAATGAGTTTCAAACCATTTAAAGATCTGCTCAGACTGCAGACTAGTCATTTCATGGTATGCAAAAGCAAGATTTAGTTCCTCCTCAACATGGTGAACCAAGGACTTATCCAGTGAAATGGTCTTACTTTCCTTCAGTGCCTCCTTCCAAGGTGTTTCACGACCATCACTTCTCATATTTCCATTCTCATCAATAAAGCCCTTGTTCTGGAATAGCTTAAACAATTCAGCAGAAACAGCCTGATCAAGACCTGGAATTCTGTCAGCTAAGAAACTCTGCGATAATGGAAACTCCATGCATTCAATCTCTGCAACATCAATGCCTTTATTTCTCAAAACTTCCATATATTCACGTATTTTCTTCTGCCTATAGAAGTCTTTTGGCATGTGCACAAAAAGTGTAGGTGGATAGTCTTCTGTGACATCTATTTGATTGAAGACCCCTTCAGCAATCATAAGAGTAATACTACTAAACTTTAAATCAGTGGCAAGGGCAGATACAAAGTACCCACCAGAAGAGGCCCCCAAAGCCAAAAGTGGAAGCTTTTCAAGATTGTGTCTCTTGACCCACCATCTTATCATATCTTTCACAATTAACCTTTCTTCCCTCAGTGACCAGCATCTTCCTGCACTAGATATGGTAAGAACAGCAAATTTTCGATAAAGAGCATGAAGCACAAGCAGCCTTTCCTCAGGCAAACCAATGCACATAGGGCAATTAGCAGAGCTGTCCCAGAAGTTAACTGCCCTGCCATTGCACCCATGGGCTAAAAAGAGAACTGCCTTTGGTGAATCAGGTATTTGCCATATCATGTCTGTTTCATTCCTCCACTCTATAGTGGGGTGAAATTGTACGAATGGTTCAAAGCTATTCCATTTTTGCTTCAGATGTCCAATTGTGGAATCAGGCTTCTCATTATTTTTGCAAAATAAGAACATCAATATTACAAGGATCAGAACCAGAGATGCAATAAGAACTGGCAACCGAAACTTTTGGGTTCCATGAAATGCCTTTGATTTATTTGCACGCTTCAACATTACTGCAAACAGAGAACTAGTTTATTTCAACGGACATTGGAAATAACAGAGGATTGGAAACAAAACTGTCAGAATTTCAACAAAAGACAATGTAACAAAAGTTTCTGAACCTTTGCATTTTATATTTGAAATTAAACAAAACAAAATCCTCCATTCAACTGAACCTAGCACAACCAATAGGCACACTTGCGGTGATTTTCTCATTTTCACACACAAAAATCACAACACATAAAATTTACATTTTGTTTTCCATTCTTTGCTAAATTCCACAACAACTAAACAGAGGTTACCAAAATCTCAATTTTCAATGCAGTGGTACATTTCTTGCTTGAGCAAGGAGTATTATATTTTCAGGAGATTCTACATTCTCATAACACAACGGGCAGAACATTTTTTATAACATCAAGGATTTATGTGATTATATCTATATTAAGACCAAATGCATGAAAAGGAAAAATAAGATAGTAATATATTCAAAATCTTACAGTCTTGAGTTCCGTTTGGTTGCTTAGAAGACGAAAAACAACTTGTTAACCAAAAAAAAAAAAAAGATTAACAATTTCTGAATTTTGTATGTTTTCTCAGTAACCAAACAAACAATAATGAAGCATAGAATATGAAGAGAAGGTGACCTTCAACAATTGGTTTTGAGAAGGAAGGGAAAACCTTGATCGAGTTGAGTGAGTGAGTGCGTAAGGCGTTTTAGAATTATGGTGGCTTGGCGTCAGTTTCAGCTTTGTGACCATTCAGCCGATGCTGCGGATCCTAATATGCTGAATTGCATCTTTAGCTCCTCTTCCATGGGCCGCTGTGTGTGTGTTTATTCAACATTTTTTATTTTCGCTAGACACAATAAAATCTTTATTTCAAGAAACAAAAAAGGCTAACAAAGAACAACAAAACAGAATGCAGGAATACATAAAAAAAAATTTTAAAAAAAAAGAAAAAAACAAAAAGAAGATAACAAAAGTTATAGCATTAATTAAGAGCGTAATAAAATATATCTAAGACAATCATAAATTTATCTCATCTAAGCCTTGATGATATTGCCAATAACCAAGTGATAAGCAATTGATGAGGAATCCCATAATCATGTATGTCATATAATGCAAATGGGACTTATCCAATGGGCACATGACAAGACAAAACGTTTTATTAATTGAATCTGCAATTTCATCTTATTTTTTTGTCTGGTTTGATACCCAAAACTCTCCCAACCTTTCCCATGTTCCCTAGGTTCTAATCTGAGGACTATTCACGGAACCTATAACTTTGATAGGCATGTAACTCGTAGGATTTTTAATATCCTAGGTAGATGGTCCCAAGGGATTCTAAATTGGATTGGATCTTCAATTCACCATCAATAAAATAGAGGAACAAACTAAAACAAAAGAATAAGATAGAGCTCAAATATGTACACTTTTTTTTAATAGAAGATCTATATGTATACTTTTTCTATTAGAAGATCTATATGTATAGCACTTCCATAACTCTGCATGTGAAAAGGGAGTCAAAACTCATCAACAAAATACTAATACTGAACAACTTATTCGATGAAGTTCAGTTCTTAATATCAAAGTCAATTCTAATAGTTAAGGAGATCTTTACAAAGTCAAAATTATTCGGGAGAACAAAAGTCATGTAATGTGTTTACATTTCATCCAAATGCAAAAAAAACATTTTAAATGTTAACCCTTCAGAAGTATGTCACTTTGTTCCATTTACAATGACATTAATCTGAAACCAAGAAACATGGTAATAATTTTTGGATAGGAGAAACATAGTTTTAATGTTTCCTTTAAAAACAGTACCATTGGAAACATTATTGCAAGGAAAAATGAAACATTATTTAATAGCAGACAAATACTCCATCAGAAACTCAATCTTATATGTTTTCAAATTCATCAACCCACAAGAAACAATTTAGAAATTTACTTGTTAATGCATTCTAATATTCTTCACATGTGATGAGACATAAACACCAAAACTACGAAAGAAGGACAAGATTTAAGACTTCATGTTCCTTCCTTTTCCACTACTTTCTCAACAACATTACCAAATTAAATCCAGAAATTAGTTTATAATGCAAATCAACATTCTTAACTTAAAGAAGAAAACATTTTTGGAATTCCAGTTCTAACATGAACTAACCCACTAAAACAATCACATAAAACTAACAACTAAATCAACAATCAACAGTTCATTTGAACAATAAAAGGCAACAAAAGGAGCAAAACTAAAGAATCTAACTAAGATGTGAAAAAAAACAAATCTTATACCAAGCATATACTTCTAGTAAGATTAAGTAAAGCTTCAATGCATGGTGTTAATTGCTAAAGTTAAGAGCTAGTCTTAAGGATTACTTGAGAATTTAGTCAAAAAAGAAAAAAAAAAAAAAAAAAGAAAGAAAGAAAAACCTAGATTTGGGGATCCAAGGAAAGAGAAAATTCCTTTTTTGCCTGCCAAATCCTTTATTAAATTTGCAATTTATTCTTACGGAATCTACAAAATAAATCTAGCTTGAACAATCATCGTAGTTGCAATAATTTTACATAACAAAATTGCATTGGCAATAATCATCACATTCCCTTAAATCCAGCTATCTAAAACCACAGTTATGATACACAATCGCAAAATTGAAAGAAACAAAATCACAACAACCAAATCGTAGCTGCACAAAACGAAATTTTGTTGCATTCTAGCCGATGGGACTGTTAGTCTGGATTCAGAAGTAATTATATCTTTAAGATCAATTTCATTAAGACAGGCCTATTAATCACATATACTTGAGTTTTATGATATTTAATTATGAATGCTTGTGTGTTTATATACCAACTCAGCAGCATTCAAAATTAGGAACATTACGTTAAGTCTTGAGAATTCTATTCCTAAAAGTTGTTAATAGTTTTGACATTTAAATATATGAAACCAAAAACAAGAAACAGTATAATAATTGCGTGTGTGCGAGAGAGAGAGTTGCCAGGAGAATAATGGGGCTGCTTAAGAAGTAGCGGAATTTACAATGACAGATCTTTAGCCTTGACACAATTTAACTGCACTAACTTTTAAGAACAAGAGAAAGAAACATAAGTCACGGAAAACATAAAGCAAGAGTCAAATCAAGTTCTACGAACAATTGCATGCTGCACCGAATTTCTATTGCAGCAGAGAGAATCATACCTATGGCCCCAGATAATATTTTGATTCAAGTCAATTGCTGCAAAAAAGGAGTTCTAAAAATTAATAAAAAAATGTCTTAAATAGGATGATGTAAAAACAGGGAGTTCACTAGAATGCCATTCCAGGTTTAATTCCTGCCTCTTGAAGCAGTTCAACAATCAAGGGCAAAATAAATAAATAAATAAATTTCCAAATATAATTAACTAAAGATCAACATGATTCAATCACTCAATTGGAAATTGGAATTAGATAAACACAAGTTTCAATTCTAATTAAAATTGTAGAGGACAGTCATAAACCAAAAACTAAGTAATTATGTTGCAATTATACAGCCAAGGAAGAAACAAACAACAAGTCCAGAATAAAATGCTGGACAGAGTAGCTCAGGTTTCAAGGAAGAGATCAAAATGTCAGCTATTTTGATAAATGCAAAATATTTCTAATGCACAATTAATATGAATTCAATTGAAAAGGCAATTAAAGAGAGCCACACCTTTCGAAAATGGCTCTGCTCGTCATCAAAATCATACCGCAATGCTCTCCAAGAATTTCATGCTTCATAATCATACCAGGTGATAAACGCACATCATCTTCTTTCTTTTTCTTCAATTTTCTATAAAATACATATTTACCAGTTTATACACTCTGGTCTGGTAATTTAATTAGAAGAGGACTTTTCATTTTAGTCCCTATTTTTTAAGGATACAACACTTTTGGATGGATATTTCTATTTTCAACTCGTCTAGTTCTTAAATTTTCAAAAGTACATTTTGGTCCCTTTAATCAAACTTTAGTGTTTAAACATAATAAAAAAAATATAAAAAGACTAGTTTTCCCTAGATCTTAATTAAATGAGTAAATATACGATTTTATGCTTAAACAAGTTAAAATAATTTAATAAATAACATATTCACCCATTAATCATAAAAATTGAATTGAATGCATTAAAAATAAAAATAATATAAAATATTTAAAATTGGAAAAAAAATAAAAAAATTTTTAAAAAAATGCATATTAGAAAAATAAAAAGATATCCATATTCCTGGATATTGTCTTTAAAGATGAAAATATCATTGAAATTGTTAAGTTTGAATTGATTAATGATTAACTAAGGGGTCGTGCTACTACATTGGTTCCCTATAATTAATTGAATGTTCATCAAAATTTAATCCAATAATTTAGAAAAAAAATTGATATTTTAAATATAATAGTAGTGGTTAAAAATCCTAGCCCATTATGATATTGAAATAAGGTCTAACACTAAAATAGACCCTCAAAGCCCATCAGAGGCTAAAGCTCACTCCAAGATTCTCCAAACCGACTTAGACTGAGTCCAATTTTGAAAAATTAAATCTGTGACAAGTCAAATACATCACTAACTAAGTCAGTGGTGTCATCCTTAGCCTAGAAATCGTGGGATTAGCCTAAGGTCTCCATCTGTGATCTCAGAGACCTCTTCAATGAGTTTAAGCCTATTCCTATAAATAATAGCCTTAAACTCAAATTCAAAGCTCTAACGTTTGGGGCACAAAAAAGCCTCTCTGAGTCGCACACACTCTCAAACCCTCTAAATCTCTTGCATACTTAATCGTTAAAACTACCTATACTTTGATTTGCGGTAGAACCAATAGTATACATTGTGTCCCAATCGAAGAAAGCACATTATCTCTCCTCTGGTTCCACATGTGATATTCTACCACTCGTTCTATTGTCATTTAAGGTCATACCGCTCTACAATCTACATTGTCATACCCAGGCATTACGCCCGTACACTTGATAACCAACATCGACCTGTGATTTGTTAATTCTAAACTATACTTGTTCTATACATTATCTTCTTGAATTCAGCTAACTTGAGTATCAAAGTCCATTTGACAAGCACCACCCTTAGTAACCCAAATGCTTAACGTTTATCTTTTCTATGCAGGTTGTCGGTGTCCATCTTTAAACTAATTGTAGATTTGAGTGTCTACAATAAAAAGTAAGAAAATCGAAGAAAAAAAATTCATTATGTTCTCATGTAATTGCTTAGTATCCATATTAAACATGCCCCTGATATAATAATTGACAATATCAAAATACCGTTAAGTCAACAAATAAAAATATGATAATTTAAGAAAATACAAAATTTACATGATTGAAAAATACAAGAATGAAAAAAATAAACATTAGAGATTCAGATTGGATCTCTAATGTCCATCGATTGATTGACAATGAACATTTATCTTTTTCTATGAAAAATTTATACTTGTAGTGGTAAAAAATAGCCCAAATAGGGTCAGGCCCAAAACTACTAAAAGAGCTCAGAAATTAAAGCCTAGCGCTCGACATAATTCGAGACAAAAGGCTCTATTGATTCAACACAAAAACCCAACTGTCGACTGCTCGACATACAAAATAACGGTCAACGTAAACCTAAATTAGGCCGACAAGTCCGTTCAATCTTATAACTGCCACCAATCAACTGACCCAATCAAGCTTTGACTAAGTTAGTTGACTTGGTCTAACTTGCCCAGTTAAAATAGACTCTGAGATATCAGGGATCCCGAATATTTTGGAGCACGACATCTTTTGAGATACGGATACAACAGATATCCCAAACCCCTATAAATACAGCCTCATAGCTTCATTATCAGAGGTCAAGCATTTTTACTCTCAAGTCATTACTCTAAGCAATTTAACTCGCACACGACACACTACCTTAGAAACCAGCCAGGCACAACTTAGTCTCTTGATTCCTCGTCGCCCTCGACCTAACATTATACAGCGCACGACGCACTTAGCGTAACTTTTAACATCGGGATTCAATCACTACCGCATGACGTTTCATACGATAAGTATTACACGTTTTATTTATACTTTCCCTTTTCACCCTCGACCTAACATTATACAGCGCACGACGCACTTAGCGTAACTTTTAACATCGCGATTCAATCACTACCGCACGACGTTTCATACGATAAGTATTACACGTTTTATTTATACTTTCCCTTTTAGATTCATTATATAATTTGGGCATCGGAGGCTATTTGGCTAGCACCACCCCGGTGTCCCAAGGGCTTGACTCTCCCTTTCTCTTTTTGCAGATCGTCATCCCCTCACCTCAGACAGTTGACCGCTTAGTCATCAAGCGTAAATTTCAGCATCTACAATACTAAACTACATTGATGTGTGGTGTATGTCCTGATAAACCAAACTTTTGTTATTTGAAAACTAAAATACCCTTGACTTAACAGTCAACTGTTAAACTTAACAGTCAACTGTTAAACTTAACAATTGACCGATCAAATATTGTAAAATGTCTAAATTTCTCCTATTTTAAATGAAAAATATTAAAATTTACAACTCCTTCGGTGATAGAGTCCCTTACACCACTAGAAGAGTTCTTTTTTTTTTTTTTCCTTTTTCTTTGTTCTTAATAATTTTAAAAATTTATTCTTCATTGGTGTATGTTGTGATATTTTTGATCGAAGAGGATAAGAAGATGATGGTGATGTGGCATGGTGTGGGTCGTTCCATCGAAGAAGAGATGAAGAAAACTTGATTGTAAGAACTTAATGGAGGAGGACGAAGAAAATGATAGTGACACGAAGACGTATGGATTGTCCGATTAAAGGAAAGGATAAAGAAAACTTTATTGTGGTTTTGAGTTTTTTGGGTTTTACTTGATTGTGCTTGTATGTTATGAAAACTTTTCTGATTTTTTATAATATTTTTAATTTTTATAGGGTTAATTGCACTTAATAATTTGAGAGTGAAGGCAAAATTGCACTCTCATATAACTTTTATTTTACTGCACAAATATTCTATTGACCAACGTTAACTAATTATTGACTTAATTAACTAACGGTAAAAATATCATTTTGTACAACAATATAATTAAAATAATAGAAATTTTGAAAAAAAACCACAAATATTGCAATAACTGATATCTCAATCTAAAAAATATATATATGAAAAGCACCTTTTATAAATTTTCAAAATAAAAAAAAAAAGTTCTGCTTTTTTTTTAAAATTTTTTTTTCTTTTTTAATGAACATTTTTAAAATTTTGGGTATTTTTCATGATTTAGCACAATATTTGGGTGAAATTTTTATTTTTAATATTTCATGTCATGCTAGTCCAACATTATAAATGAGGCATTTTTAACTTTTCACATCATAATATTAGTCAACGCTGGTTAAAGGCATGTTAGTGCAATAAAATGAAAACTTATATGAGAGTGTAAGTTTACTTAAACTCGAGAACTAATTACAACCAATTTACCTGAGGTTTGCACGTTATAAGCGTAATCAATTTATTGAAAAATTAACAAATAATCCCCCAACCGTTACTTAACCGTTACAAAATGTTAGTCAACAATGATAAAAGTCAACTATTCTTAGAGTATTTTGATCATTTTAATTTATTTATTTTTTTAAAAAAATCTCCACTGTCCATCTCATTTAGACGGATGGTAGAGATTTATTTAAAAATAAAATATTTAAGATCTCCACTTTCCATTGAGAGGTGTACAATGGAGATTTGAGAAAAAAAAAATTGCTACCAAATCTCCATAAATCTTTCCATGGAGATCTTCGAACTAAAGAAGGCTTCACTTCCCTCGTTTAATGCCCTAGTGCGACGAAGGTCGTGGTCGCACCCGGTGCGATGAACTTCGTTGCATGACGAAAGGGAGGCAAAGAGCCTTCCCTGGTGCGACGACGATGAAGGGGAAGTGAAGACCTCCCTTTCGTTCTCCCTATGGAGGTCCTTTATAGATATCCTATGGAGGACCTTCCCGGATCTATTTTTTTTTTTTTAATTTCTACCGTCTATCTAAACGGGGGAGATTTGGATTTGTATTTATTTTAATTTTCTTAATAGGGGTATTTGGTTTTTTTACATTTTAAAAATTGTCAACAGTCAGCACTAATGATATGAGAGTTAACTGTTAATTTTTTAATAAGTTGATTCTGCCTGTAAAAAGGTAAACCCCAAATAAATTAGTTGTAATGTATCATAAACTCAGGGTTATTAGTGCAATTATCTTTTTTATAATATTTCTTACTCTTTTTTTTTGTTTTAATTTTTTTTACTGTTAGTTTCAAAATCATATTCTTTTTTTCCATTAAACATAAAACGTAAAACGACTTTCATGCCCTTTTAACATAACGGTCCATTGAGACACTAACTATTAAAATTTGGTTTATTAGCACATACATTAATCGTTAAAAATCGTTTAAAAAATATTTATCCGGTGGTGGTATGGGAGATGAATGTTAATTTATAATAAAATTATTTTCATTTATAAATAGACAAATTTATGTGATAACCTGTTTAATATAATTTGATAGTATAAGTGTTCATTCAACCTGATAATAATTCAGGTGCAAATTACTATGTAGTATACATAAAAAAAAAAATATAGAAAGTAATCTAATTTTCTTTTTAAAAGAAAATTCATTAAACTTATTTGGCCCCTTAAAGAATTTTAAAACATTTCTCGGTGACATCGTGTGGCTGCCAATCATATTCCCTGTTGACATTAGCAATGACACGTGCGAATGGTCCAATCATAGAAATTGGTTGTTATTACATCAACTTATGAAAGGAAAGGGAAAAAAAAAAAAAATCAGGCTTTGATAGTTTGATGACTTTGTTTTTTGTAAACTACTTATTCTCCTTTCTTGTCTACCTTCCTCGACCTTATAAACACACCCAATTATTTTCCGGGAAAAAACCTCTTGGAATTCTTAATGGGAAAGATTGGTTTATTTGATCTTGAAAAGCACTTTGCTTTCTATGGAGCGTACCATAAAAACCCAGTAAACGTGGTCATTCATATGTTGTTTGTTTGGCCAATCTTGTTCACTGTTCTTCTGATTCTTTACTTCACACCTTCTCTGTTTAACCTCCCTCGCGTAGAGTTTTCTTTGCTTGGATGCGATGTTGTTCTGGTTTTCAATATAGGGTTCTTGTTCACTCTGATATATTCTGTGTTTTATGTCTGTTTTGATGTGAAAGCTGGTTCCTTGGCTGCTCTGCTTTGTCTTTTTTGTTGGGTGGCTAGCAGTTTCGTTGCTAATTGGCTTGGGTTTCAACTTGCTTGGAAGGTAATATATTGCTTTTATTCTCAGCTTTTTATCATGAAATATTTTTATCTAATAATTCATTGTTGTATGTTTGACCATGATTATCAATGTTGTACTTTTTTGGTTGTTAAATGTATTTGATGATCAAAGCATTAAACTTAGCCCCATGTATTTGCGATCTTTTTCCAATTCAATATAAATTTTCTTGATACTGTTATACTTTGCATTATATTGAAAATAAACTCATCTTTTTCCTCCATCCAGCATTTTTTCCTGGTTTCCTACGTAGTTTTTTATTTTTCCTTCCTTTGCTCTTCTTATGTATTAGGATTTTGGACTTCAAATTATTTCAATAAAATTTAAAGAATTAAAAAAATTACTGAAAACCATTTAGCACCAGCTTTGGAAATGAAACATAACTATTTTGACAGAATCAAAGTCATAAATTTGTTTGACAAAGTTGAAAGTCCACAATAAATACTTCACATGCATTTAACTTTTCTCTGTAGGCAAGCATTCTAGCTAATACATGAGACTTCTGTACTTCATGACTTAAATGGCTGCTTTGTTAATCTCTGACTAGGGAAAGTTATTAAGAGAAAGACATGCAAATATAAGCACAATGTCAACTGATATTTGTGCTAATTAAGGGATGATGATTTTTGTTTAGCCAGGAAGGATTACACGAATGGATTCAAATTAGGTGGGGTTGTTTGTACAATTAAGTATATGATGTAATGGGCACCTAGAAAAAATCCAAGATTGAATGAGAGTGTATTCCAAAAGAATAATTTATGGAGTAAGGAAACCACATGACTTCACGCTCTATATATAACATTTTCTTGGGCCCTATCAACATTAATAGTTGATGATCCTGATAGGACCTTTTTGTAACCACTTTTCACAGATAATGCATCTTCTTATCATTAATTCATTCAATTATATATTGGCTAAGCTGTGGGGTTGGTTGCTTGTTTTTCATCCTGCATATTTATAAACAGAATAGAGGCTTCTTATCAGCGTGTCTCTGACTTGAAATAGACCAATCTAGAGAAGTTTGGTTTCTTCTTACTTTCATGTGATAGTTTAAAGTTGGTCTTGGTATTTTAACCTCAGTAACCTTATTTTCAGGTTGTGCTTGTAACTCAACTCCTATGTTGGACTGGACAGTTCATTGGTCATGGTGTCTTTGAGGTAGCTAATTCTGTCACTAATTTGCTACAAGAGTAAACTTACTTTCAGGTTCATACTCGTCAAGTGTGATTAATAACTGATATCCTGCAGAAACGAGCACCTGCTCTTCTAGACAATCTTGCTCAAGCTGTTCTAATGGCTCCCTTCTTTGTGCTGCTGGAGGTAATGTGCTTTGATATTCTTATTTAATTTTAATATGTCAAGATTTTTTAGAATTGTAGATTATAGTTGCTGTGCTGTTTGTTTCTGTTACCTCAGGCTCTTCAAACATTCTTTGGATATGAACCATACCCGGGATTTCATGAAATTGTCCAAGCAAAGATTGAAGCTGAAGTCAATGAGTGGCAAGAAAAGAAGCAGAAACTGATTAACTAGGTTTGCATTGTGGTCTGTGTTCCATGGATGATGTAGTTTCTGAAAGTAAACAAACCAAAATAGATTATATTATACGTATAACATTTATAATACACCATATCATGAAGAACCTTAAAGTTGAATGTACATAAGCTTAATGAAATGCCATACATACTAATATATCTGCAGTCCAGAAGGCTTTTCTGGAGAATGATATCTCTCACAGCAACTTTTCCCTCTTAAATCTTCCTCTCCTCTGCCTCAAGCAATGAATTTAACTCTTCTGCTTCTTTTTTACAAATCAGATTATGCGTTTATATTAAAACGAACAATGAATTGACTGTAGGATTTATAAAGTCTTTTTCACCATTTAACCATATTCACTAAAGAATATCCATGGACATTTAACCCATATAGTTGCAAGAATGAAGTTTTCAGTGGTGATATGCCTTTTTCATTTGACTAAGAGATATAATGGGTTGTCTCATAAGTGAGCACTTTCCATGTCGTTACACATCAAGGTGTCTTTTTTTCTTCTCTTATTTGTTTGGATTGCTATATTGGACTTTAAAGCATGAAATAGTGTTTGAGATAGTCTCTATATGTGATTGGCTTACTGATAATCATTCAAACTCTTACAAGAAATCTGCTCTCTGCAATGACAATAACCCAAGGGCTTCGCAAATACCTCGAAGAAACTAATGTTTGTGAGGTGTCTATAATCATTATACATAGTAACAGGATTCTCTTTTTTATTATTGTTTGACAAAGTAGTTTCTCACTCATGGCAGTAATTGTTAAACATCGTCATTTGGATTAAAATAGCTTGCTCTCCTTAAAAACCAATTGGGTACGGTGACACACAGAGAAGACATTCTGGCCTCAGTCATCTTAAGAGCGTCTCTCTATTGTAAGCTTCAAGCCATGTGCCATTGAGAGAATAGTCATCATCCTGTACTTCACTGGATGATTCGAAACCAAACTGAATTTGAAAAATCGACACAAAATGGCAAGTGCCATCTTCATTTGAAGGTATGCAGAGTCCTTTCCAAGGCATATCCTCGGCCCAGCCTGCAGATCAATAAAAGCAAGAACCATGAGTGGGTCGGAGCAGATCCCTATACAATGGCTGGAAATTTGATCTTTACCATACCTGAAATGCTGTGAACTTGAATGGAGACTCGTTTTGGAAGAAACCATCTTTGAGCCATCTCTCTGGCTTGAATGAAGCTGCATCAGGCCCCCAATTGTACTCCATTCTGCCCATTGAGTAAGGAACATAAGTCACCATCCCTCCTGCTTTTACTTTTGTTCCATCCGGCAACACATCATCTTCCAAGATTCCCTTCGGATCCTGCAGCATTATAATGTAATGTAAAATGATCCACGAATTAGTAATGGAAAAGAACTTAAAAACATTTGCATAATCCCAACTGACAATGCACACCTGAGGGACTGCCGGGTACAGACGGAGAGTTTCTGTGATCACTGCATGCAGATAATGTAATTTCACCAATGAATCATAATTTAAGAGAGCTGCAAACTGGCTTGCTCGTTGATTGAATGATTCAATGTCCTCCGTGTCATGCTGTAGCAATGAGACCTCTTCTTCTTTTGCTCGGTCTTCTTCAAAAGTTTTTAGCTCTGAGTAAAGCCTTTCAGCTACATGAGAATGTGTCATTACCATGTATACAGCCCATGTGAGAGTCGTTGCTGTTGTATCTCGGCCAGCAATCACAAAGTTCAGGACAACATCTCTGAGACTTTTATCATTTAAGTTGCTTTCCGGATCTTCACTTAACTCTATAAATCTTGTCAATATATCATGCTTTATCTGATACATGAATCATATAACAAGTTAATATGAAAAAGAAAAAGAGCAGTGAATGTAACTCAAGAGTTCTTCTTATATTACCTTATTGTCTCTACTTGTTTCACGAAATTCTTCTACCTCTGCCTTCCTCTTTCTGATTACAGAGTAAGTGAAATCATCAATTATTTTGATACTCTTGTCAAGTAGAGCTTCTGAGCCCAGATTTAGGAGTCTCTTGATTCTCCACAAAGGGTCAATAAAACGAAGAGTCACAATAATGTTCGCGGTGTCAAAAGCCTGAGCAAATTGATTATCTGGTAGATTTGGAGCCAAAGTTCCAATCTCTACCCCAAACCCCACCTTGCATATGGAGTCCAACGTCATCCTCATCAGCAACTCCTATATACAACAATTTTCAAGTGCCTTTAGACATGAAACAAGCCGCAGAAGGCATATGGAAACATATGAATTGTAATTGTTGCTCTATGTTTTAGCCACCAAATTTTAAACAGCTTCTGAAGTATATAAAGTCAATCAAATTTTGTTATCTATGTTCGTATGGAAGGTTCCCAAATGTAAGATCTTTTGCTGTACCTGCATATCTACTTCTTGATTTTGGCGCGATGCTTGACTTAGAATACCGCAGAGCTTCAGGCTATACTCCCTAAAGACTTTGGTGCTGAAATCTCTCAGATTCTTTGATGCAAACTCAAAACTTGCAGTCTTCCTTTGTTTCCTCCAAAGCTCACCGTCTACATTAAAAATTCCGTGTCCAAGCAGCACCTCCATGTATGAATGATATGTTTCACCCTTAAATTAAAATCAAGTAAGTTTCATTATATAACAAATGGACATAGATCTTGAGTATAAAAATAACATGACAAAAGTAAAAAATACTTCCCAAGTTATCTACAGTCCAAGAACTGCAGAGAATCAGACAGTGGCAGCAAAATATGTCTTAAATGAGTTTCATTTGGTCACACGATATTATAGAGTTAGATAGCTAATATCTTTATTGAGTAAATGGTGAGAGTTTTTTTTTTTTACCTTTGGATAATTGGCAAAGTTGGTCTTAAGGACATGTTCTACATTAGAAGGATCTGCAATGTATGTATAAGTTGTGAATGGCATTGGCACCACGACAGTTTTTAACTCGGACAAGTATTTGACCAGCCAATCATGCATTTGATCATAGTTCATGAGCTGTTCTATTGCTGCTCCAACAAGTGGCCATGTTTTCGGGCCTTTTGTGTTCTTTTGATTCCATCTGTGGATGAATATCCATGAAAAAACCATGCAAGCTAGCATCAACATTACCATGTTGTATCCATCTGAAGAAGAAGAAGATACCATTGAAAGCTTTTTTTCTATTCCTTCCATACAAATTCTTGAAATGAAATGAGAGGAAAAATTACTGTAAGTTTGTTTACAGAAAGTATTGCAGATGAATTGCTTCTTATAGCAAGTATGGTAAAGGAAGTGGTTAGAAAGCAGTTAAGTGTGTTAAAGCTCATGAATTAGCTAATTCTTTGTCAACAATCTTTGTATGCTTGAAGCCAAAAAAATGGTTGACGTGTTTTGTGTTTCTTCCACCTAATGTTAAATTACTAACATTCTGTCGACATTAGGTGACAAAAATGCTAACATATCATGCAAATTTATAAGCAAACTATGCCGTGACTCATTCAAAGAATCCACCACCAGTGACTCAAAACTTATTCAAATTGGATTCCACAATCCTTGTGACAAAGAATCTGAAATTTGACTAATCCATTAGTATTAGAAATGTCAAAATCAAGCATCGCCCTATTTTAGTTCATGCGTGCACCGAACATTCACCAGCAGGCATCCTCCAAATTGAATAATAATTGATTTCACATTTGCTTTGACTTTATTTTTTGATTACTCCAAACAAACTAATCTTCTTTTTGTCATTCCAAGTTATATCCAAAACATATAAAATATTTTCTTCTCTGTTTTTTCCTTTTTAAAAAAAAGAAAAGAAAGAAAGAATGTTTAAAAATGAACATTAATTATGTTATCTTGTATACTGTAAAAAAACAAAAAAAAAAATACTATGTTCATATTGTAGCCACCCAGTTGTCAATTAAGAAAACTTTATCTTCATGTAATAATAATAATTTTTATTATATTTTTGCCATGGACTGATGAGGGGATTAGCAAAACAGATTTTCCATTTATTGACCAAACATCACAGTCATGTAAGAGATTTAAGCTCATCTTTTAGTCGAGGAAGATATATACGTTAGTAACTAAAAGACTTAAAATGCTAAGATAATAGAAAAGAGTCCAATAATAGTAATTGAGAACCGTAACACATTTTTTCACATATAATACCAATGGGTTTGTCATGTGGGTCAAATCTAAACATAAATATATAATAAATTCAGATATAATCATATAGGAAATTCGAACTCTAGTACGACTAGGTTCTAATATCATATTAATTAACAACCGACCAAAAAGTTTAAACTGATAAAAAATAGTCTAATAATATTTAAGCAATCTAACAATATGAATATGTATTCTTCACAAATAATTTTACAGTTTTTGGTTAGAATCGAACAAACCCAATCTTACTTTTCTTTAAAAAGCCAACAGTATGGATATCTATATCACTGAAATTCATACATTATAGGGTTCAAAAACTGTGGCTGCTGGTTTAAGATGCCAGTTTGGTTCACTTGAAACTTTCCATATTCTGTGTTATACTGGTAAGGCTTTTCATTTTCACCCAGCTGAAGTTTCTCAACATGGTCAGGGCCAGCATTATTGCCCATAATGTTCTGGAAATCATATGTTAAATTGTAGGTGTTATCATTCAAAAGCTGTGAAATTGGACCCAAGTAATCCATTTCCATCAAATGAGTTGGAGAACATGTCATTGGAAATCTCATCATTTGTTGTTCACTACCATCATTGTCCCCTGTCTTCCCAATTTGAACAACTGGTTCTTCTTCTTCCACCTTTTTATCGAAAACTTTCCCAGTTTGCCTCTTCTTATAGATCCTACATAGCACCCAATCATCCAGCTGTAAATACATGAAAAAGAAAAAAAGCAAACCAGGGTCAACTCACCAAACACATGAACCAAGTTGTTAGTTTAAATTAACAAGACAAAAAGACTTACTCTCATGGACTTGTCTTGCTTGTTAACTTGTCTTCGTGAATCACTCAATCGATACTCATGCATGATCCAATCTGTCTTGATCCCCTTCGGAGGCTTACCCTTGTAAAACACAAGAGCCTTCTTGGTCCCAACATATTTTGATCCACTGTATATGGCCTTGTCGGTTCCAGTGGCCTTCCAATACCCGGACACGGTTGCCCTGTTGGGTCGGATCCCATTTGGATATTTCCTGTCACGCGGGGTAAAGAAGTACCATTCATTCTCTCCAAATTCAGCTTTTTCTACAATCCAATATATAAAAAAACAGTAACACAACAACACGGTTATTATATTAACAAGATCATGACTGGAAAAAAAGGTTGACAATTTAGAAACTAACCAGGCAGTTGCCATGGATCAAACTTGTAGATATCAACTTCTGGGATTATAGAGACAGGGCATGGCTTTGATGTGGCTTGGTTACGAAGGTAAAACATGATCAGTTCCTCATCAGTTGGGTGGAATCTGAAACCAGGTGGAAGCTCATGAGAGCTGGTTTTTGCCTCCATTTTAGCTCTAACCCCCCAAAACAAAACAATTTTCGGTTGCTTGCAAAACTTGCAAAAGAATAAAAAAATAAAAAATAAAAAAAAGGAGTAATTCTTCTAGGCTGAGGATGAGGAGCTGAGGGGGGAGAGGGGGGAGAGAGAAATGAAGGTGTTTGAAATGTTTGCAAGGAGAGAGCTAGGCTTTTTATTTTGGATGGTAATTTGTCGTGTTGTGGAGCTGCATGGATGAGATTGGTTGGTGGCTTGACTTTCTTGCATTACCTCGTATAGCAAATCATCGGCCGTACTCGCGGATGAGGCATGTAAAATCTACACACACATAATTGGAGTATTGTGCTGGGTTCGTTGCACTAGCTCTCCGAAAATGACTTGTATTTGGTATTTGATTGGGATATCCAACGAGGATATTTTTGAGATACCCCATTGTTCGGCGGATCTTTGGTCTGTTGTTCTTATCTTTTAACGTCTCCTGCCCCCACGATTGAAAGCTTCCCTTCTTTGGAATGTTTCAAATCTTAATTCAACATTCTCTTCTAATTTTACGTCATTACCACTAAAAACACTGCTTTCAGCCTTTCACCTAATTTTAGTATGATATTTTAAATTTAACAATTAGTATATAATATATATATAATATTTAAAATAAGTCACGGAGATATAGAATACTCATTTAATCATATATAATGTTAATAATATGAGATATATTATGAGTAAATTTATTCATGAGTGAGTCAACTTCCGTATTAATAATGTGGTATGTAGAGCATCTAGCTACTTCATAAAAATTTTTCAAAAAAAAATTAAACCTCAACTAATACAAAAGTTTAAAAGGAAATTTAGTAAAATTGTCCAAATATAAGTTAAAAATTACAAAACTATCCAGCCTCCACTAATGTTTGCAACCTCTACCCAAAATTTTTTGTTGGACAAAATTGCCCTTAGTTTTACATTTAACCCAATGCCCACTGTATTCATGTTTTTCACTTTACCATTTGACCGAATTGATTTTACTGTTGTTCATTTCAACTTCTGTTCATCGCCGGATCTGTTCGTCTTCTTCGTTTGTGTTCTGTTCTTCTATTTGTCCGTCACGTCTTTGTTCGCACCGGAGCAGCTTCTGCCGTAGTCGCGTTCTTCTTTGACCACAACAAGGAAATCGTCTTCTTCTTCCACCTTAACATTCCAGAGCGATTCAAAGTAAGGAAAACAACTCTTCTTCTGATTTTTTGTTTAGAAATTATTGTTTTGGGCATCGGGATACGTCTGGCCGATGGTTTTGTTTCATCGGGCCACTGTGTATTAGTGGCCTGATGAAACAAAACCATCGGCCAACTGAGACCCGATGATTTTTTTCATCGGGTCACAGTAACGAAATCGTCTTCTTCTTCCGTGGTAACATTCCAGAGCGATTGAAAGTAAGGAAAAAAGTTTCTTTATTGATTTTTCTTCTGATTTTTTGTTTAGAAATTTGTGTTTTGAGTATCGGGCCACGGCTAGCCGATGGTTTTGTTTCATCGGGCCACTGTGTCTCAGTGACCCTATGAAACTAAACCATCGGCCAGCCGAAACCAGATGAGTTTTTCATCGGGTCACATCTGACTGATGGTTTAGTTTCATCGGGCCACTGAGACACAGTGGCCCAATGAAACTAAACCATCGGCCACCCAAGACTCGATAAGTTTTTTATCGGGTCTCGGGTGGCGGATGGTTTTGTTTCGTCGGGTCTTAGTGGCCCGATAAACCAAAATTGTTGGTAAGCTGTGGGCCGATGATTAAATTTCATCGGGCTACCGCGACCCGATGGTTTTGTTTCATGGTGGCACCGTGGCCTGATGAAACAAAACCATCTGGTCACAGTGGCCCGATGACATTTAATCATCGGGCCACGGCTGGCCAATGATTTTGTTTCATCGACACAGTGGCCCGATGAAACTAAATCATCGGCCAGCCTGTAACCATCACCATGAAACAAAACCAGATGAAATGAAATTATCGGGCCACTGTGACCCGATGAAAGTGGTCCGATGAAACTAAACCACCGGCCACCCGAGACCCGATGAACTCATCGGGTCTCGGGTGGCCGATGGTTTTGTTTCGTCGGGTCTCAGTGGCCCGATGAAACAAAACTGTCTGCCAGCCGTAGGCCGATGATTAAATTTCATCGGGCCACCGCCACCCGATAGTTTTGTTTCATGGTGGCACCGTGGCCCGATGAAACAAAACCATCGGGTAACGGTGGCCCGATGACATTTAATCATCAGGTCATGGCTGGCCGATGATTTTGTTTCATCGGGGCCACTGTGTCTCAGTAGCGCGATGAAACTAAACCATCGGTCCGCTTACAACCATCACCATAAAATAAAACCAGATGAAATGAAATCATCGGGCCACTACGACCCGATGAAATGAAATCATCGGGCTAGCGTGGTTTGATGAAATAAAATTGAAATATTGTCTTCAATTCGACCATTTTTCCTTGTATCTTCATTGTATAACTATTAATATTTATGTTATGTATTTGTAGATATTGGTATGTAGATTACGATTGAATTGTTTATGTTGGTTAATCTCATTATTGTAATCTATATTTGTAAGCGTTAAATTTTTTAGTTTGTTGTTAAATTCAAAAATTTTTTTTATTGCAGGCTAATAAACAATGGCAAGTGACAAGTTGATTGATTCAACAAAAATTAAGGAAAAAAAATTTTTCCATGCCAAAATGACGACGTATTGTAAATAGGAAAGCATCGGATTGATTAAAAGTAAGCTGACAGAACGACAACAACAAAAACTAAGAGGAATGTACTTTGGGCATTTTTTAGATGTTAATGAAATTTCCTTCACGGATCAATTTTGTCATCACATTTTATTGCGGGAGTGCCATGTTGAAGATATTGAAAATAAAATGTGGTTTCTGATTGGTGGGAATAAAATACGGTTCAGTGCAAACGAATTTTGTCTCGTGAGCGGTCTACGTCTTGGGGATACAGTCATCCCTACTACAAACCCAAAGAAAGATGATGTCGATAGAATTCGCCAGAAATATTTTAAGGGAGCCAAAAAAGTAACTGGAATCAAATTGCAAAGTTTGTTCGAACATGGTCTGGAGGAAGAAAATGATGATGATATGATTAAATTAGCTTTGTTGCTGATCTTAGAGATGACATTTCTTGGAACAGACTTGAAGACTAAGATTGAATATTGGGCAATGAAGTTAGTGGATAATTTAGAAGAATTCAATCGGTTCCCATGGGGTTCCTATGTATATTCAAGGACATTCAATTCATTATCGACCTGTTGCAAAGGTAGAGATCAGAGGTTTATGGAGAAGGCTAAAAAGGATCCGAGCCATACAGCAGAGAAGATCAACTTGTATGGATTTGTCTATACTTTTTAGCTAATATTATGTGTTTAACAATTTTTACCCTTAAATTCTTTAAAACTCTTATTGAAACATGTTTTTGTTTTATTTGCTAGGTGTGGGCTATTGAAGCGATTCCGCTGTACTCAAAGCTGAATTATGCTAGCAGGGTGTCTCGTACAGCCCCTCGTATTCTGAACTGGGAAGTCAAAAAGACTTCTGGATATGAGGCTTTGAGAATTGAGATTTTCATAAGGCGAAAGGTATGAATTAAATTAACAGAGTTCTCTTAAGTATATAAAATTTATTTTAACTCTATGTTGTTTGTTTTTCTTTTTTGTTGGTTAGATTTCAACGTTTCAAACTTTGAAACCCACGGATGAAGAATTGAAATTGTCATATTTGACGGGATTAGAGAAGGCTAGCATCTCAAATGATCCATCTGCCCCAGATATAGAGATTGTTGATAAGGAAGATGATGAGTGTTGTGATAACAATAAGAGTGATGATATTGATGAAGAAGAGCAACGACAATCGAAAGATAAGCAAGCTGAAATACAAGAAGAGCGGCCTACTGGACGGAGTCGATCGGTATGTAGCCAATATTATCCCTTAATTGTATTGTTCAGTAAATAATATGTAAATGTTAATTTAACTTCCCACTATATTATGCTAGGACTCACAAGATCTGCATAGAAAAATGAATGGCCTGCACACAGAAATAAAGTGTCTACAGACTTTTATGACTGCACTGAATGAGAAAGTTGACAAAGGGTTTGCAACTCTACAAACAGAACTGGATGAGATGCGTAAAAGGGTTGAAAAATTGATAGAAGTTGTTTGCAAGACAGCAGGCAGTAATGAACAATTTGAAGCTGCAAATAAGGTGCCAGAGGTAATTTTTATTTTATTTAATCATGTCGAACTTTGTTATTTCCTTTTTTACATTGTATTAATCGTATACTGTTGTATTCACTGCATCAGAGTGGCGACTTCTTTGATACAACCTACAACGTGGACGATACAACTGATGTTAAAAATGATTTTGCAAAGGATGAGGCAAAGGAACCCGATCAATGCCTAGAGTTTACTATTTACTCTCCCTTATCGAATATTGTCAGTGCCACAGGTAATCAGAGTGTCGTTACTCTTGAAAAAAAAAGCATTCGGCGTAAGATATGGTATGAGGATGCGTAAGCGTTCTGCATTCGTATCTAGCTCGTACGTAGACCCCACTAGGCCAAAAAAGCAAAGGACACGGACTGCAAATCCTATTAAGTTTGAGCCTTTAAAATCAGTTCACTCGGAAGTACAGTCGGAGTACGAGGCTTTCAAAAAAAATAACAAAGCTAGGTAAGCATACATAATTTAAGTTCATCACCTATTTTCAAACTTCGTAAACTCTTATGATGTTTAATGTCATTTACTCTTAATATTATACCGTATATGCAGGTGCTATATTGGGTAACCAATGGATGCGACTCCTGATTTTTTCAAAACGTTTGAGAGTGCGACCGACTGGTTGGACGGCTGGGTAAGTAAATAAATTGAAATTATTTTGTTAATTTCATGGTAATGTTATTAATTTGCACTGTTACTTATGATGAGTTTTAAATGGCAATATTTTGTTCATGATCTAACCAAAAAATAGCACATTGAGGCTTATCTGGCAGTATTACGGAGGCGCCAGCTTTCGCATCCGACAATTTTTTCGCAAAATTACAACTTGATTGATCCATCATTCTTTATAAGTTGTAATTGAAATCAAAATTATTTACATGTTTTCCATGAATTACTTATAAATAATATACTGATATTTTAAATTTTTGTAGACAACCATTTAACACATATGGAAAAAACTTCTGCAAAACCCGGATGGAACCATATCGAAGGAGGCCTACGATCCCCTTACCTTCAAATGGGACGATTATTACCTTGGGTATGTTCGCAGAGAACGACCCGAAGGGTCTCATCCATGGTGGGAGATCGATAATGTAAGTGTAATCATGCAGCTATTTAACAATTCAATATCTATATAAGTTAAATGACAATTATGTGTTCAATGTAGTTATTGATGTCTGTGAATGTGGATGGTTATCACTGGGTCTTGGCGGCTGTTAATCTTGTTGAAAGAAAAATACAGGTGTATAATTCCCTATGTCAAGAGACTGATTCGTCTTTTCGGGAGCAATATGTCTCCCCACTAACACATCTTTTGCCCTCACTTATGTATAACAGAGGCTATTTTGAACATAAGGGGATACAAATACAGGTCACTCCATTCGCTTGCAAAAGACTAGGTCCTGATACTGCTCCACAACAACGTAGGGCGTAAGTCAAATTGAACTCTATATTTTTATATTGATTGTTATTTTAATTGATTCAATAATTGACTGTGTTATTATATTGAAATTATTGCAGTGGTCACTGTGGCGCATTTACCCTTGTGTTTACTGAATATATCGTTGCACACTGACAAAAGTTTGATTTCAATGCAAAGCAAATGAAAGCTCTGAGGAAGAAAATGTCCATTAAAATATTTGCAAACTCTACATGGCTAGACGATGAAGAATAACCTGTACTTTTTCCCAAATTATTATTTATGTGAATATTATTGATTATTGAGAATGTAAAGATTATTGAATAATAACATTGACATTATTCAGAAAATGATTGTAAATTTTGGAAACGTTAATTTTTTTGCTTTGATAAAATGATTGAAAAAGTCGCATCGAACAGAAGGATGCGCAAATGATGGCCTAATGTGATTTGAAGTGTATACATATGTTGTTAAATGCCTAGATTTGGTAAATTAGGTTTTGGATAGTTAGAAAAACAGAGGAAATTTTGACAAAATTTTCATAAGTTAATTGATTAAAATGTCTTCCAAAAACCAAATACAAATGTTAATTACATACAACAAAACAACAATTTCAAATAGTACAATAATGTCTTCCAAATTGTACAATAACGTTAATTATATTGTCCATCTCCTGCAATGATTAAAATAAAAATACAATTACATACAACAAAACAGAAAATCATAAATAAAATAGTATCATATCTTGCATATTCTTATCACCCAGATGGTTCAGCTACTTTAGGATTCTTGCATATTTGGCTGTTGTGGCCGTGGCGCCAACAATTTCTACACCTTCTGCGTACAACCTCTTCTCCAATCGAAGGTATACATTGTTTCTTTGGTCGACCTGGTGGGCGTCGGGCAACTGGTGGAAGAGCAATTGTATTTGCAACCTTAGCTGGGACCAACCAGTCACCCTGATGGCCTACTGGATGAATCCCACCACTGTATGCTGAAAGCAGATAAGCAGTCGAGTAGTAGGGTGAGGTGAATGCTGTGTAATTTAATCCTTTATATTTTATGGCAACTAAAGCATGTGCATATGGAATCTGATCAAGATCGAATTCTCTACAGCTGCATGTACGGTTTTCTAAATCAACTATTCCATTCTGTTTTCCATCGTGCACCTCAAACTGGTACAACGCAATGGGGGACACCTTCATATGTTGCGCAGATTCATCACTAACCCCAATAAGTGCCTCAACCCTTTCTATCATCTGTGTATCATAAGAAGCAGCCATTGTACGTCAATCATGAAACCAACGTTGCATCATATCTCGAATACAGTCAATCATAGCAATAATGGGTAACTCTCGAAAATCTTTCACTGCATTATTCATCGACTCAGCAATATTAGTAGTCATAATGTTGTACCTTTTTCTCGGACAAAAGGCTCGGGACCACCTCTTTTCTCCAACATCAATAACATACTGATGAGCTCCAACACTAATGCTGGACAACTGTAACATGTAAAATGAGTGATCATTAACTCTGTAGGCCTTGGTTGCCTTCCGAAATGGTATGGAAAGATCTTTGTTCTTATAAATGGAAATCATATTTCGTTCTAAATGCATGAAACAAGCACCGTGGTATGCATTTGGAAAAACCGTTGCAATAGCTTTGACAATACTGTTTTTCCTATCAGATACAAAAACAAGATCTTTAACATCTCCAATGGTATCATGTAGACAAGATAGAAACCAACTCCATGCAGTATCATTCTCGGAATCTGCAACACCAAATGCCAAAGGAAATATTTGGCTGTTCCCATCCTGACATACAACGATAAACAAGATGCCACCATATAAACCCTTTAGAAACGTGGCATCAATTGCAATAACTGGTCTAATGGCAGCATTAAAACCATCTATGCACGCTTTCATGAAGAAGAACATATACATGAACCTATTTTCATCATCAGTCTTAATGTTCGTCATCGTCCCTGGGTTTGTTTCCTTTAACATGTGACAATACAGCTGATCTGTGTACCTCTTCTATAGAAATATGTTTAGCTCGATATCCTTTGTGGTAATTTTACTGTAATGCCCAATTCATTTTGGATATCTCTTATGATTTGCTTTGCTCTGTAGATACGACCATCACGAAATTTCTCCTTCATATGTTATTCAATAAACTGTGCACTAGCCTTTCTATTCCATGAAAACCTTTTCTCCATTGAGCAACTGTATTTGTCGTCAAATCTTGTAATCCGAAAAAAACCAGTGTTTGTAACCTTGAATGCATGTAGCCGCCATTTGCATTCTCCAACAGCACAACGTACATCAAAACGTAAAGTATCCGACTTCCACACTTTCAAATTGAAACAATTTGTAGCAGCGTACCTTCTTAATTGGGAGTGCAACTTTTTTTTACTGTCAAACACTTCCCCATTTGCAATCAGAATCGGCATAGCTCTCGAAATTACTTCAACATCATTAATTGAACACATTACAGACGTAGCTCGAACCAACTCTTCATTACTGTTTCGAACACCCTGAACATCTTGGGACTTTTCACTATCTCTGGCTTCGTTATTGAAATCATCAACAAATTGAACTTCATCATCAACCGTAACATCATTTAAATTTGGTGTGTAGCCCTCTCGAATATAGTTACTTCCCTTCAATGAAGGAAACTGAAAATTGATGGGATGGTGTTGTTGATTTGATGACTCTGAAAAACAGTGCTGCTTCAATTGTCGGTCAGTATGCTTAATCTCAAACACGGTTATACAAACTAAAGGGTCAACATTCTTTTGACGTAATAATATTACAACATCATCATCATCACTTATCTCTACAGGCATGCTTGGGCGGATGGTATGAGCAACCGTCTTTATAATAACTCGAAAGCAGTTTTTGTCAATCCTAGTGACGGCATACACTTTATCTAATAGTTAAGCAAAAGTTGCATCTCTTGGAAATAATACCCATTTTGATCTCTTGCCATCATACCAATAAACCCCTTGTTCACATACCCAATGTCCATCCCAGTTAATTATCAACTGCACATCATCCATGCTCATTCCTGCATAAAAAAATTATTAAATTAAACTTAAATTAGAGATTAAATTAAATTCAATTAAAGTATCAAAACTGCCGGGCCGGCATGATGAAAAACCATCGGACCAAAAACCATCGAGCCGGCATTATGAAAAAACATGATGAATGCATCGGGCCAAAAATTATCGGGCCAAAAACCATCAGGCAGCTATGATGAAAATATATGATGAAAACCATCGAGACAAAAATCATCGGGCCAAAAACCATCGGGACAAAAATCATCGGGCCAAAAACCACCGGACTGCCATGATGAAAATACATAATGAAAACCATCGGGACAAAAACCATCGGGTCAAAACCATCGGCCCAAAAACGATGAAAAAAATGAAGAAAAACCATCGGACCAAAAACCATCGGGCCGGCATGATGAAAAAACAATTTATAAAAATTCGTTCTTCATTTTTTTTATGGAGGATTAACAAATGTGAAATGCCTACAACTGATTCAAACCCATAAAAGTGTGCATTAACTAAAAAAAAAGTTTAACACTAACTTTGGAATTTTTTAAGAGAGAACTTTGTGAGATGGATCTTCTTTTATTTGCAAGAGATAACTTGAGATTTTCTTAGCTTAGGTTGGGTAAAAGATTTATGGAGAAGAGAACCGGGTGAAAAAAAACAAAATGTGAAAAAGAGAAGAGAAGAAGACAAGAACCGGGTGAAGAAGAAAGTGAAGAAGATGAAGAAGAAGATAGTGAAATAGAGTCAAATGTAAATGAGATTTTCTTGGCTTAAGTTGGGTAAGAGATTTATGGAGAAGAGAAGAGAGGAAAAATAAGAAAATGTGAAGAAGAGAAGAGAAGAAGAGAGAACCGGGTGAAGAAACCTTGACTAGATGAAGAAGAAGAAGAAGAAGACAAAGAGTGATGAGTGGGCAATGTAAAGTAAGGGCAATTTTGTCCAAAAAAAGGTTTGGGCAGAGGTTGCAAAAGTTAGTGATGGGTGGGTGGTTTTACAATTTAGGAGTTATTTTTGGACAATTTTACTAAATTTCCAAGTTTAAATGCATGTTCACTCTTAATTGGTTGGTGTACCTCTCTTTCATTTTTGTGGTAGGTTTCACATCTCACCGTACATATTAATTTCTATGTATATTGTAGGAATAGATGTTTTAACAAAAATAAATATCAGAACCACATATTTATTGATTGGTCTTGACAAACTTATAATTAATTTTTTTTATTTTAATAGACCATTATAATTAACCATTATTTTAACAGTGATATTCGGACGGGGGTTTCAAATTTCAACATAGCTTTTTATTTATTTATAGACTTCGATTTAAATAAATCGTTTTAGCGTAAAACAACCTTGGACAACAAAACTATTAACCTCATTCGGTAGAGAGTATAGTGCTATTCTTAACTCTCGCGAGTGTGAATCCTAGATATCTCTCTATCCAATATTAAGATTATGAAAAAAAAAAGATTATGAAATGCTTGGCGAATCGGCGTTGAGAAGTAGCTATCAGGCCGACACGTGTCCATGTTAGAATAGGATAAGTACTGGAGAAAAAATGTAGGCAGATTTTAACTTGTGGTTCTTATCTAACCAGCCAGCTCATAGCTTGGTTTCCTTGTTTGTGCTAATCAGCTTTAATTAGTTTAATTTTAATTGATTCAAATTTAGCCCCTTAATCGCAACCATTTTAAAACATTTTTTTTATGTCACGTGTTATATTCTCATCCATAGGATTAAGATCGGATCACCACGCGGCATGGGCATGGGCATGGGCAGGGAATGGTTCGATTTAGTGTTTATCCCGTGAAGATGCCAACAATAATTTATTATATGTAATAGTAATACTCCCCGTCAATTGGGGTGCACTATTATTGGTATACATAGTAGTAGCCGACTAATGTTTGACCACGACACCACTTATAATTTTTTTTAAAAAAAATCTAACAATTTATAGGTTGGAGAACTATCGAGACCAATTAAAATTAAATTTTATAAGTACGGTCCGAATAACTACTCTTAGTAATAAGAGATAAGGACTATTGGGACTAATGACCCGGACAACCACTCTCAACAATGGAGGAGTCTACTCCTAATACGGAAAAGATGTATATTCATACAATTTCGTTTTTATAAATAATAATAAGAATATATATTTATAAAATAATTTTAAATTGTATAAAATATTTATAAGATACATAAATTCTCATTAAGAATTATTTATGACTCATCGTATCATCTTATAATTTATATAATAAATATAATTTATTTATTGTATTATTTAGATAAATATTTTTAAAAATTTAATATTATATATAATTCACTATTTATTATAATTCGATAATAAAAGTATTTATTCAGCCTACACATATTTTTAAGGTGGTATATAAAAAGAAAAACACTTAATCGTATTGTATCTTATGAATAAAATAAGAGACGGGTGGAGAACGGCGTGTACACGGTTAATTTGTGGGACCCTTGTTGAGTAAGATTAGATCATGCGGCTACTAATTTGGGAATATGGAAATGGAAGTAGAAAGTGTTGTTTACATGGGAAACAAGTTATTGATTGAAGTGGAATTTGGCTGCTTCAAAATTTCTATAAATGAAATCTCTGACTTAGCCTCTGTTATTTGAGCATATTATATTACTAAGTGGAATTTTTCAAAATACGTAACTCCCTCTGACGCGATAAAAAATTATAAAGAGATTTTTACAACTAATTTTAATTAAGGACGAATTGCACTAAACTAACCTGAGTTTATACATAATTACACGCATAATATCAGTTTACCATTTGATACACTCAAATACCCTTGGCCACGTTAACTTTACTATTGACCAACTATTTTTTTTTCAAGAATGACATAAATACCCTTATTGATAAATATTAAAATATAATATTAAAAATAGTAATTAATAAAATAATAATAATAAAATAATAATTAAAAAAAAAACCTTCATTCATCATTACCAATCCATCTCCACCATCATCATCTTCCTCAAAATCCACCATCTACTTCATTCAACTTTTCATATTCATCACCACTATCCATCCAACTTTAACAATTAATCCATCAACCATCCACCCAAAAATCAAACACCACATCACAACAAAAAAAAAAAAAAAACAAAATGGAAAGTACAAGGTGGAGCAGATCCGCTCCACCGGTGAAGGAACGCCTCTCCACCTGCACGCTCTATGTGCAAGTGGAGAGGTGCTTCATCGGTGTCGTTCCATCTACAGGTGGAGCGGCCACTCCACAAGCGATGAAGCGGCCGCGATGGACAGCGTTCTCCATCTGCGATAAATTTGTCTTCTCCATCTGCTATGGAAGCGGCCGCTCCATCGCAGCGATGGGTGGCGTTCCATCGCAGATGGAGTTTTCTCCATCTGCGATGGGCGGCATTCCATCGCAGATGAAGTTTTCTCCATTTGCGATGGATCTGTCTTCTCTATCGCAGATGGAGAAACTCCATCTGCGATGGAGTTGAGTTTGTTGTTTTTTTTTTTTCAAAAAAAAAAAAAGATCTGAGTATTCCTTCTGCAATGAATTGAGTTTTGGTTTTTGTTTTTGTTTTTTTTAATTGTTAAGGAATTCAGATCTGGAAATTTTTTCCATTTCCAGATCTGAGTTTTTTTTAATTTGTTTTCAGAAAAAAAAAAAAGATCTAAGTATTTTTTAATTATTTTTTATTATTATTATTTTTAATGTTATATTTTAATATTTATCAATAAGGGTATTTATGTCATTTTCAAAAAAAATAGTTAGTCAACAGTGAAGTCAATGTGGTCAAGGGTATTTGAGTGTAATAAACGGTAAACTGGCATTATGCATTTAATTATGTATAAACTCAGGATAGTTTAGTGCAATTTGCCATTTAATTAAATGAGGTAAAAGTATAATTTTACACATTAAGTTAAGTTAAGTTTAGTTTAATTACACGTTAGTATCTGACCGTTAGTTGATTCAGTCAAAACAAATAGTTTGACTTTGATTTATATTTAAAATGATATAACTATCCCTGATTAAAAATAAAAAAAATAATATTAAATATTAAAATAAATAAAAAAGAGAAAAAAAAAGTTTCTATGAAACTCCACCGTCTATCACTATAATATGCAGATTGGATCTCCATGCACAATATTTCTTTTTTTTTCCCTGTTTTCTAATTATTTTTTTTAATATAATCTCTACCGTCCATCAATCTTAATTATACATTAGTATCTTGATGAATGATGGAAATCCATTTAAATTTTTTTAATTTTATTAATTTTTTAAAAATAAATAAAAAGGATAAATTATCATATTACCCTTTTGACTACCGGTTCACCATCAACTTTAACGGTTAACCAGTTAGTCAAGAGTACTAACTATAATTAAGGATAAACTTACAATTTCGTTACAATATGATTAAACGTCAGGATACTTTATTACAATTCACCCATTAAAATTTTAACAACTTTACTATCACTAACTTTTAATAAAAATTTGATATATCATGCTAAATTTTTTTAACAAAAACATAAAATAATAAAATAAAACAAAATTGATAACAAGAAAATCTATAAAATATAACAAATCCTAAATTATAAAACTGTTTTTTCAAAGGAAAATAAGAAATTAAATCATTAAAGAATTTTTTTAAATGAAAACAATTAAAAGGTAAAAAATAATTATTAAAAAATATTATTAATTATTTTAATGAAAATAATCATTACAAAGTATTAATTTATTATAAAAATAATTATTAAAAAGTAAAAAAAAATTAAGAAAATTAAAATAAGGAAAAATGGCAGCCTCCACCACAAACGATTGGCAGCAGCTTCCATCACTTTTTTTTATCTTCCATTTTAAATTTTTTAATATTTAATATATATTTAATTTTAAATATTTTTCTAATATTGACATGTGAGACGATGTAGTGTTAAAATATAAAAATATCTAAAAAACCGTTAAATTTAACTAACAATTAACTAACGAATAGACTAAATTGATGTATTTTTTGATAATTTAAGGACCACGTGAATCAAATATATTAACATAGTTAAAAATTTGATAAATTGAAAAGATATGGTGCCCAAATTGAAAATTACCTTAAAAAAAATTTTAAATTGAAATGTTAATTCAATAACATTATGAGAGTAGAAAATGATGGTGAATTTTAAGAGGAATCATTTCTTTGATTTCCACTCTAAAAAAAAAAATCTTTGGCTTCCTTTTATTATATGGATAAGGATTTATAATCATTATATAAAAATTCATTTCTTACCACCCAAAATATTAAAAGTTTGTTTTTAGCCACATTCGTAAACAAATCTTTTTGACCGGTAAAGATTTCACATAGTATTAGTGATGATTTTAGGAAACTTTAAATGATATTTCATGAAACTTTACTCGTGAGGATTTCACGTAACTTATGTGATGATTTCACTTAGCTACATGGTGATTTTATGTAGATGAGTTTAACGTCACACCTTTTGAAAAACAACGCTTTTTTTTTACGCATGTAATCAAAAACAAAATTTTAATATTTTATGAGGTTTAAGATGACAATTTTATCTTTATAATTTTATCATATCCTCTCATAAAATTATAAAACTAATTATAAATCTTCTTTATAATATGCTATTTTTTTAAGGAAAAAAAATCATTAAAATTTGCTACAAACATCTCTATGCAGATATCCTTTATTTTTTTTCAATTGCACAAATTTGTACAAAGTTAAATGAAAACATTATAGAATGTGAAAGAATTTACCCATTTTAGTGACAATTTTCAAATGAATACATAAATAAATATAACTAGTGAGAAAAATGCATGCTAGTTGAACTTGTAATAGTCCCTATGTCTTATTTAAACTGCATTTTTTTCATTAGGATGAGGAAGTCTGTTAATGACCAAAAAATAAAAATGACTTCCAAACATAAGTAAGTTTTGTTTAGGATCATATATGTAATGTACTTATCTATTTTATAAAAATTTATTGTGAAATTATAAAGAGTAATATTATACACTCCAAAATTTTAAGTAAAAAGCTAACCCAAATATGTAGGAAATTATTTATTTTAATTATATAAATTATGGGATGACGTGGTAAATGATATAATAAGGATAAATTACTTGCCACATCATTTTGACTTAATATTTTTATATTTAAAATTTTGGTGGTGTAGTATTATGGAATTATAAATAAAATGAGTATCTTATCTCATCAAATTTTACCCAATCTAGAAATCATAAAATCCTTCACATAATTTTATTAAATATAGTGAGTGAAGATTAGAGAGAGATGATTAATAGAGATAAGATTTATACAAAGAGGAACTAAAAAAAAAAGGTTCTATTTTCAATGCTAGATCAAAATATGGTAAGTTCATATATCTCTCACTCATTGTGCTTGTAAGTTGTAACATGGAACTTAATTCTCTCCTCTAGGGTTTCTAAGGTTTTTCTAGCAACTTTTAGGGTGTGAGTACCGTTGGGTCTTCGGATTGGATTTTCTTTTCCTGTGAATGTAGTACGATTATTTATAGTTTCTATTCATTATGAATCCAGAAGAAATTGCTCAACTTTGTCAATCCCTTTCCTCACGTATTCGGATGAACCTCTCAATAAGTTGAACAAAAGTATTAAAGTGATAGAAGAACGAAAGTTGGAGTTGTGTTTGGTAGAAAAATTGTTTATGAACAAGATGGTGAATCGAGACGCTTTTAGAACGCGATTCACCATCGGATTTGGAGGATTGCGAATGACGTTGAAATTGAGGTTATAGGCGCGAATGTGTTTGTGTACACTTTTACTAGTTCAGTGGATGGGAGAAGGGTATTGGCCAGAGGGCCTTGGTATTTCGATAACACTTTGCTTGTGCTAGAAGAACCAGCTGACGCAGAGGCTTTGGCTAATATGAAGTTTGTGTTGGGATTTATACCCTAAAACTTGTAATTGTAAATGGTTAAAGACAATAATAAGAATTATTCAGATTATCATTCGAGTTTATAAATGTTTTATATTCAGTAATACATTCGTATTGTGCAAGAACATCCTAGATTGCAAGATGTAATCTCGTAATGAGTATATAATGGTCATATACAAAGAGGATTCATTTTGAGACGTGCAATCTAAAGAGTCCATAGAGAGTGAACAAAGCTGGGTACTTTGTTTGTGATTGAGCTACTGCTGCAGTGGTCTTATCCTAGACCGCTCATGTAACTGACATGAGAATTGAGGCACATTATATGATGAGATCATATAGGACTAGACCACGATTTATATGAATCTCTCACCAAGATCCGTTAGTAAATGAGATTCATATATAATCGATAAAAGATGGCTATTTATAGGTGATCTTAATCCTGAGTGTCTTATCGACTCCTTCAGGTTGGATCGTGGCTTTTGATTTACCATGAGTGAGGTTGATGTGAATCTCGACCAATACCTCCGTATCTTGGAGTTGCAATTTGGCTTGTGGCTGGGAAGGTTTGAATAAAATAGTGGAATCCACTCCTTCTTGATTGAAGTAGATGAGTAGTTCCCTAAAGGGTTGATTCAGGGCTTAAACGATTATGAGCACTCTTCTTCTTCCGTGAGGAAGACATGATTTAATTGTTCATTAGAGAATCAATGGTACTTAAAGGAAAAAATATTTCTAGAGGGGTATAACGGACTTTATGACCTAGCTCTACTTATGAACTATTTGTGGAGGATCACACTATATGCAATTAGCTATATCAATGGACACTGAGACTTCAGATTGTATAAACACATCTACAGTTCTGAGAGTGCAACCTCGGGTTTTTAGTGGAATAACTCCGAGGTTAATAATCGTGAAATATTAATTAAAGAGTTTTAATTAATATTACTAAGTATTATTAGAGCTCAAAACTGTGGGTCCATTAGGTCCCCTTGCTAGCCCTTATAGTTGTTGGTAACGAGAATCATGGTAGATTAATTGGATAGTCCAATTAATAGTGTTACGAAAGTAATGCAATTTAAATAAAAGAGAATAATTAAATAATGTGATTATTTAATTAATTAAATATTTAATAAAATAATAGAAATTATTAATTATTAATTCTATTTATTAAATATGAGGTTATGTGATTAAATAATGACTAGGACAAAAGAATTAAAATAATTAGATTATTTTAATAGTCCAAAATGTCACAGGTTCAAGTCTTTAGGGAGACTAAAAATAAATAGGATTTAGAACCCTATTTTGACTTGATCAAACTAAAACCGTAAAGGACTACTATATAAGTGTTATATAGTTAAGAAAAACCTAACCGAACACACAAGTGAAAAAGAAAGAGAATTCGGCCACCAAAGAGAGAAGAAAAGATAAGAAAAAAAAGGTTTTTTTTACTCTCCCCTCTTTTGCAGGATTCAGCTGACGTTCTTTTCACGTGACCTTCATCTCTTGCTGTGACGTGCCCATACACACGTTGTCAGACTACGGGTCATAGCTCGGAAGATCGAGTGGTAAATCGAGGAATCAGAAAAAAGAAAATCAAGAAAAATGTATATATTTTCTAAAGTCTTTTTCTGCGTATATACTAGAACTCGTTCCTGATTGAAAAAAGGTTTTCAATATAAGAAAAAATTTTGAAACCCAATTGCGCATTTTATACGATAATCAAAATCTTTTTTAAAACTCCCTTCAGTTTGATATGGTGATGTTTTGTGTGCAACTCCATAATACACTACTACTTTCCATTAATAAAGAGACTTGCCAATTCCTAGGAAGTTTGATAGGTGAAGTGGTTGAGGTGGACTCAGGTGTGGCTGGGAATTACTTCGGTAAGTACCTTCGGTTTAGGTATGGGTGGACTTAACAAAATCGCTGAAGCAATATTTACGTGTGGCTGTGGCAGACGATAACCGGAAACGATTCTTTTGTTTAAGTATGAAAGACTGCTAGTCTTTTGTACCCATTGTGGTTTTGTTGGCCATGTAGTTAAAGACTGTCTACTCTCTCCTATTGGAGGTTTCAATGGCCAGGATAACGTGAAGTTTAAGACTTGGCTTCTTACAAGTTCATCTCCAAAGAATCGGGCTAGTAAAGCAAACAGTGGGGTCTTTTCCTCACCGAAGTCGACTGGTCCATCTGTTGAAGGTGCGATGGTTTCGAAAAAAAATCCACTACGTAGTTAGGAGCCTCTTTGTGAAAATTATGCGCCGTTGAAGGCCCAAAAAAAGCATTCCATGATGGTTGTGTGTCGTTGCTGGTCCGACAGCGGTTAATATGGAACTTGTGTTTATGGAGAATGGTTGTTCGCATGAGATTAATGGGTACTCATGGGGCTATCCTACACAACTTGGTCAAGCTTCGCTAGTGTCTGGCAAGCTGTGTATAGAGTATTTGACTGCTAGGAACGGTGCGGTCGGTGTGTTGGATGTGAATAATGGGAACAACAGTGGACTATAAGTGGTATCGCTGGGTCCTTGGAGGCTGTTAATATTGACAAAGAGGAAGATAGGGTTGATAGGGTGTAGGGGTGCATACAGTGGTTTTAGGGGTTGCTAATAGTGGAAAGGATGAGGTGCAGGTTAGTAGGGTGCCTGGGGTGTATAAAGATGTTTTCGGGGATGCTAATGGTAAAAACGAGGAGGGACAAGTTAGCAAGGTAAATGGGGCGCATAAGGAAGTGGGGGGAGGGGGCTATTAATGTTGAAACAGAGGCAACTTTTGATCATTTTAAATTTAGTACAATGGCGGCAAATAAGGTGGCCCTTAATCTCGATCCAGGGCAGGGGTGCTACCTTTAAAGTCCTCTGAAAAGCAGAGTTGGTGGAAGCGACTTGCTCAGAGTAATAGTGGCATGGTGTGAGATGATGAAGCTACCTTGCAACTAGGAAAAAGAGGGGGGATTTTTCTTGAGAAGCATGAATCAGGTAGCTAAGAAAGGTAAATTGATTGATGGTTGTGCAGATGGTGAGATTAGCTTATTGGCGGGTCCGGTTAATCAGGCCTATCGGTCGTCATGAAAGTCATCTTTTGGAATGTTTGGGGTTTAGGTAGTGACCGGGCATTCCATGTATTGCGTAGCTATATGCAGGATATCAACTCGAATATAGTGTCCTTTCCGAGATTATATCACATATGAGTCAAATTGAATTGTTACGAATAAAGAGGGGTTTACATGTAAATTAGTAGTTGATAGAATTGGTATGAGTGGCGGTTTATGTTTTTTTTTGGAAGGGGTCGGTAGATATTACGTTATTGTCATTTGATAGATTCCATATTGATACTATAGTATGTTCAAGTGATCGAAACGTGTGGAGGTTGATAGGTTTTTATGAGAATCCTGATGTAACCCAACGTGTTCATTCCTAGACACTTCTCAAATGGTTGTATGGAATGTCTTCCTTACCTTGGCTTTGTGGGGGTGATTGAAACTAGATCCTTTATGATTCTGAAAAGGTTGGAGGTGGAACGAAACCGCGATTTTTAATTAACAATTTTTCGTGAGGCTTTGGATTTTTGTGGCCTTTTTGATATTGGATTTAAAGGTTCTAAATTCACTTAGTGTAATAAGCAAGAAGATGGGGATATGGTTCAAGAGCGTTTAGATCGTTGCTTTTGTAGCTTAGAGTAGTCTAGGACTTTTTCAGTTTCGACGGTTACTCACCTAGCGTTTTGGAAGTCAGATAACCGTTCTATTGTGCTTGAAGTTTTAGAGTATGTTTGTGAGAACTCTGTTACTTATGTAGGCAGGGGTAAAAGGTTCCACTATAAGCATTGTTGGGCAGATGCAGAAGATTGCAAACAAGTCATTAACAATCTTGGGTGGACTCAAGTCATAGGTTTGCTAGTGTTACCAAGTACATTTTTGATTGCTCGTCTCGATTAGCTGCGTGGTATAAAGTTCAAATGGACTGTTTATGGCGGTCTATTCGTCAATTGCGTGGAGAGTTACATATGCTGTCTTTTTCTTCTAATCCGACTTCTTGGAGGCATATTTGTGAGGTAGAAAATAATTTAGATAATCTTATGAAGAGTGAGGAAGTGTATTGGCGCTAATGCTTTCGGGTTGAGTGGCTGCAAGTCGAAGATAAAAACACAAAGGTTTTTCATGCGCGAGCAACAACAAGGAAGCATTGTAATGAAATTAAAGATCTTCGTGATCAAGCTAAAGTGTGGCATTCTAACAAATAGAAGATACATCATATTATTTCTTTTTACCATACTGAATCATTCCATTTTTTTAGGCCATTTCCAGATGAATTGCAGCAAGTTTTTTGTAGTGTAGAGCAACGATTGTCCAATAGCAGCTCTAGAATTCTTGATAGTCCTTTAACTGCTGAGGAAGTCCAGGCTGCATTATTTGATATGGGCCATTCGAAAGTGCGGGGGTTGGATGGTTTTTTGGCTAGTTTCTTTTAGAAAAATTAGGATACGGTAGGTAGTTGTATTGTGGATGCCTCTTTAGGTTATCTTAATGACAGTGCTTCTTTAGAAAGTATTAACAAGACACTTATTGCGCTCATCTTGAAGATTAAAAATGTGAAAAAAAAAAATGATAGAGTTTCATCCCATTAGTCTTTGTAATGTGGTGTTTAAAATAGTAGCTAAGGCTTTAGCTAATCGTTTCAGAGGGATTTTACATGAGTTGATATCTACTAATCAGAGTGTTTTTATACCGGGTTATGTGATTACAGATAATATAATAGTAGGATTTAAGTATATGAATGTATTGAAGGATAAATTTAAAGGCCAAAGGGGTATTTGGCTCTGAAATTAGATATGTCAAAGGCCTACGATTGGATGGAGTAGAGATTTTTAAGAGAAATGATGTTGCATCTAAGGTTCTCTGATTCATGGATTGACAGAGTTATACGATGTATACAATCGGTTTCCTATTATTTTAATATTAATGGAGAGCCGTATGGTGAGCTTATGCCTTTATGTGGTCTTCGGCAGGGGGATCCGCTTTCTCCCTAACTTTTCCTTAATTGTGCAGAGGGTTTGTCTTATTTGATCAATAAAACGGAGAGGGAGGGTTTGATTTCTGGCTTTAAATGCAGTGAGACTGGTCCTAAGGTTTCACATTTATTTTTTATTGATGACAACATGATTTTCACTAAAGCTTATATTTTTTATTGTGCGCAAATTAGAGATATCCTGGGGATATATGCTCGGGCGTCTGATCAAGTGGTGAACTTTGAGAAATCTGCTATATGTTGTAGTAAGCAAATCTCTTTGCAGGAGTCTTGTTAGTTAGCTGTGATTTTGGGTGTCCAAATTGTGGCTTGCCATAAGCGTTACTTGGGATTGCTGAGTTTTTCTAGCCGTAATAAGATGGGTTTTTTGCTAAATTGAAAGGGTGGAATTCCTCTTTCGTTTCAGTAGGTGGTCGTGAAGTGTTGTTAAAAGCAGTGATTCAAGCTATTCTTATTTATAGCATGAATCTTTTTCGCTTGCCTAGAAATTTGATTTCAGAGCTACATGGTCTTTGTGCAAGTTTCTGATGGTGTAGTCATGAGTCTAATCGGAAGATTCATTGGTTCTCGTGGATGCATATGTGTAAGCACAAAGATTTTTTTTTTTTTTATTTGGGAAGAGGGGTGGGCTGGGTTTTCGAGACTTGGGGATATTCAATAAAGCTACGCTAACTAAGCAGTGTTAGAGGGTGATTCATCATCCTGATTCTTTAGTCTCGAAGGTTTTAAAAGGGTGTTATTTTCCTTGTTCTGATTTCTTGGATGCACCGATTAAGTCTTATAGTTTGTTTGTTTGGAAGAGTTTAATTTGGATTCAGGAGTTAGTGATGCAAGGATCCCGTTGAAAAGTTAGAACTGTGATTGCTATCTCTATCTATAAGGATCATTAGATTCCTCGTCTTTCGATGTTTAAAGTCTTATAAGCTCTGGTGCTAGATGGTTGTGCTACAATCCATCAATTAAATAGTGTCTCTGGTGCATGGAATGTGGATCTTATTCGATCTAGTTTTTTGCATATGGATATGGAAGTTATCCTTAGTATTTTGACCAGCTTTTCGCAGATTGATGATTCGCTGTGTTGGCATTTTGAGCCAAATGGCTGCTTTTCAGTTAAGAGTGTGTATTAGGTGGGTAAAAATTTTAAAATTCAGTGTAGTTCTTCAGGATTGTCTTCTTCAAAAAAAAGGTGGAAGTTCTTTTGGCTCCTTAATATCCCTTTGAAAGTCAAGTTGTTCTTGTGGTGTACTTGCTATAATTGGTTGCCTTCGAAGTGCAATATGTTTCGAAAAGGGATGAGTTTGGATGTTATCTGCTTACTGTGTGGGAAAGAAGCAAAATCGTCTTTGCATGCTATTTGGGGTTATAGTTCGTTGAAACCTATTCGGTTGGAAAGTGGGCTGGCTGCTGGTTTAATAGGGTTTAATCACTTGACAGTTTTTGATTTCTTGCTTTCTTGCAAGAGCAGTGTAACGCCCCAAATTTTTCGTAATTATGAAAAGTATATTATTTTTATGGTGCATTTGGATAATAAGGAGTCCAATTGAATATTGGTGAAGTCAATTTGGTAATTGGATAAGTATGGAATATTTTTGGAATAATTATTGAGATGGAATGTGATTATGAATAAATTTGTGCCATTGGAGAATTTTAAGAAGTTCAAGGGAGCATATGGTAATTAGGAAGATATTTATATATATATATATATATGAGTATGTGTGTGAGTGTTTACACACAAGGAAAGTTAAAAAAAAACAAAAAAATAATAAAAAACAAAAAGAGAATACTTGAGTGGCACGGCACAAAAGCATTCTCTAAATCAAAAATAAAACAAATGAAGACCAGAGAGTGAAATTGGCGAGAGAGAAGAAAGAAAGAGAAGAGATGGCGTGAGAGAGGAGAGAGAAAGAAAAGAGAAGAAGAAGGAGAAGGAAATTGGCGTTGGTCCAGAAGAATTTTGTATTCAGAATAGTATTTCAGGTTTGGTGGTATTTTTTTTGTATTTTTCAGATTTTTCAGAAATTTTCGGAATTGTTATATTATATTGATTTTAATTTATTTGGGATATATGGCTTATGATCTGTGGTTTGAAATTGATTTTGGGATAATTTGGTATATATATTGTTTATAATAAATTAATTTCGAATATATATATATATATATATATATTAGTTATAATACGGTTGACTATATATATAGATAATATATATATTATTTATAATACTGTTGATATATATATATATATTGTTCTATATAAATATATATATATATATATATATATTTTTCTGTTATACTGTTGATTCGATATATATATATATATATATATATATATATATTGTTATATATATATATATATTATTTGTAATGATTTTGATTATATATATATTATGGCAATAAATTAATTGTGAAGTTATATATATATATTATTTGTAATGATTTTGATTATATATATATTATGGCAATAAATTAATTGTGAATATATAACAATATATATATATATATATATATATATATATATTGTTACTGATTTGGATTATATGTATTTGAAATATTCTGGATCCGTAATATTGTTTACGAAAATTATTAAAATATTACGGATCCGTTCTGAATTGATTTTCGATATGTTTTGATTATAGTAATATTACGGAGAATATTATTAAAATATTTTTCGAAAAGTTATTCGGGGCATTTTGATTTACTATGGATTTATGATATATAATTGCACGTGATTTTAAATGTGATTTGAAGTGATTTCTGGATTCAGAAATATTTTTGGAAATGAGTTTGTAATTTGTTTGTATATGTATTTTGATGCGATTCGAATTCCGAAAATGTGTATACTGATTTGGATATAATTTCAGAATGTAAATTGATGATTCTGTTCTGAACAATTATATGATTTTCGAAAAATGATTTGGCTCTGATATATGTAGACATAGATATGGATATAGGAGATTGACATGTCAATTGGGTTCTCTGAGTAGTACTATGCCTATATGTTATGATAGAGGTACCAACCTTTACGGGTTGAGAAATTTGATCTGGGATACGCAGCGGGTCCTCCGTTGGTGTCCAACTCTGATATGTATATGGGATACGCAGCGGGTCCTCCGTTGGTATCCAACTCTGTTCTGTATAGCCCGTAATCCAGTCCAAAAAGTATGTTTAGTATATCAGGAGCCTGAAATGGAATTAAAAATGTGATATGATCTGTATATGATTTGAGATGAGAAATTATTGATTTTGTATTATTATATTTTCATAAGATATTTATTCTGATTTTCGATGGATTTATTGATATTTGCTTCAATATGATATGTGTTTCAGTTTTCCGATGGATTTGTATATTCGAAATGTTATTTGATTTGAAACGTATTTTATATTGGGAAGTGATTTACGAATATTTGACTTGACTTGTTGTTAATGTGAATATATGCTTTGACTTGTATTTGCTTTGACTTGAGCCCCAAATTGATTATTTATTTGTCAGTATATTGATTTAACTGGTATTACAGTGTAAGTGGAAATATAGTTTTCTGTACACCCACTAAGCTATATGCTTAGCGTGTTGAGTTTTCTCACACGCAGGTAAAAGAATGGTTGAAGGGGACAAGGATCAGAAAGAGTAGAATCTGCTGAGATAGTAATCAGAGTCACATCACTCCTGCATTTTTGGTAGCCTACGACATATTTGATGTTTTATATGTATTATATCGGCATGCATGGACAAGAATGTTTTTGTAAATATTTGAAATGATATTTAGTTTTTATATATGTTTTGTAATATTTGGGCCCAGGGATTTTAATGTTTTTGAAGTTGAATATTTAATAGTATTTTAATATCATGTGTTTTGGTAAGTCGCACCGGCTATGGAAGGGTTCGCAATTTGATTTGCAATTATAGAAGTGTGGATTTTATGAGTTGTGAAAACAGGTTTTGGAAAGTCAGAAAAACAGAGGAAACTCTGGCGAAATTTTCAGAAAATCTTTTTGGACCATAATTTAAATATTTATTCGGATCATTACTTAAAGTTTATGTTCTGAAATTTGTTTTCCGTATATGGTAGCGCTCCCAGATTCGGTCTGAGCGGATTCGGGTCGGGGGGTGTTACAAGCAGTCTGTCAGTTGATGAGTTTGAATTATTGAGCATTGTCTTATGGCGAATCTAGTTTTGACGCAATAAATCTGTTCATAGTTCTCCTTTGCTGTAGGTGAATGAAGTGATGCATTGGTCATTGGCTTTTCTGTAGGATTTTCGAGATGTTATGACTGTTCAGCTAGCTCCTTCAGGTAAAATCTCTCCTAGTGATAAGTGGAAGCCTCCTGATGTTGACTTGCTTAAAATTAATACTAATGATTGATAGCTTGCATCAGGTGGTAGGCTTGGGCATGGTGGCTTGTGATCATTTAAGTAGCGTGGAAGGGAGTTATAGTCAGTGGTTAGAGGCGATTTTCCCACTCTAGTAGAAGAGGCTATTGCTGTTCTTCGAGATATCTTTTTCGCTTATGACTTGGGCATCGTTCCTAATTTTATTGAATCGGATGCTTCAACCGTTGTCGATCTTATTAATAGTCGTATAATGTCTAGTGCAGATGTGGAAATTGTTGTGCTTCGTTGTTTCTTGGGATCTGTTGTTTCTTTAGTCCCTAGGTTAGCTAATTTTGTTGCGCATAGCATTGCGAAGCTAGCTTTAGTGTCGACTTTGGATTTGTTCTTAGTTAATGATTTTCCTTTCTTTGTAGAGTCATGTATTCGGACAGATTTACCAGGATAATTGTTTTGTTTCCCGTTTTTGGGGTTTTCTAATATATTATCTATTTTCAAAACAAATGTTATAATAAATAACTCAACCATTAGGCGAATTAATTCGTTAGCTAAAAACTTCACAAATTAAGGTCTCTTACAGTCAACAACACAAATTATTTATTAACATATATTAATTCTTTATATGAATCAACAACATTCTATTGAGGCGTATTTTTTATCTGCAAAATATTTTTTATTAAGGGAAAATTGCAATAACTTCCCGTGCATATAGGCATAATTGTACAAAAATCTGAAAATATATGATAATAGTAATAACTTTCCTTTGGCCAGTTGACTAACGATGGTCAACCGTTTACCACAGTTAATCACTAACGGTCAAAGGGATAAAATTGTCTTTAAAAAAAGACAAAAAAATTTGGAAAAAAAAATAGAAGAAGAAGAACAAAAAAAAATTTTCTTCTTTCAAATTTTTTTTTCCTATTTCTTTATTCATCATTAAACCAACCACCATCCAAAAACTTTCAATTCATTTTTTTTATTTTCAAATTTTTTTCCCTTCTCCTTCTTCTTTTCCAATTTTTTTTGTTCTTCCTTTTTTTTCTTCTTCTTCTTCTTCTTTTTCTTCTTCTTCCTTTTTTTCAAATTTTTTTTTTGGTTTTTCTTGTTCTTCTTTTCTTTTTTTTTTCCAGATTTATTTTTTAGTTCTTCCTCTTCTTTCTTCTTCTTCTTCTTCTTCTTCTTCCTTTTTTTCGGATTATTTTTTTTTTGGTTCTTCTTCTTCTTCTTTTTTTTTTTTTGGTTCTTCTTCTTCTTCTTCTTCTTCTTCTTTTCTTTCCAAATTTTTTGGTTTTTTTTTAAAACGATTTTACCCTTTTGACCGTTAGTGACTAACTGAGGTCAACGGTTGACCATCGCTAGTCAACTGATCAAAAGAGAGTTATTATTAATATCATATATTTTTAAATTTTTGTACAATTATACCTATATGCACTGGAAGTTATTGCAATTCCCTCTTTTATTGACAATTTAATCATTTTTTATTTCCAAAAAAACTCTAAATACTTTCCTACTTCTAGAAAAACCCTCTTAATACTAATTTAACAACAAAGTAAATGCTAGAATCCCCTAAAGGCAATAAAAAATTATTTATTAATTTTTAGCATTTAATTATTCATAATTTATTGTGAGCATAGTCTATATGTTGACAGTTTATTTGATTTTGTACGTGATGTGTTCATGTACAGTCAGATCAAAATCTAGAGTTCCTTGCAAAACATTTATTAGTTCACAATCAAGTATTAGTGATGAAATTAAGTGTCTTCACTCAATGCTGAAATTGGGTGTCTTATTGTAGTGGATTGTGATACATTAAATTCTCACATCAGTGAAATGATTTGTCTAGGTTATTAGAGCATGAGATAGCTCTAGATTTATTGTGTTGGTACGTTTTAGAATAAATGTATAGGATTAGACTATCAATGTAAAAATTATCTATATAAAATTATTGTCGTATGGATAAGAAGTAGTATAGTAGTTATAGCAATAACATATCTTAATCCCAAAAGGGTGGTGAATTCTTATTAGTTAATTAGTTTTATTTTTAATTCATTGACTGACTAGTTATACTTAATCGGACAACGTGCACACTCAATGGAATTATGCACGTCTCATTAAACTGAGATATAACCATCCCCTTAAACTAATTACGTGATTGATGATTATGAATCTAAGCGCTTAATTATTTTAGTTGGTGTACTATAATATTTATTTGATATTTAATTCAAGATTTATTTATTTATTTTGAATTATATAAAATATCAAGACGATCAACATGTCGTAATTGTGTTTAACTCAAAGAATAGAAGATGTAGTTAAAAGGTTGACAGTACTTGATCACCTTTAGGATTAAGAAATGTTTTTGTGGAGGATAATATTACACAACATATAATTGGTAAGGACAAAAAGAAATTTTTTTTTTGAAGGGGGTACAATTATAATATCAACAACTATAGTGGGAGAATACTACTCCCACAGTAAGGGAAAAAAACTATCCACACATGCACATGGTGAGAATCGAACCTCTCACCACTGAAGTGGGAAGGAGGTGCATTAACCACTTTACTACAAGTGGATATGCACGAAAAGAAATTTTAAAAAATTGCTTTGTTATATAATCAAGAGCTAATTGCACCCACATCCCCTGAAGTTTTGCCAACTACAGGTAGAATCAACTTTATCGTTTATTGACAATGACCCCCCCTGCCGTTAGTTGACCTCCGTTAGATTTAACGGTTGACCAACTATTACCCTTAAAATGACCAAAATACCCCTAAAATAATATTTTCTTTTTATTAAATAAAAAAATTATTATAAATTTTTTATTTTTTAAAATTTTTTAAAAAATAAAAAATTAAAGTTTGAATGGTGGAGATCCAATCTGGAGATTGGATCTCCACCCAAAAAAAAAAAAAAAAAAAGAGAAACTTGTTGGAGATCCAGCGCGACGAACCCAGAAGGGTTCGTCAACGAAGACGAACCCATCTGGGTTTGTCAACGATCTGGGTTCGCCGTCAGATCTAGCTATCAAAAAAAAAAAAAAATTCAAAAAACCCTTCTGGGTTCTTCGAAGAACCCAGATCTGGTTCTTCGAAGAACCCAGAGGGTTCCCATCTGGGTTCGATCGAAGAACTCTGGTTCTTCGATCGAACCCATCTAGGTTAGAACGAAGAACCCAAAATTTTTTTTTTTTTTTGGAGATCCATTTTTCAAATTGAATCTCAACCGTCCATCAAATGGACGGTTGAAATTCAATCTGGAAAATGGATCTAAATTAATTATAATTAATTTTTTATTTTTTATTAATTTTATTATTATTATTATTTTAATTTTTAATTATTTAATTATTTTATTTTAATTTTTTAATTTGTTATTTAATAAAATAAAATAAAAATTCTGAAAAGACAAAAATACCTCTGACACTGTTAAGTTTGACTAAAGTCAACTAACGGCAGGAAAGGTCATTGTCAATAAATAATAAAGTTGATTCTACCTGAAGTTGGCCAAACTTCAAGAGTTGTGGGTGCAATTAGCTCTTAAAAATATGTTATAAGGTGCACTTCCAAGCTGTTATAATTAGCACATGTAGAAGGGGCATTATAGTGGAGGCTAAGTGATACATAACATTCAAAATTAGAGGCAGAAAAGAAAATAATTTCTGTTACTTTCTAAACAGTGCCACCACCCAGTATTGGGAGGGTCTTCCAATTTTCCATTCCCTTCCCTGAAAGATCAATGACCATGCACTGTTGTTGACCTGAGCCTATGAGAATTGAAAAGAAGACTGTCGGTTGTACAAAGCATCAAGTGGACATTTAAGTAAAGGAAATTAAATCAAACTAAGGGAATTTGAAAGCGATAAGGTTCGCTTTTAGGTAATTCCAAATCATTTTTATTATCAAGAAGCAATATGAAGATCTTGGAATTTATTGGAATTGTTTTTTATTTAAAATTTCGGCTACATTTTTCTATATATAAAATTATTCAGATTCCTTTATGTGTGTGTATATATATTTATAATCATTACATTTATAATTCTAAAAAACTTCTTCAAAATACGTTCATGAACGTTATAAATTAATCCTATTGTCAACCATCATACACCTATTTGCATTTTATTCCATTAGTTGTCTATTCACCGATGCTATTTGTTTTCACCCTAACTTAACTTCATATTTACTCACTCACTTCTTCAAAGTTAAATCTTGATAATTCGAGTTCTTTGAAGGCAATGTCACCAAAAATTAAATTAATTAGCTTTATTATATGATGGGAAAGATATGGTAGAAAAAATAAACTATAAAAATGTGATTAATTCTTTGCATCCCAAAAGGGTATGAAAAGTAAATTTTAAGTAATTTTTTTATTATAAAAAAGTAATTTTATGATAAATATAAAATAAAGTCAATTTAAAGTTATCATACTGGGTTTAAATTATCTCCTCACTAAACTTTTTCACATTTTAACGATTTCATGACAAATAAGTATTACTGTGAATGAGTGGTTAGAATGTGATATACTTGTAATTGCTTGTGATTGCTTTCTATTATTATTTTATCTGATATGCTTCAAAAAAGGTGATGAACAGGTGAGGAGAAGATACAAGTCCTATTATTTAGAGACACCGTTAGCATTAATTAGTGCAATACAATCAGGCTGCCCAAACACATGTGCAACATTATTTGGGGCCTGAGCCCATTTAGGACAAACTTATTCATTAGTGCTTTTACCTTATTCAATAAGTTGTAGTTCAAAAGTTGTTTAGTAAATCTACTGAAAGCGGTTTATTAGAGAGTCTGGTCAAAAACTACAGCTAAAAGTCAAAACTAATGCAATTCAATTTCAACGTCTAACTTAAGAGAGAAACTTATCATAACTTTTAATTAATTTTTTTTTGAACCAAATTATCTCTTTATCTTGTATTAACATTACCAAAAAAAAAACCAAATCCTAAACATTTAAAAATTGGAAAACAATATTTAATAATTAATATTTTTTATCTTCAATATTTTCAGACAAAAAAAAAATACAAAATTAAAAAATTAAACCATATCAATTATTTTTATCTTCAATATTAAAAAAAAGAATTAAAATCTTACTAAATTTATTTTGTTATCTAAACATTAAATTTAATTAAGTATATTTTCATATTATAATTAAAGTAAAAATATTTAAATATGTTTAATGTATATATACATAATTTCCATTAACAAATTAAATAAATTAATTTTACTATAATGTCCACTTTGATTATTTTATATTTTTCCAGCACTTCATATAGTTTACTAAACATCTTAATACAACTTATCATCTCATAACACTTCTAAAAATACAGTTTACTAAACGTTCAATAGATTTTTCCCAAAGCACTAAATAAAATTGCTTTTAAAAAAGTTACAATTACTGCTGCTTTTAAAAAAAACTACAGCTCTACCAAACTGCCCCTTAATACATTTGAACTCTTAGGATGCGTTTGGTGGGCAAGATTGGATTGAACTATTTTTATGGAATAAAATTGGATTGGATCGGATGAGATTGAATTAAATTAGTACTCTGCTATGTTTAAGGATTGTACTAAAAATAGTATTGTCCCTTATTTGGTATTGCATGAGATTAGACAAAAAATAATTATACAATATGGGATTAATCAAAATAATATTATATTAAATTAATTTTTAAATAAAATAAATTATTTAAATTCAATTTTAATAAAAATTAAATTATTTAAATTAAATTTCAATAAAATAAAATTATTTAAAATTAAATTAAAATTTGTTAAAAAATTATTTAAATTTAAATTTAAATAAAAGAAAATATTTAAATTATATTTAAAAATAATTATAATTATTTGATTTTAATTTCAAAATTAATATATAAATATTATTTTTTTAATATTAGAATAAAATATTTTTAAAATATATTTTAATTAAAAAAAATGCAGGCTTATTATGGCAGGACCACAGCAGGATTGTATGTGAGGATTGGTCCAACCCTCCATTATCCGGTGCAACAAACGCACCATCATATTCAATATATGCTGAGTAACAGAGTAAACATGCCCGCAATGCAAAAGAATAGGCTTACTTAAAAATATATTGGGGTGTATTTAATAGTATTCCTCGATCTGACTAAGATGGAGTGAACACAATCCCTGGCCCAAAAAGGGCTTACACAAGCCCAAACCTACCCGACGTTGCCTGCTTAAAGCTGCGAAAATGAGTAGTTTTTCTGTTGTTATTCGAGTAATAATTTTGTTTGTGTTTAGGGTTTTTCTTTCTAGCATTCGAAGAGAAGACTCTGGCTCGCTCATTCACAATCATAATCACCGTAAGTTCCATTATCAAATAACGTTATCCTCTTACTTTCGTGACTAATTAGGATGTCAAAGGTGAAAACTTTGCAAGAAATTATAGAACATGGTGCGATTAACGTGCAGGTTGTTCAACGAAGATTTTTGTTGTTAGGTGTATGCGTCGATTGAATTATGTATACGTCGAGAGGGAGTAATGCATATGGACAGCAGTCTTATGGTGGTCAATCGGCATATGGACAGAATGTAAGTTTCATTAATTATTTATGTGTTAATTGATGTGTGTGTATTGATGTCACAGTTTCTAGTGTGTCTGAGAATGTTGTTTTATTTTATATTTGTTTTCTTAAAAGAAGAATGCACAAATTTCAAATGTGCGATTAGGCTGACACCCAATTCTGTTTATTTAGCAATTACACACACTTGTATCTAGATATAACAAGTACACACTTGTACATAGATATAACAATTACACACTTGTACGTAGGTATGTCCTTGTTTCTCTATATCTTTATGGGCTTGGTAGCTATTAGCTTATAATATGGATGGACCATTAATGACATATTATGTAATTATGCTGAATTTAAACGATTTCTTTGTGTATCGGTCCTTTATACGTTTCCTTTCTGAATTTATTCTATCTTTATAGTTGTGAAGGAGTTTGCTTTATTTACTTATTTCAGTAAATACCTAAATTGTATGTGGTTGTTTCGCTTCTAAACTGGAAAACATAAATACTATGCTCATTAGATTGAATTACGGTTTTTGTTGATAAATCTTGTGGGTTTGCTGTTTGCTTATGTAGTGCTTTCTTTCTGTTGAGAGATATGAATATTCATGGATCAAAGGTCTTATTTGGCTCTTGTTTTTGGTATATTGCAGCTGGGATCTGGCTATTCTGGGAATTCTGTTGGTCTAACAGAGGGGACCTCTCAAGTTTCCTTGTCTTCTCGGCATTCGTCAATGCTCGGGGGTTCTCAGGAAGCAGAAGTTGGTGGGTATAGAAGCCACATGTCAGCTGCACCTCATTATGGGGGACAATATAGCTCTATCTATGGTTCTGCTACTTTAAGTGGGGCACAACAGGTTAGACACCTTAATTGCATAGTCTACATTAATTCAGATGTGACCTCAGCAAACCCTTACATAATTAACACAACCATATTGTACATATAACCGCAAATCTCTGCTTAGATTACTTGTTAAATTCATAAATTGTTTATTTAACTATACTAAATATATCTTCAAAGAATGAATTATCAATAAAGGTTCCAAAGACTTGTATAGAAAAATAATTTATGTAGATATGAAATGTAGTAGAATGAAATTTTCTTGACTGTTTTTATATGAGTTTCAAGTTACAATAAAATAATGTTTGGAAAAATGAGTGTTTGTTAAATTCAAGTAAAATGTTTACGCAGTATGGTGTAAATTATGTCCACTCAGAAGTTATATAGAGGGGTAACTTGTTGCCTTGTGCCTAATCAGGAATAAAAAGAAAATAGAAAAGTGCAAGCATTATAATCAGTAGCAATCACACTTTAATTTCTCTGGGTCTGAAATTTGAGATCTGCAAGTTCGAAAATTAAGGTGCTTTGAACTTTTTAGACTAATTGTGCAACCATCCTTTTTTGACCAGTTACGAACCACCTGTGTATCTTCTTTGACCACATCTTGTGTTTTTTCTGGTTTTATGAAAAAACTGAACTGAAAAGTTCCTGTTAATTGGTACAACAGTCAGGCCACTGGGTTGGTTTGCTTTAGATAACTATGAAACCTTGCTTTAAGGATTGAGGGTTCTGTTCCCCCTTTTGTTTTTTTGGTGGATGTATTTACCTGTGTTGTAAGTATCATGTCTTGTTTGTTGAATTTTAGTGTTTGATATGTTATATTTCAAATTAAGATAATGTATTCTACTGGTGGTCCTTCAAAGCTTTAAAGCTATAGTCTTTACTTGCACCATTGGCATTCACATGTTTGTGTCCAGTGTTTTATTAATACTCAACGTGCTTCTTCTGGGGCATTATTTTATTTTACAGGTTTCTTCGGTGAATATCAAAGGGGCTGCTGGACCATCAGCTCTGGAAGGTCGTGGCAGTTACGTGTCAACTATAAGGGATTCGCCTAAGTTTGCATCTAGTGATTATGTTTCATCATCAAGCCACGGATATGGTCCTAAAAGTGACCAAATATATGCAGAAAAGGTTCCTGACTATCCTACAATGGATAGAAGACAGTATGCTGAAAGACAGAGCACTTATATTGGAAGGGATTTGCAAAGTGAACCAACCAGGCGATTTACTGACGCTGTTGGTTTTAGTCATCAACATCAGGTCTTGCATGTTTTGCTCTCTTTAGAATTTCTTTTCTTTTTTTTTCAAATCAATCTGCTTCAGGCTGGCCTGTTCTTATCTTGGTAGTCTGAAATTCTTTTTATGTGATATTTTGTATCAGCCTGATATGTACGATCGCATTGAACAGACATCACTTCTTCGACAAGAACAATTATTGAAAGCCCAAACTTTGCAATCTGCTTCACTTGATGGGGGTGCCAGGTATTTATGTGATAAATATTTACTGCATGATTAATTTTAAGGAAGCTTGACTTCTACTGCATAGTTATCACTGATCACTTGTAGCTAAAAAACTTGTTCATGTAAAAGAATGGCCAAGGTCAACAGTTCCTTTTAATGATAGGCCTATTCCCTAAGGTGATTGTGTGTTGAAAGCTGTACTAGATGGTAATATATTTCTTGCTACACTGAGTGAAAAAACATTTCTGGCAGACAAGCCGATTATCTTGCAGCAAGAAGCACTGCTAGTCGTCACTCCACTCAAGATCTTATGGCTTATGGAGGAAGAATGGAAGCTGATCATCACAATTTATCGATTCATAGTACTTCTTCATATAGTGCACAACATGCTGCTCCATCAATATTAGGAGCAGCTCCTCGGAAAAACGTAGACGATATTATGTATCCACAAAGTTCGTCAAACCCTGGTTATGGAGTCAGTTTGCCTCCCGGTAGGGACTATGCAACAGGAAAAGGACTCCATGCCACATCTATTGATTCAGATTATCCTAGTAGTATGTTTTCACGTGCCTCTCATCCAAGGCTGGATGAGCACAAGGATGACAGAGCTAGTTATCTTCGGGAGTTTGAGCTAAGGGAGGAGGAGCGCCGTCGTGACCATTTACGTGAGAGAGAGAAAGAAAGAGAGAGGGAGAAGGAACGGGAGCGGGAGCGAGAACGACAACGAGAACGAGAAAGAGAAAGAGAGCGGGAAAGGCAACGGATTCTGGAGCGACGGGAGAAGGAGAGAGAACGGGAACGCAAGCGTGGTATTGAACTTAAGCGGGAACGAACACCACCAAGAGTCTCTAGGGACCGCCGAGGTTCCTCGTCTGTGAAAGAGGGAAGATCCCTGCGGCGAGATTCACAACGTCCTGAAGTTCAGCATAGGTGGATCTTGATGTTTTATTTTACACCCTGCTGTAGTTCTAAATATGTACCTCCCTATGTGTCTTGAACCCTTCATAACTAACTTCTTGTTCTGTTATGCTGAAGGCGTCATTCACCTGTTAAAGAAAAAAGAAGAGAATATGTCTGCAAGGTAAAAAAACTGCAAGAGCTTCTGTGATGATATTAACAACTTCCTCTTCATGGATATTCTCTAATCCCTGTGGGTTTGTCGATTCATCTTGAATCTTCTTAACATTAATCTCACTTTGATGGGAACTTGCTTCCTATCTCAATTCTTCTGATTATTCATCTCACTTGGGGATTTTTCTTCTCCAAATAGCTTCCTTTTTGGGCTTCGGCTCAAACTTTGAGTGTTTATTTACTTCAGTTTACTCAGCTTAGTTGAACTTCTATTATTTTGCTTAAGGTGGGTTTTCCTCTTTGATGTTGCTTTGTGTTGGTCTTCTGTCTTGGGATCTGATTGTCATCTATCAAGGATTGTGTTTCAATTGGTTTCATCCTCCTTGGTGCCTCTGTTATTTTTTTTTTCGGGATATCTTCTCCTGCCTGTCTTTGTGCTTACAATGGAACTGAGTTGATCTAATGCCTTTTCCTTAGAAAGTCTCACTATACTCCAATGCTTTCAGCCTGAAGCTCAATTGTAGAAATGGTTTGTGGTGTTAGTTTTTTTAAGCTGAGCTGGACAGTTATTAATTAAAGCTGTTACAGCAATTGCACTTGAGGAATTTTCTTTTAAGGAGAGAAACGCAAGAGCAGAAGTTTGCCACCATTTTAAGATATTTTTATGTGTAAAATTTGTATGGCCTTATTTATTTACAATCCAAATATGTTCGTGGTTAGTTTCTACTGATAAATAATACTGTTTTCTTGCAGGTTAACTCATCCGGTTTGGTAGTTGCAGAGAGGGATTATCTATCAGTTGATACCCGATATCCTAAACTTTTTGTATCTCCAGAATTTTCCAAGGCATGTCTATTTATTTGTTTTCAATATTTCATTTGATTGGATGTAAAATTTGGATTGTTAAATATTTGTTTTGACTTGTTATTTCCAATTGTTTTAGGTTGTTGTGAACTGGCCAAAGGAGGATCTTAAACTTTCTATCTATACTCCTGTTAGGTAATTTTGCCTGAAGAAGCTGTGTATACTGAAAGCTTCCATACGTTCTATTTTGTGTTTCTGGAAAAATTACTGCGTTGATCTTTTTTTTTTTGGATTATTTTTTTCTCTTTTCAACTAAAAAGGTGTTTTCCTTGCCAACATGGTTATGAATATCCTCTTTGTTACTGCAAAGCTGTCTAATTGTTCACCGTATAGTTTTGATCACAAGAACTTTCTATCTATGCACCTGTGAGGTAACTTGGTCCTTGGTACTGTATACTTCAAATAGCTTTCATAAACTCTATTTTGTGTTTTAGGATGAATTGCTGCATTGATCTTTTGTGGCTTATTATTATTATTTTTTAGTTTTTCAACTATATATGAATGTTCTCTTCCAACATGGTTGCGAATATCTCTATTTGTTACTGTGAAACTGTTTGTAACTGTTCATTGTATAGTTTGGCCTGGTTCCTAGACAAGATGACAAGTATATTTTAAAGCTTCAAAAGTGACGGTCGCAACTTCGTTGTTGAATTTTAAATGCCCTATTTTTCTTTAACTTCTTAGTAACCAATTGGGAGAACAGAATCATTTTAATTATGCTAAAAAATAATGAAATAATAGAAGCATTGATAAGAAAGAAGTGTAATATCTCTTACCTTGTTAAATCAACAGTTTTGAGCACGATTTTATTGAAGAAGAGCGTCTGGTTGATCCGAAACAGTCATCCGCCAATCTTTTGCCTGAGGACCCTGTAAAAGCAGAACATCAACGTATGGTATGGAATGCAAAGGTAGGTCTATTTTGAATTTTGCAGCATGATTACACTTGATTCATTTTTACTTGTGCATTGCTTACAAAGATTATGTTCACTCTGGGTCTAGCATCAATTAGTAATTGTTAAATTCATGAAAGAGTTTACTACAGTCACTTGTTACTTAAAGCATTGATCTCTGTGATTTAAACTTTGATCCTCCTTTAATTTAATTGGAAAAGGTTGGTGATAGGGAAACCTAATGTGGGAATGTTGTTACAGGGTTATTTTCTTTGATTTACTATTGCCAATAGCACAGTACTTTGTATAGTTAGGCATGTGACTAATTTTACTTTCATGTTTGATTCAGAAAAACTGATCTGGTCTGGTTATTGTGTTGTTCCGCATTTGCTGTTACCTTTGGGATCTGCAATCTGGATTGTTTGAACTGAGTCTGGTAGACTTACACCTAAATTTACTGGATTTGGTGACCCAAATTTCCGCTTTCTCCTTTTTTCCTAAAGACATTAATGATGAACTGAAGGGTAGTTCAGGTGTCATCGAATCGGGACAATAACTATACACACAGAGATAAATGCAATTAATAGCAGTTTTTCTAGTTTATTCAAATATATTATATGCTTCTGAAATGAACAAAGCATGAGTGCATTTAAAGATCATGAGTGCAATTTAAAGATCATGTTTCATGTATTATCAATTTTGAATATAAGGAAGACTTGACATTTGGTTACCTTGTAAGAGTGTTCATTTTCATTAAGCAATTGATGTAAACTGCACAAGCCTACCTCATAATTCTGGGATCTGAGCTAGCAGCTAGACTTGTCCCAGTTTGCCTTTTGCATAGCGAAGTGCTCAATATTTTGAACTTCTTGCCATTATTGCTTGGTGCAATTGTTAAAGATTGTGCATAGTTCCAATATTCCATCTTTACATGTAAAATTTAAGGGACCGTTTGGTAATATTCATAAACAGTTGTGAAAAATTAGGATTTAAGTTGTATTTTTGTATTTTGGAATACTGTTCTTAGTATTTGAAAATGTGTTTGGTACAGTACCTGTTTTCAGATTTTAAAAAATGGTAAAAATTTATTTAAACAATATAGAAGAGAGGTAAGTGTTTTGCTTACATATTTTGGAAACCTATTTCTATAAAATACTCAATATAAAATTTAATTATAAATTTATATTTTTCTTAACTTACATTCAAATACGATTATAAATTTATTGACATTTCAAAAATGACTAATAAATTTTAATTTACATATAGTCCCTCTTCCCAGTTTATTTTTTTTGCTGCACTAAATCAGTTTTTATATTAAAAGCAAATTAACATATATCAGTTATTTTTCAAATGTCACTAAATGTATAATCATATTTGGGATGGCAAGTTTTTATAGAAAATCTTTTTTATAGTCCACAAAAGGTTTTTTGATTTGTCGACATCTTGTTCACCTTTCTATCTACTTTCTCCAATAAAATTCATTTTAGTTTCTTATCGAAAAGAAAAGTAAGTAAATGTACATGCAATGTGACAAACACAGAAAAAAAAAGTAGCCTTTTTTGGTGTTTGAACCTTTAAATGTTTCTTTGTGCTAGGTGGCTATATAATTCAAATAACAACTATGTTTCCACTTTGGCTATGATTTAATATGAATAACTATTCCCTAGTTGGTTAGTCTTGACTAATTTTTTTCGTCTCCGTTTTAGATCATTTTGATGAGTGGAATTAGCAGAAATGCGCTTGAGGAGCTGTCATCCGAAAAAAACTCTGATGATCGTGTACCCCACATTTGCAATCTCCTTAGGTTTGGTGTTCTTAAAAGGGATCATTCTCTCATGGCAATTGGTGGACCATGGCAGTTTGCTGATGGTGGTGACCCTGCTGTTGATGATTCGTCGCTAGTTCAAACAGCCATTAGGTTTGCATGTGTGCTGTTTACTTGACTGAATTCATTTAATGTGATGCGTTTCTCAACTGAACGGGGGATATTTGCTTTCTAGATGTGCAAAGGATGTAACTCAACTCGATTTGCAGAATTGCCATAACTGGAATCGCTTTCTTGAGGTAGCATTTTGCTCCTAGTATTATAGTATATATTACAAAGCTAGAATCTTTTGACCATTTATATTTATGAAAGCTGCCAAAGGTTTGCTGTTGTGGTGATTCTGACAGCTTGTTTGAAAGCCAATTTTAAATGTTCTTATTTGGTAATTGCAGATACACTATGATAGATTTGGTAAAGATGGGCTGTTTAGCCATAAAGAGGTAACTGTATTGTTTGTTCCGGATTTATCTGAATGTCTGCCTTCATTGGATGCATGGCGAGCCCAATGGCTTGCTCACAAGAAGTCTGTTATGGAGAGAGAACATCAATTTTATTCAAAAAATGAGGTTTGTTGTTTTCTTTTCGAAAGCTGTTGCTCTTTCAGTATTTTCTTATGCTCAATTTGATTTTTTAGCAACATCTAATTTATACACGAGTACAATGGACAAAGATATCCAAACATACTTGCTGTTTGCAAATATGTGGACACTATTATTATATGTATGCCCAGACAGACATAGGATCAAAATATGAATCTGCATTAATTTAAATTTTGGTGCAAGATTCCTACTTATGCTTACAACCTTTTGTTCATTTAGAGGAGATTTAGACATGCTAAACATTATCCTGATTTGTAGAAATCGAAATTTCAATTAAATTCAAATTTCTATTTGAATTCTATTCTATTCGAATTCGAATATTTAGATTAATATACCATTATTTAGATTAATATAAATAGTAATAATATTTTTTTCTTATTCAAGTTCCAAGAGTTTGACCCCTCCCACAAATTTTTTTCTTGTTCGGGTTGTGAGACAGATTCAAATTGACTATAAGTCTCCAAAATGCAAATAAAGAAAACCAAAAAAATTATAGGGAGGGGTCATTTTATTGTTGGATCTGGGACGAGTCTTTTTGACAAGATTATGAGTAACTTGAAATGTAGAGATAGATCACGTTATTGATGGTGCTTTTGACAAAGGGTTATAGTAAATTTAATGGTTTCGGACTAGTCACTCGTGCTCAATCATCTTTGTTGAGTCAAGTCCACCATATTGACATTCATAAAGTACTGCATCTGGTTATCAATAGATAACTTAAGTTGGGGTTTAGTAGTACATCCCAATAGGTAGTATCAATGTATTTAAACTTAGAATAGTTTATTCTACTTCAATTAGAATGTTCCTCCTCATAGCAAAGTAGGATCTTTATAACAAGTTAGTTTTGGGGTACTGGTACTTGCTTTTTCTTTACTTAAAAACTTTTTGGAATTAGAATAAAGCATGATGATTTAATTGTTTACTTTGCGCATTAATTTGTATTATTCTTGCAGAGATCTAGAGAGAGGAAGGATGGACCAAAAGGTAACTAGAGTACATAGATTTCTCATCTCATTGTCTTCCATATATGGGTTCTTTTTTTTAAATAGCACCTATTGGCGCCTGATTTTTGTAATTGTCACCAACATAATAGTCTGGTTTTTTTAGCACCTAAAGTGGAATTTGGACCATAGGCAAACTTTCTTCAATTCAAAACCAAAAAAATAAAAAGAAGATAGAGAAAGTGTAACAAAGGTCGAATAGACTTATTATAAGTCTCGGCTTAGATTTTAATTTCATTTTTTTAACACAATTACATTTCAGTTTTTAATCCACAGATATGAATGCTACCAAAACACAAAGAAACAAAATTTATAGTTAAGAGGAACAATTAATGTGCAAAAGATGTTGATTTTAGTGTGATGTTACAAGTGCAAATCATACATCTTGCAAGATGAATGCTCATCCAATTTTTAACAATGAGAGTGTTCTACTAACTAAGTAGTGGGTCTAGTGTTTTATAATGCGCAAGGTAAGATTTTAGATTTGTATTGTTGAAATTTACAGGAAAATGGGTTTTTTAGAGAGAAAACATGAGAAAGTGTGAGAAATTACGGTGAGAGAGAATTAAGCAAGAAGATGAAGGTGAGCTGAAACCTTGTCTTTAGTTATTGAAGGGTGTTTTTGTCGGTTCATTTACTTTGGTGCCAGAAACTCAAGTTATTAACTTAGTGACAAACACAAAAATCCAGACCCATTTGGTGCTATTCACCCCTATTTTCACTCCATATATTCTACTGGGATTGGCATCGATGAGCTAATCAAGATCACTGATATATTTTTAATTTTGATTAATGATCAGAGAAGGAAATGGACTCCTCAAAAAATGTTGAAAGGGTTGACAAATCTGAAAAAATGGAGTCTTCCTCCTCTGTACAGGTAGTAGATACCAATAAAAAGGAGGAAGGTGACGATAATAAGAAAGGTAATGCAGGCAACCTAAAGGGTAATGGAAGTGAAAACAAAGTTGAGAAAACAGAAGGCAGTGAAACAGGCGAGGAAGGCAAAAATGTTGAGAAGAAGGAACCAGTGGAAACTTCTGGTGCTCAGGCAGCTGGCACTGCTAGGCCTGGAAAGAGGAAGATTATTAGGAGGATTGTGAAGCAGAAGGTTGATAAGGCAGCAGGTGCTCAGAATACTGAAAGCAATCAGAATGACAAGCTGAATGAGAAGGATATTCCAGAAGAGAAAAATGCAAAAGCAGAGATCTCAGGTCAACAGGAAGAATCTTCAGCTAAACCTGCTGGAGTTAAAACGTTTACTAGAAAGAAGGTTACAAAAAAAGTTCCAAGGGAGACTACTGCTCAGAATGAAGATAAAGGCATTCAAGCAGAGATGAAAGCTGAGGAGGAAACGGATGGCTCTGATGATAAAGCAAAGGATGATTCAGCTCCCAGCAGCATGGCAGCTCGACAAGATATCACTGGGAAAACAACCATAAAGAAGAAAATAATCAAGAGGGTACTGAAAAGAAAGGTAACTGGAAAAGTTAATGACGGAGTTGCTGACAATAAGATAGATGGCGAAAGGGATCTGATTAAAGTAGTTAAGATGGAAAATGAAACAGAAAGTATGGAGATGAAAGTAGCTGACACAGATAACCAGGTAAGCAACACAAAAACAGAAAATAAAATACCCTCAGAAATGAAATCAAAAACACAGAGTCCACAGAAGGAAGATAGTGTGGTAAATTCAAGTAAAACAGAAATCAAGCATCAAAAGGAGGATAAGAAGGATGAGAAGGGAACCGATGTGGAGACTGTAACTGGCAAGAAAGAACTTCCCCAGAAGGATGATTATAATGGCAAGAGAGGAAAATCAAAAGATGGGGAAAAATCAAAAGATGAAAAGTCAAAGAAAGATAAGGATGGAAAAGACGAGTCTAGGAGTAATTCAAATAAAGACAAGAAAGAAAAGAGAAAGCCTGAAGAACCTCCTCGGCATCCTGGATTGTTTCTACAAACAAAATGGAGCAAGGATTCTAAGGTATGTAGACGGTAGCTGGAAAATCAGTTAGCTACATAGTAAAAGTTGTATCAAATATAGTGTGCATGTGCATTTCATCTGATATACCAGCTTGTATGTCTTGTCTAACTGTGCAATCCTACTGCTACAGATGCGTTCATTGTCACTCTCCCTGGATTCACTTTTGGGCTATACTGACAAGGACATCGATGAATCATCTTTTGAGGTATGTTTTCCCATACTCTATTTACCTTCTTGTAAGCCATATTTCTGACTTCCACCTAGAGCCTTCAGTATATTCTCCCCTGGTTCGCCAGTGTACTTGAAGTAAAATTAGTTTGTTTCACAGGCCAACCATGTTCTTACTCTGTGCAGCTTTCATTATTTGCGGAAACACTGTATGAAATGTTCCAGTATCAAATGGGCTCTCGTCTTTTAGCATTTCTCCAGGTTGGTTTCTACTTATCTTTCTATATGTATATATTGATTTATTCTGGTCAGTACTGCATTAATGTGTTGTTTGTGTGTAGAAACTGCGCATAAAATTTATGATTGAAAGGAATCAACGTAAGAGGCAGAGGGATGAAGTCCCCAAGAAGGAAAATGAGAAAAAGTCACCAGTAAAGCGTCCAAAGACTAATGAGCTTCCTGTGAAAAATAAGTCTGAAAATTCCGAAACAACAAATCCAATGCAACCAGATGGTGAAAAAACTGTGGGCAAGGCTGACCCTTCTGTTGATAACATTGATGAGGCAAATCCAAGAGAGGAAACAGAGGATGAAGAAGATCCCGAGGAAGATCCCGAAGAATATGAAGAAATGGAGGCAAGTTCTGAACATAACTCTTATAATGAAGTAAGCTTTTCTCTTTCTACTTTGTTTAATGAAAATGGAGATTTTCTTAAATAAGGTTTATTTATTTATTTTTATTTAAAAAAAAAGATTCTTGTAGTACACTCAAATTGAATGGGAATTTTCTAGATGCATATTTTGTCAAAAAGGAGTTTTATACCTGGAAGCTCCATAATTATATCAATCTTTTTTGTAGTTTTTGCCGCTGCTATTGAAGGTTATTTAATTAGAGAGAACTTCTGTCCATTACTCTTTGTTGGTGGATGGTTTTATCTAAATAAGTAATCTATATCTGATCTCTGCCATTGTAAAGCCTTTTAACACTTTTTGTGCTCCTTGCTAAATATTTCTTAAACAGAACAATGAAGAAGAGGGTAAAACTGATGCAAATGCCGAGCCTGGAAAGGAGCCAGGGAATGGTAAAGATGAAGCAGATGAATCTACTAAGGAGAAAACTAGTATAAATGATGCAGAGACACAACAACAGTCGGAAGTAGATATGTCTGAGAAAAGAGAGAGTAAAGTGGAGGCAGGGAAGAAAGAGGAAGTTGACAAGGAACTACTACAGGTAGTAATCTTGAAAATTTTGAATCCTCTCCTTATGTCTCCACTTATCATTACGCATGCAATTTGAATAATTTCTTCTGATATTGGCGTTTCTTGTCTGATGCAGGCTTTTAGGTTTTTTGACAGGAATCGACTTGGCTACATAAGGGTGAGATAAATCTTTTGCATATGCTGTCCTGCAAAATTCTATGTGAGGTTGCTAAGGAGTGTTTGTTGCGTTGCTGTTTTATCAGGTTGAAGACTTGAGGTTGATAATCCACAACTTGGGAAAGTTTCTCTCCCACAGGGATGTCAAGGTGAGAATTGGAAGTTTGCTACACTTTGGACGCTTTCTTATATTTTCACACGTGTGTGCATGTTATGTTATATAGTTACACTTTCTTTAAAATGTTTAAATCTCTCTTCTGCTGCTAATCTCTGGTTTGTACTGAATTAGGAACTTGTGCAAAGTGCATTGCTGGAGAGCAACACTGGGAGAGATGACCGCATTCTTTATAATAAGCTAGTGAGAATGTCTAACATCTGAAGGTCTTCTTCAAAGTAAACCTCTGAATTGCCGTTTTGTGCCGCATGTCTCCTTTATGCTCTTCAAAATTGAAATGTTGTTTCCTTTTGTCATATTTAGATAGGAAATGGCATCCATAATTGTTTTCTTGAGCCTAACTTTTTGCTACTTGCCAAAGAAATATGTTCGTTATGTTCTTTTGATAAAGATTAGAGAATCAGCCCAAGTTGTTCATGTAATGGATGTAGATATTGTGAGGTGCCACAAGGAACCATAATGAGAGATAGTTTTACTCTGTGATGATACCCTAATTATGGTTAAATACTGTCTAATGTTTCACATGGAGAAGCAATTTGTGTGTGGATCAAATTTAAACATCCGTACAAAGTCTTGATAATAAATAAAAGAAAAAAATAGAAGAGATATTTGAACTGTGGGATCAAGTCTTTCTGCTGTTGGGCTTTTTACATTGGACTAATTACAGTCCGCTAATTTTAGGTATTCATATTTACAGTTGAAATTAATTTTTAGGAAAATTAAATGTAAACTCCATTGCCCATTACGTTGACCTAAAAAAAAAGTTGACCATTAAAAACTTATAAATTTTAGGATAAATTATAGTCATTTACTTAAGTTATTTTTAATTATAGGCGGAATTAATTTTTAGAAAAATATATTACAGTTAACCAATAAAAATATATAAAAAGATAAATTTATTTCTTATTAAAAAAATTAAAATAATAATATTATCACCAGGTGGAGATTCATTTATGAAAAAAATTAAAAAATTTTAAAAAATAAAAATTAAGTAAAATTAAATTTAAGATCTATTAGAGATGTATTTAAAAAAATTAAGGATCTTCTCCACTTGATCTATCCGGTGGCTATGAGAGGAATGAGGAGGCTTCAGCTTCCCCCTTTGTGCTAATCAGGGGAGGCTCGTTCGCGATACATGGATTTCACTATTCTCTTTTATTTTTTTTAATCTCCACCGTCTATTTCTAAATGAACAGTGGAGATTTTAAGTTTTTTTTTTATTTTAATTTTTTTAAAAAAAATAAGTCTTAAATTTTTTTTTTTTAAAAATAAATTTCTACCATCTGAATTTGAGATAGAAAGTGAAGATCTCAACTTTTTCTTTAAAAAAAAATACTAAAAATAAGAAGAAATGATCAAAATACATTTAACATTGTTGATGTTGACTATTGACTAATGACAGAAGGTCTGTAGTTAATTTCCCTTAAAGTTGATTCTATCTGTAATTAGGGATATCTCAGGTATGTGGATTGTAATTTATTCTAAATTTTATATGTTTTTTTTTAACGATCAACGCTAACGACATAGAGGTCTGCAGTCAATTTTCATAAAAGTTGATTACACCTGTAATTAAAGATACCTTAGATAGGTAGGCTACAATTTGTTCTTTTATATTTGATAAAGCGCTAGAGTGAAGCAAAGCTCGTTTTTATTAGGCATAAACACAAGAATGTTATAGTTTTTATTAGGCGGTAGAAGAATAGAACAGTAATGTAGTCTTTGTAAATATCAATAATCTGGTTTTGGGAACTTATAATATTGTAAATTTTTTAGCATTAGATGGGATATCATATGACTACTTATTGTTCATATCATTGTGCGAAAAATGTCATGCATATATCATTGTAAGAAAAACTGAGAAAGATGTCATGCATTTAAAAGAAAAGGTAAAAATTGGGAGGAGAGTTGAGAGGAAGACAACAAGATGAAAGTAATATCATAATCGAATGACTAATAATTGCTTAATAGCTAAATTAACAAATATCCATCTCAAGAAGAGATCTCAATGCTTGTTTTTTCACCACCTTTCCATACAGGCCTCTTCCAAACTTGGTTGTTCTCTCCATCTCCGCTACTCCACAACCACTTCTCTTTAATCCTTCCATCAGAACTTTCGACACTCTCTCATCACTTCCCACTGCTTCTACAACACTATCCACAACAACTTCCGTTGCCGGAATTCGCCGTCCCCATCTCTTCATCAACCTCTCCGAGCCGTAAGTCTCAGCATATGCACTCCAAATTGATGCCCTCATATAGCCCTTCTCTTTCCCTCTTATTATCCATCTTTTCATATTTTCCTCTAACCTATAAACTGCACAACCTGCATCTATGCCTCTTTCAAGCCCCATCTCAATCTCCCCCAACTCTTGCTTTGAACTCATTCCTTCCTCAAACTTGCACCTCCTACAATTACAATGAAAACCCCAAGTCTGAGACATTTCCTTGCGCTTCTCCAATGATGAAAGCATGTCAAAATAGGCAAACGTGATCTCTTCACCGACCTTAACATCTCTGGAAGCATGAATCATAACAAAATCACCCACATGCATGCGCCTTGCATTGGGATTGCAAGAGTGGTTGATAAATGAAGCTAGCAGCCATAAACCAACACCATGAAAGCCCCTATTCTTCCCCAAAACTTTTGCTGAAACTGCATCCTCAACAAGAGAATTCACATCCAAGATGTTCAAAATCCTATCCATATCAAGCTTCTCATTTGAGTAATCACTCTCTTCGCTCTCTGGCCTAAAGAGACTAATATCTGGAACCTCCAGCTCATCCTCATTTTCACCACTTGATAACGTGCTAATCAAGTGGTGAGTTCTTTGACATTTTGAAGTAGATTCCACAATTTTATCAATGAAATTCTTCCACATAACCAATTGAGTTCTCTCACTAGAATCTTCACCTGACAATATACCCCTCTCAATTGCAATTGCTTTAGTGACTAAAACCAAAGTCCCAGCATCAATGTTCTTTGTTGCAAATAGACCTCTTCCACTAATCTCAGATTTCTTTATCTGCACAGCACCAACGTATTCAGCCATTTCTGGATACTTTCCACGAAACCCACTTAGAACCCAATCTGAGAGATCAAAAGCACCAGTTCTTGATTGGTACTCAAGTTTCTTGCATTTCTCCAGAAACCCATTAACAGTTTCAAGATTACCACTAGCATGAGCATCAAGTAGAGTCGCTTTGAAGCAATCCAAAGCCAAAGAGTATGTATTCAAACTAAGCAATATTTTACCTTTGCAGAGAAGAGCCTTGAAATGGGTAGTCTCTATCTTCAATGCTTGCTCACAATCTTGCAGAGCTTCATTGAAATCCCGCAACCTCAACCGTGCTTCGGCTCTGTTTGAGAAAGCTAGGCAAAGAGATTTGTGGAGGTTGGATACTTGATCTGGGTCATTGCTAATCTTTATCATCTCTTCTTGGCAAAGATTGATGAACTGAGAGTAGATTTGTACGGACTCTTTCCATTCTTCTCTTAGGAGGAGCTCTGCGGCTTTTGATCTCAGCTGTTGCATCGCATCTTCTGCAGTTTCCGTCGGCGGTACTTGTTCGTCTTCTCTCATGTTTGGTGGTGGAGGTGTTAAATTCTTGTCTTCTGTTTTGGTTGGTGTTTTTAAATTTGGGGTTTTCTAACGGTCACATTACTCGTATAATATTTTACCGTTTCTAGTCTTTTATTCTTCAAAGGCAACGGCTATTTCGGGATTGTTTATTATTTTATTTTACTCTTTTTATCATAACATTAAGTGTGAAATATTTAGGGTGATTTTCATTTGGGTTCCTAACTTTTCGAGAATTATTAATTTTTTAAAGCAGTTTTGTTTATTGGTATACTTAGTCCCTAACTTTTTGAAAATATATCATTCTGGTCCCTCTGTTAGTGAACTGTTAGTTAAACTTAACTATTCTAGGGGTATTTTTGTCTTTTAACCTACCCCTAATTAAAAAATAATTAAATTAAAAAATTAATAAAAAAATAATAAAAGAAAACCTTCACCGTCCATCTAATAGATGGACGGTGGAGATTATATCTAATTTTTTTTAAAAAAATTAATATTGTAAAATTTAATTTTTTTTTACTATTTAAAAAAATGATATTTTTAGTGGAGATCCAGATTAGATCTCCACCGTCGATCATACTATGGAGGATAGATATCTAATCTAGATCTCCACCAAGAACAAAAAAAAAAAATTGAACATCAACATTTGAAGACGAAGAACAAAAAATAAAAAAATAAAAATTGAGCTAGGTTCGATGACGAACCCAGAAACCTGGATTCGTCATCGAACCTAGTTTCTGGGTTCGAAGACAAACCTAGAACCTGGGTTCCTCTTCAAACCCAGAAACTGGGTTCGATTCGAACCCAGTTTGGGTTGGAATTAAACCCAGCTCAAATATATATATTTTTTTTTCTATTCTTCAAGTTTATCTTCAAGGTTTTTTTTTTCTTGATTGGATCTCCACCGTTCATCAACAATTATGAACGGTGGAGATACAATCTGGATCTCCACCAAGAACATTAATTTTTTTAGAATGGTAAAAAAATAATAAATTAAAGAAAAATTAATTTATAATTTTTTTAAAATTTTTTTTAATAAAATCTCCACCATCCATCAATTTTGATGGACGATGGAGATTCATTTGAAAATATTTTTTTTACATACTTTTAAATATTTTAAAATTTTTAATTAAAAATTAATCTTAAATAGCCACACTATCCTTCTAATTATTAATATTCTTTTTTAAAATTTCAGGTTAAAATGGTAACTTTAACTTATTTAAATAGAGTCAAGGATAAAACAGTCTTTTTACCAATTCTATTACGATTGACTAGCAAAAATTTGGCTAGAGGAACCAAAATGATACATTTCCAAAAAGTTAGGGCCCAAGTATACCAATAAACGAAACTGCTTTAAAAAACTGATAATTCTCCAAAAGTTAGGTACCCAAATAAAAATCACCCAAATATTTATTAATATTCGGCAAAAATTTTAATTTCTTAGTTTTTACCCATGAAATTCTTTTAATGGCTAATTACGCTGACTTATCTTTAATTATATTTATAATTGTACTAAAACTTATGAAAATATAATAATAGCATTAACACTTCTTTATCCGTTACCGGTTGACTACTGCTAATTTTTTAAGGACAAAAGGCAATATCATTTTTACATTTATATTGACATTATTTAATAATGAAAAATTATTTATTTCTTTTTACATCTCCTCTATGAATTTATTTTTTCATAAAAAATTAATTATTTTAAATTATTTTTAAATTTTGGATGATGTTATGTGTTTAGATAGGATATTAATATTTTTTATATATTCTTTTATTTTATTTTTTTGACACATTCAAAAAACCATTTTACCCTTTCTTTCAAAAAAAAAAAACTATTTTACCGTTAAACTGATGATAGTTAACAACTTAACATCAAAGATACCTTTGTGTCATTACAGCACTAACAAAACTCACATGATTTGTTCCCTTATGTCAAATGTCAGGATTATTCAATGCAATTTAATAATTTATCCGTTCAGAAATAGATATATTATATAAATAAAAAGAACTGTTAAAATATTACCTTCTAATATAATTTGACAGTAAATTAGACTAATTTAACCTGACAATTTTACATGTTCAAGTAATTGATTTGCTTAAAAACACAACCAAAGAAATTCTTTCTAAGTTTTCACAAATGTAAACAACTCCAATCCAATCAAAACTTTAAATTATATATTAAAAACATTTCACGAACCATTACACGGTCAACACTTGAGATTTATACATTCATACACTTGAGATTTACTCCCAAATAATTTTCCCAAAAATGCTCCATATTCTCATAACCAGGAGGGGGAGATGGTAGAGATGGCCATTCCACCTAACTTCTCCAAACACAAGCTTCTCCTGTCCTCCTAAAGCTACCTATGATGCGCCAAAACTACCTAAATCTCTACTTGTAAATTTTAGCAACTCTTCCTGTACACTTCAGGACCAATCAGATGATTACTGATAAAGCATCAATGACATAACACCTCTTGCAAGCCAAACTTCGACAGAGAATCTCATCAATGATATTTGCTTATCGTTTTAGACTGAAATCAATATAACAAATTATTTTTGCCAATTACTTTTTAAGAAAGTACATCCCATCTCTAAGTTCCAATTTCTCTTCAGAAACTAGCCCAGATAAAAAGCTTTGCAGTTGTTGGAGTGATTTATCATAAGGAGGATCAGCAACACAAAACATCTGCAACAATGATTTATCTTCAGTAATTTATCAACGGGATCATGTTAGTTTTATTCTAATAAGAAAATTATGAAGTATATTCAAAATGTTCTAACCTTGAGAGTATTATGAATTCGATCTAGTGCCATGTTACCGAAATTTGTGAGCATTCCCATGATGAATTTCTATAACAAACCAAATGTTAGTTAAAAAGCTAGACATGAAACAAAATGACGATTCAAAAACATGTTAAATGTTTTCAAACTTTATTCCATGCCCACAATATTATCAAGCAGAAGCTAATTTGACATGGTTTTTGAACTTCCCCAGATAAAACAATTTTCTTAGCTATATTTTGAGTGAGATACACAGGCTGCAAATGGAGGGAAGGATTGGAAAGTAGGCAGTAAAACTTTGGGAGGGTGAACTATATACTTTTTCCACAAAAATAAAATAATAAAATAAATAAATAATAGAAATTATAAATAAAACTAAAAGAATAGTAAAATAAATGTGCTAAACATAGAAATACAATAGACAGAGAAAACTTAAAACATATGTTTATTACTTTGATATCAGCCAAGAAATAAATAATTAGAGAATTATATAGGCAGTGAAATACCGACTATAATTAATGACAATGCCACCTTTTATTCTACAATAAATAGTGGCGGACAGGTGGATTTTTGTCCCACTTGATTTTACCGTCAAGGTTTTTAATGAGATAGTATTTTAGCATATAATTGTATATTTTTCATCTCATTAGTTTTTCCTAACAAAACTCAAATACGATAAAGTGATAAAAATCCAAGGAGAAATTTTGTAAACTAATTGTTAATTTCCATCTCTCTCCACATTAATTAATTATACAAGGATAGGTGGCATCTAGGAAGCACGGATACTTCAAAACCCTCGCGTATCGTACCCGTGTCCGTATCGGATACTCCGATACGCGAGGATACGCATATTCAAAAGAGGATACACGTATCCATTGACTTCTGAAAATGTTTGACCAGCGAATACGACGGGGATACGGGGAGAATACAGCAGGATACGGAAGGGGTACGGGGAAGATACGGCTGGGGTCATTTTTCAATTATTTTTCAAAAACGGGGTCAGTTTATAAATTTAAAAAATATAGGGTCAAAAATGAAATTTAAAACTTTGGCTGAGTGCTGTGTAATTAGGTTTTCAATTAGATTTTCACATTTTTCAGTTCTTTTGTTCTAAACTTTCAAGTCCACTGCAAAAAAAAAAATAGAAGAGAAGAAAAGGGAAGAAGAGGAGAGAGAAAAAGAAAGTGAAGGAAGAGGAAGGAGAACCTCTCGAACTGCCAAACTGCCGACTTACTGCTGGAAAAGAGAAGAGGAAGAAGAATGAAGTTTAATTATGAATTAATGAAGTTATTTATGTTTTAAATATAAATATAAAATATATATTATTTTAATTGCCGTATCCGTATCCTAGTTTTTTAAGATTTGTCGTATCCCCATATCATCTTGTATCATATCCTCGTGTCCGTATCCGTATCTGTGCTTCTTAGGGTGGCATGCTTATTAATTAAAGCAATCTTGTCTGCCACATTTATTGTAGAATAAACAGTGACATTATCATTAATTATAGTTGGTATTTTATTGCATATATATATGATCATTTCTAATGCCATATGCATTTTTAACTTTCTCATTATCAACACATTAGTACTTCTATTGAATATGGATCCACTTTGGTAAAAAAAAGTAAATTTACACATTTTCCCACCTCCAATGTAATTATCTGAAAAAAAATATGGATTCACTTTATGACCAATCACCATAAAACACCCGTCTCACTCTCCTAATTTATTTTTACCATTAAAAAATTATCATCTCCAATGCAACTATTTTTATGGGAAACAGTAAAAATGCTTACTAGCATTTCTAGGAGAGTTTCTAAATTAAGAAATCCATCTCCAAAATTTCTAAAAAACATTTTGCCTCATCAGCTCCATATTTAAGTAGCATAATTGCATTGGAGAACATTTTTTTACCTAATTATCTATCCATCTTATGTGGTAAGAAATTTTATTCAAATGCATAATAGCATTGAAGATGCTCTAAGCTATTATCTTTGTAATTAGTTATCTCTTGGCTAAAATCAAAGTAATAATTAATAAATATATGTTTAAGTTTTCTGTGTCTATTGCATTTCTCTGTGTAGCACATTTATTTGATATTCTTTTAATTTTTATTTATAACACAATAGAGATTTTCTCTTTAACTCAAACATTACTTAAAGAATTTTCTATTTTAATTGAGTAAAAATCCGCAAAGAAAAATTTATATATAGGGTAAATTTGGAAGAAGAGGCAAGTCATTATTAGTTACTCTATTAGAAGAAAGTATCCAATTGCCCTTTGTGAGGAACAAGGCACTTTTTTCGTGTCCCCGTAAGTTCTAGTGAATAATGTAACATCAATCAAACGGCTTCACACTTCCCACAACAAAAAAAAAAAAAAAAGGGAAAAAAACCCTTAAAACTTAGCTATGCAGTCATATCCCTGTGCAAACCCACAGATAAAAGCACCATTGCTCCAAAGCAGGTTCTTTGAAGTTTAAAATGAGAATGAACTCTTCAAATATGTAAGAAACATAATGCTTTGGTTGCAAAAAAAATACTATAATCATTCACTAGTATCATCATAAGTACACAAAATAAATTCAAATCACCACCACTTACCTCATATATAGTCATTTCATTACGTATCTGATCCTCAACTGATGCAACAGATCTCTCTCCCTCCTCATCACCTACCAGCAGCTCTTCGCAACTCCCACTGTTACCACCAGTCTTACTACTGTCAACCATGCCTTCCACTAAGGTATATATGTGATCGTTAGAGTCTGACCTCACTGATTCTGCAAGGATTCCCTGGCATAAGACAAACCTCAATTAGTTAACTACTTGAATTCTAGTCTTACGAAATCCATTGTTTGAAAATAAAGTGATAGTTGAATTTATTTAAGTGGATGATTACGTGATTCATTAATTGCAATACAAATGGAGCCATACAGCAAAGCCCTTGCTAATGACAGATTTTTCTGTAATCAGTAACAATGATATTGTTTGCTTGCCAAACTTCCACGGCAGTAAACATGTTTGTGCAGTAAAACCAAACTAATTCATTTCGTTCGTGTTTCAAAAATGTGAAGTCTCAGATCAGAAACTAAGTAACAGTGTTTTGCAGATCTAGTATCACACTTTTAGTTCAGTCGATAAAACAATTTATTCAAACTTCTTGTATTGTTTAATTCTATCTTTGACATTGAAGTTTCAATCAAGATAAATCTGAAATCTCACAAACATGAAGAAAGAGAAAATAAATAAATAAATAAAAATGAGAATGTTGGTGAGAGTAAAGTTAGTTATGACACATAATAGGAGCTTCTAAATCAGACCTTGCTTATCCAAAAGTTTATCCTTCGATTCAGTACATCCACTGGTACTCCAATAGCAGCAGCAAGATTCTTAGAGGTCCAACTAAAAGTGGAAGATAAAACGTATTACACTGTCATCAAATATGACAAAAAATATATCCAGATAAATCCTGAAGTTACCTTGTTTGATCCTGAAATTGCACAATAATTGCCGCATGTACAGGAGCCACGCTGAACTGAACTGCTCTATCATCAAATTGCAACTCCAACTAAAACAGCACATCCATAATAAAAAGCGGTAAGTAAAATCTGAGTGATGCAAATAGATCAAATGGAGAAAGGGAGAAAATTGGTTCCAAGTTCAAACAGCAGAAATCAAATAAAAATACGCATTCATATTAAGAAATAGGCATCACTTGGCATTGTATTATTAGAAGCACCCAACCTTCACTGTCCCGAGATTTTTCTTCCAAAGTAGCTTACGAGGGGTCTTGATTACATTAAACCGTTTGGCATAATCAGAGAGCAGCTTATCAACAGACCCAGGTACAATAAGGGCTTCATCCTGAAATTCTCTTCATAGTCAGCAAAAATGCAACAAAATGTAGCTAAGAAAATAAAAAGATAACGACACGAAACGATTGTTAAGTAACCGCCTAGACGCAAAAGTTTAAGCTCATGAGTAATGATAGTATCTAAGCACTCTAACAAAGCTCTTGATCAGAATTATTCATTAAAGCGTGGACTGCAAATGTGAATACAAGCTGAACTCATCTGAGCCAAATCGAAGTAGATTTATGAGTCCTGAAGGAAATTGGACGAAAAAAAAAGCAGATTGGCACTCAAGCAGTCAATCAACTGTGACCACTAAATTTAATGTTCTTGCAGTAAATCACATGGTTCTTGAGGAGCTTTGGACTTCAAGAAAAAGCCATCAAATAAATGAACACTTATATTTCTCCCCACTACTTCTATCCCCTCCTCTGCTCATTGTCAGAAAACTTATGTAATACTATTTCTTTTATCACTACAAGAAAGGTTACTTTACATACCTGCATTGGAGGCCAGAAATTTGATGATATGATTGTCGCATTAAGAATGTCCAGAGATGCCCCATTCTCCTCTAGGTCAGCACCTTTAGAATACATTAACAAAAATTACCAAAAACAAATGTTATAAATGAACACAAGAGTAGACACAAAAAGCCCATAATAGAGACATAAAACATAGATCTAAAATATACCAGTTTGAGATAGCTTCTTAGCAGTTGCTTTAATATTTGTATTTGTCCTCTTTGAATCAATCAAATCGTTAAGCATTATCTCACACCTCTGCATGCTGCTCTCTCCAAAATGTATCTGGAATGACAGCAACAAAAGAAATGTTATTAGGTGGTACAAGAGTGACATGATTAAAAAAAAAAAAAAAAATTAAGAACTTCACCCAGTGTACACAAATAAACAAGAAGAAATCTAGGAATATTGATATACTAATCACCTACCTTAAGGAGTTCTAAAGTACGTATCTCTGAGTCAATGTCATAATCAGATTTATTCAGAAGTTTTTCTGCTAGCATTACACGATATTCATTTACGAGTTGGTCCTTCGAACCAATTATACTAACAACCATGCCAAGTATGTCCACCTTCCTTCTACTCCGACTTCCCTTCAAAGGATCAGCCTCTACAGGGTCAGGCTCCCAGCTGAAAGCGCAGAACTCATGCAGAGAAACAAGTCAGTGAAACAATATGTTAAAGTTGAATCCTGTCAAATTGATATCACCAAAAGTGACCACATAACTTAGAGAAATATTAACTACATGGCCTTTATGAGTACAATAATGATCACAAACACATACCGCATCGCGTTAATCCATGCTTGCTTGTCATCAATGTTGATATCATCATCAATACCAACATTTTCTTGACTTTCTTCATCTCTATTTAATTCTTCAAGAAGGCTATCCCCAGTATTTCCAGATCCGTTTGGGTTCCCACCAGTCCCATCAGTAAGCATAGTCACGATGCATTTGATGGTATCTTTCCTTCCCCTCAAGTACTCCCTTATTGGTTCCCCAACTGCTTCAAGGAAAACACCAGTTGGGTCGATTGTTCGGAGTGCTTTAATAGTTGAAACGTATTGATGCAATATATCATTGGTTGAGGCGCCCGCAGTGAGTAAGCGGTACTTTAGTGCAGAAATAAAAGACTCAACCAATTTAGAATGTTGTCCAGTATACTCAAGACACTGCTTTAAGTCTTCAATTGCAGGAGAACTACAGCACTCAAAAAAAATTGATACATTAGGCCCAACAATATTTTGCTTTATACCATTAAGTTTCACCCATTTATGGATTAAATATACTGCTTATAACAAAAAGGGATAAAACCTCATATCATTTAATTTTCCTCTATGCAAAAGAACACGATATGACAGATCAAAACAAAATGTCATAATGCATAAACAATGATTATATATGTAGTTAAGAAGTCAGTTAACTGCTGTGCATGTACCAGATATAGAAGTTAGGTATACCTCTTACTCAGTCCAATGATTATATGGAAAAACTTCAGAAGGAAATGAATTACATCTAAAACATGGCTTACTTAAACCATGTTTCCATACACCCATCATATGCATACCTGTTACTAACATGGCCGAATCCAAATTTACGCATTTTGGTTCTTTTTAATCATATAAAGCACTTATGGTATTCCATTTCCCTAGTTAAATAGGAATCCATGACCCCAAAAAACATATTGCAGTGCCTAACACTCAATTCTCCCCAATTTGAAACAGAAGTATGAAGTAAGAGCAAAGAGAAATTAAAAATCACTAACAATTCTACAATTTACTGCTGCGGTATGAACTTGATGCAGAAATGAGGTAACAAATTGAAATAGAATTACCTCTCAGGATAGTCCACAATAATCTCAAATAGCTTAGCTATCCTTAAATCTTGTAACGTTTCATAAGCAAAATACTCTAAACGCAATTGCCATCTAATGAGTCCTTCAGAGGGAATATCAACTCCGTGATAACCTAAAGATGGACGAGATGCTAAAGGTGATTTGATGCCAGCTGAAGAACTATCATAACTAACAGAGTCGCCAAGATAGGCAAGAAGTGCATTCAAGAATTGGAGAGGTACAACCTGAGCAAGAAACCTTTAAGTATAAGCAATAATCATCAGTAACATAATAATATAAAATTAACTATAGAACATGCCACCGATTGAATAAAAAAACAAGGAAAAAAATAACATTATTAAAATTCTCAACGTATAAATACAATATGGATAGAATTTTAATTCTGTTAACCAGAAAAAATCACTATTGGTATTTATAACAGCTCTTTTATGTTATTTGAACTAAGAAGAAGAAGATTGAAGCAATATGATCAGAATGCTTCTACAAATTGTTGTCCAGTGAAACCTGATGCCTTCAGTGACACGTTACAAGAGCCATAATTTGATTATAAATGGCACTCCCCAAACAATCAGCTGGAAAATGATCATGTAACACACTAGAACAAAAATGTTTTAAGGGCTGACTACATTTGTCAATTCACATATATACTGTGCCGGCGTCACTTCAAAAAACACAATTATTGACGCTGCATTTGTTAATCATTTCACAATTTTACAGTGGAAAAAATAAAACACAATGTTTTCACAAAGCTAAAACAACCTGTATCCATCCTTTAATGGACTCCAAAACAGAACTGCGGTAATCATCGCCAGCCAGATTATGCACTTTTGCCTGCCATAGAAAACATAATGTTACCAAACTGTAACAAAAAACAAACAAAATGTGAAAATTAAATTAAAAGCTAAGATAGTATTTAATAGCCAAAGAATTTATATGTAACATATCAATATAATAGGAGGGTACCAGAAAAAAATAGCTGCAATGAAAAGACAAGGAAACTTCTTTAAAAATGAATGAGATACATTTATTTATTGCATAATGGAACATACACCCACCTTCAAAAGTGAAAAGATAGCAGAAGCATAGGCATTTTCAGTCATAGATGTAAATCCAAGACTTCTAAGATCACGGACAGTCTTCCCAATGTGCTTCACCAACTTGTTCTTTTCTAAATATTGCCCATGGTTATAGCATTCATCAACATCCATTTCACCAGCTCTAGATTTCCCTTTTTCATCCAAATCCATGTCATCTTTATCCTGCAATTCATTTTTGTCCTCTAACTCACCATCCATGATTGCACTTAACTCCTCCAGTCTTCCCTTAAAATACCAGTGGAGTATCTCTACAAACATCATAAGGCATGGAAATTAAACTTTTTATTACCAAAAAATTGCACGTAAAATAATATTTGTTTTTATAAGAAATGCTAAAATAGAATCTTTAAGTCGTTCTACAAACGGGATACCAAAGGTTTTACATGACAAAAAGCTTATAAGAATGACCCTGAATGCGGATAGCTAACTGAAAAGAATGTAATGAAATGTTCTACAATGAGAACAAAATTCATTGTCCAGTATAGGAAATTAAACTTTTTATTACCAAAAAATTGCAAGTAAATAATATTTGTTATTATAAGAAAAGCTGAGATAGAACCTTTAGTTGTTATATAAAAAGGCTTTACATGACAAAAAGCTTATAAGAATGACCCTGAATGCGGATAGCTAGCTGAAAAGAATGGAATGAAAAATGTTCTATAATGAGAAAAAAATTCATTGTCCAGTATAGTCCTTGACATTTTATCTACTGCTTTAAAATAGCTTGGTACTATCCCAATCAACATTTGATGGTCAACCAGCTCGGTCTCTTTTATACACAAATGTAACTCATATCCAGTGAAATATCTTTTATAAGTACTAATATGTTTATAACACCAAATCAGCAAAATTGATGAAAAAGAAAAGATCTAAAAACACAACAAATATGATTGGGTTCACCAAATAATATAGCTGTACCAAAATCATCTAGCTGCAAAAAATTGTACAGCCTCTCCATTCAATCATACTATTTACAGTAGTAAATGTTTAAGGAAAAAAGTGATGTGGATTTTTTTTTCTTTTCTCTTTCGCTGTATGAAAATCTAAACAATGCAAACTGAAGTTTGCAAGTTGTGATTTGCTTCAACATTGATGTGGCTGGAATAAAACCATAACCTCAACTTTCAGGTTAGTGGCAGAATAGTTTTTGAACCATTTGGTGAAAAGTTACACTTTGGATTGTTTAAATTTAGATAAACAATTGAGAAAAAGCAAACTAAACATTACAGGATAACGAAAACTAATAAAGGAATAGCGCCAATTGAGAAGATACAATATGACATTCCACAACAATTAGCACTAATATCTACAAATGTTTTGAAGATAACGGATTAAAAAAAACCTCTCACGCACAGCACACAAACCAACCAACAATTTGAGATATACATACCAGGAAAATGCAAAGGAAGACTAGCCATAAGGACCGAAGATACCATTAATTGATATTTAGCAAAAAGATATTTGCTTTCAGAATCCAAATTGTGTTCTCCCTCTAATAAGTTTTCCTTGTATGACTGTAAAGCATGAACTAGCATATACAAGCATTTTTCCTGATACTGTTTCTCCAATGATATCTCTTCTAAAGCTTTACATAACACTATCTGAACCTCATCATCATTTATCTGCGTATCACATTTGAGGAAATTATGGCACTAAGATAAAAATCAAATCGACCTGAGAAATGCAATCCTAAAACAGGTCAAAGTCACGTACAGGGGTTTTATTCTTCTCTAGAACAGCAACTTTGCTGTAAACATCAAAATAAGTCCAAAATCTCCGCACGCTAATTTTCTCGAACGATTCCTGTAAACATGTCACAAACAAACTTTGAAGCATCTGAAACCCTAGAATCACCAACAACTGTGCATTGCATGATCCTAAATATACTAAAATTTTAGCCAAAATTTAAAAAAAAAAAAAGGAAAAAGAAAAAAGAAGAGACAAAAGCTACAGCGATGAATGTGAAACCTCTAGAGATCGAAGGAAGTGGTCGCGAAGGAGAGGTTGGAGGGCGTGCTTGCAGAGGGAATGAACATGAGACAAGAACTCCGGTCCGGCAGAAAGATTGCCAGCGCCGTCGAGGAGAGATTGTGTGGCGGCACAGAAACCGTTGTAGCTTTCGATGATTTCTTGGATTGAGTGCTCGCCCAGTGTCTCTAAAATCTCTAGAATACAAGGTTGTGAAGTTGATTCTTCCATTTCGATAACTGAGAAGGAAAAAGACAATTGAAAAGTCACTCTTTGAGATACAAGTAGAGGTTAGCAGAGCTGATGAATGGTACAATTGAAAGAGAGATTTTGCCGCCACTGCACACTGAAAATGCGCACTCCTCTCTGTGTTTGAAGTTTGAACACTAGTTAAATCAGTTGATACGCTGTGAATTTATGTTAAAAGACATCCCAGCTTGCATTCGGCTGAATTATCTATAAATTAACGGGGTCAGAGTTTGATGAATAAAGCGTATTTTTAACCTAACCAATTAAAATTAATAGTAAAATTATCATTCTATATATTATGTTAAGCTTAATTGTTAAAAATCTAATTATATGGGTTAAGTTGATTAATTTTAATAAAGATATAAAACTGTTTTTTTAATATACTTAGTTTGATTATTAAAAAATTAATTAAAGGAATTAAATTAATATATTTATAAAAATTTAGGGTCTAAAATACTAATAAATAAAATTATGTTAAAAAATTAATAATTTTAAAAAGTTAAAAGAACAAATTAATAATTACTTTAATTATATTAAAATTTAAATGAATTGCTAGTAACCAAAAAAACCTTAAAATCTGCTAAGTGAGCGAAATATATTTCAATGTTCAAACGCATGGTTCGTTAATGTCTAATTCTAATTTTTAGTTCATGAAAATTTGTGCTAATTAAGCCAAATGTTTTACTGAGTTGGCTGTAACATCACTCTTTACAGTTTTAATTGATAAAATCTTACATATCAATTTATAGCTCAAGTAATTAGTGGTTAGTACACTTCATTATTCACTTTGGTAGATGTGCGAACTAATTAAGCCAAATGTTTTAGTGGGGTTGTTATAACGTCACTCTTTACAGTTTTAACTGATAAAATCTTACACATCTATTCATAGATCAAGTAATTAGTCTACCTCCTTATCCACTTTAATAGTAGAGTTCAAGTCACATTTACTTGCACGTGCGCATTAATTAAGCCAAATATTTTAGTTGGGTGGTTGTAACATCAATCTTTACGGTTTTAATTGGGAAAATTCTACACATTTACTCATAACTCAAATGATTAGTGGTTAGTGCACCTCTTTATTTACCATGGTAGTGGAGTTCAAGTTGTATTGCGTGCACGTGCGCACTAATTAGCCAAATGTTTTAGTGGGTTAGTTGTAACATCACTCTCTACGGTTTTAACGGGAAAAAAATCTTATATGTCCATTTATAGCTCAAGTAGTTAGTAATTAATGTTCATTCTTATCCATATTGATAGTGGGATTCAAGTCACATTTAACCGCATGTGTGTGTTAACTAAGCCAAATATTTTAGTGGGGTTGTTGTAACATTAGTTTTTACGGTTTTAACTGGGAAAATCTTACACATCCACTCACAAGTTAAGTGGTTAGTGCACATCTTTATCCACTTTGGTAGTAGGGTTAAAGTTGCATTTACTTGCATGTGCGCGCTAATTAATCCAAATGTTTTAGTGCGGTGGTTGTAACACCACTCTTTACAGTTTTAACTGCGAAAAATCTTACACATTCATTCATAGCTTAAGTGGTTAGTTGTTAGTGCACATTCTTATCCATTTTGATTGTAGGGTTCAAGTCATATTTACCTATATGTGCACGTTAATTAAGCCAAATATTTTAGTGGGGTGGTTGTAACATCACTCTTTACTGTTTTAACTAGGAAAATCCTACACATCTACTCACAATTCAGATGATTATTGATTAGTGGTTAATACACCTATTTATCTACCTTAGTAGTCCGGTTGAAATTGTATTTACCTGTGTATGCACTCTACTTAATCCAAATGTTTTAATGGAGTGGTTGTAACATCACTCTTTACAATTTTAATTAAGTAAATCTTAAATATCTACTTATAGTTTAAGTGGTTAATATTTAGTATAATTTTTTATCTACTTTGGTAGTGCAGTTACCTATATGTGCTAACTAATTAAGCCAGATATTTTAGTGAAGTGGCTATAACATCATTATTTACTATTTTAACTGAAAAAGGTAATTTATAATTTAAGTGGGTAGGGAAAGTGTTATTCAACTCCTATTTAATTGCATATGCAAGAGGGTTTTCCCATATGGTGGGAATAGATGAGTTCACTTTTACATACGATGTTAGGGGCTCATATGTATTCAGATAATTTTCTATCCGAATATTAAACTATCATTTAAAATTGATTAATTAAATTAGTCGCTGAACAACAGCAGTTTCATTTTGATTTACAAAGCAGGTATTGAAGGAATAGTGGTTTCAGATCAGTGTTTGGAGATGAAGAAGAGGGAAGGGCAGAGAGCAGAGGAATTCCAGACAAAAATAATATTGAGCTCTGTTTCAGCTATGATAGCTGAGTCGACGACCTTTCCAATAGACATGACGAAGACGAGGCTCCAGCTCCACGGTCAGTCTGATTTACAGAGTCGACCCACCAATGCTTTCCGAGTCGTCTCGGAGATCGTTCGTGAACAGGGTCCTCTTGGCCTCTACAAAGGCCTCTCTCCTGCCATTATCAGGCACCTCTTTTACACTCCAATTAGAATTGTTGGTTACGAGAGTTTGCGAAATCTCCTTGTTCCCGATCATGGAGGCTCACTTTCTCTCTTTTCCAAAGCTCTTCTCGGTGGATTCTCTGGCGTCATTGCCCAGGTATTCCCTAGATTTATGTCAATTGTTGCAGTGCGTTCTTGTTTCTTTTGTTTAATTTAAGTAATCTTCTCCATGGAATTTGACTTTTTAGTTATGAAGATTCAAGAATGTCGATTATTGTTTTTTAGCTCCAACACTTCTATAGTTAGTATTGATGTCCATACTGTTACTCTGTTAATTTTTTTCTTATATAATTTCTGTTCTGTTCCGTTCCTGTGTTGTTGTGAAGCATGAAAGGATCTTTTGCAAGTATAATCTAAATGATGTTATAGGAAATCAACAAAGAAGATAAAATTAAGACAATTAATGTACATTTGGTTTGTCCGATTACAAGTGACCGGAGATTACAACAGAAAAACTGGAAGGTCTTATGAGTGACTGACTGGATAATTTATTGAACATGATTAGGTTAATCAAAGGGCAAGAAAAGTTTACTCTGAATGCTTACCAGTCATCTTCTAACCAGTAACTGTTAAAAAGGTTCTTTTTACCAATATTCATGCTATAGTTTTTGGGTATAGAGTTTGGGAGCAGTGGTATAACTTTGGTCTTGGGTTTTAGCTCTAGTAATAAATGGCGTATTGGTTCTTAGTAGATCTTTATTTCTAATCTTGCCAATCCCAAATCAATTTGATGAACTAATTTGTATCCTCTGTTGGCTCAAGTTTGGCTGAATGAGAACTCTCAACATTTTGTTATTGTAGGGTATGGTTAATCTTGCTTCTTGCTTCTTGCTGCTGCTTTTTTTTTTGCTTTTTGCAAGTATAATCATTTCATTAGTTGCATCACCTTGATGGGTATTCTTAGATATTTTGATGGTATCACGAGTTTTGATATGGTAATGCTCGTTCAGTTGTTCTCGGCAACTATATCATTATGCCACATGAAAATAACGTCTTAGAATTGACACTTATTTTGATTATCACTAACCCCAGATACGCATCCACCACCCCTGCTTCCATTTGTTAATACTTGCATAATTAACCCCCTTCAGTTAGAGATTCTAAAAGAGTATTGCTTTCTTCACTTGCTATAAGTACATCACATGCAGGGATAAGTTAATTCCTAAGCTTCCATTGGTTTCGGTCAAGCATTTATATTGGTTGAATCTTCCACTTTCCTTTGGTTGCTTGGTCTAGTAATTCTAATGATAATATGCCCTTTGAATTGTAAAGGTTTTGATACATTTGAGAACCTAATGAACTTTATTGCATGATACCCATGATGTGTTTTCTTATTTGGACATGTAATGTGTTTTATGATTACATGATTGATCCACTAGCCCATTGATTTCATTCTCAGGGTTTTATTATTTCTGCTGATTGTTATATAAATTCTTTTTCTGTTTATCAAACATGTATTTTTTTAAAATGAAAATCTTCTTTCACTCTTAGTCGCACAGGTAATGGCTAGCCCTGCTGATCTCATTAAAGTGCGAATGCAAGCTGATGGTCGTATGGTAAACAAAGGCCTCCAACCTAGATACTCGGGGCCATTTGATGCTTTTAACAAGATAATTCGCACAGAAGGCTTTGGAGGGCTTTGGAAAGGAGTTTTCCCCAATGTTCAAAGAGCATTTTTGGTGAATATGGGAGAATTGGCTTGTTATGATCATGCAAAAAGTTTTGTTATCCAAAATCAGATATCTGGTGATAACATCTATGCCCACACCTTGGCATCTGTCATGTCAGGTGTCGCAGCAACTACTTTGAGTTGTCCTGCAGATGTAGTGAAGACAAGAATGATGAATCAGGTGGCCAGCAGCAAGGAGGATAAGATCATGTTCAGCAGCTCCTATGATTGTCTAGTTAAGACAGTTAGAAACGAAGGTTTAAGAGCGTTGTGGAAAGGTTTCTTTCCTACATGGGCAAGGCTCGGTCCTTGGCAATTCGTTTTCTGGGTTTCTTATGAGAAGTTTAGACAAATAGCCGATCTGTCTTCCTTTTGAATGTCCTGCGGGTAATTCACGATACCCTTTCCCTTCAATAACTGTTGACTGCTAATCTATAGTCCTTACTCAGGCTTCATAGTTTGCAACAACAGATTTGTACTTCATTTATTTGCCATTGTTCGTAATTTATATACCCTTTGGTGATGATCAAAATCATTGAAAAAACAGCTTAAAATTGTACAATGAGTGCAATGAAGAATTCTCCTTCTTTGCCAATTTTAGGTTTTCCCACTTGATTTGCTCATGTGATTGCCTACTAATCAATTATCATTAGTAACTAGCAATTGTTGTTAAATAGAAATGCTTAGAGGACTTACTCCTATTGAAGGCAGTGACTTGTGTTTTTGTCTTTTTGAAACCTCTTGCTTCAAAGTGTTAAAAAAGCATTCGAGTAACCGAGCAACTTGTAGAGTGAACTTTGGGAAGAATAATCCCCGATCAATAATAAGATTCAGTTATGACTAAGGAGTAAGGATGATCCTAATCCTGTTTTGTGATAAGTTCAGGGCAGGTCTTTCCTGTTCTGGGTTCTGATCATAAAGACTCATTTAGCACCATAAAATCAAGACAAATCGAAACTTACTGCCAAGATATTTCTACTCCGTTTGTCTTTTCAAATCTTATATCTATCATTTTGAAATTGTAGGTTTCTATTCTATTTGGCAGTGTTTCTGTTGTTTTCATAGCTTGAGAAAATGTGATATGTCCGAGGTCACATGCTAAAATTTTGGAATAGGAACAACAAAACAGTGAGTGGTAACAACTAACAAGTTATATGGCCTGAAATGAATTCATTGGATCTAAATGTCATGCATTTCTCTAATAGAGAATACAGAGGCCAAAATGTATAAACCATGCTTAATCATTTAGGCCCTTTTATGAAATTAAAAAGTTTGGGTGTATTCAATAAAGATTTTTAAAAGTCTATATTAATGTTTAATATAGACTTTCACTTACTTTAAAAAAGTCTATAAAAGTCGTAGGCATTCAATCTAAATTTTTACAAACTTTACTAAAGTCTATAAAAGTCATATATATTTAATCTAGACTTTTTAAGAGTCTACGAAAGTCATGAGGTATATAAAATGTCAATGACTTTCATAAATTTTTAAAAATGCTAAATTTTTGTAGACAATTTCTCATAAAAATACTTATAATTTCTCTCCCACTTCTTTTAAAGACTTTTAAAAATTTTCTGACAAATAATTTAAAAAGAATATTACCGACAACTTTTATTATCACTTTTTATTTAAAGAAATAACTAAAAAAAAAAATTAATAACCACCTTGTAACCTGTTCTACAGACGAAAAAGAATTTAAAAAGTAACAAACATTACTGATAAAATACTACTACAAAAAGAAAAATAAGAATATTATAACTAAGAAAGAGGGTGCTTAAAGTAAAAAAAAAATAAAAAATGTAGAAACATTGGGAGGCTTGTAAGAGGGACCTCATTAAGCTGGTTGATGATAGCCTTCAACTAGGTGGGTTTCCTCATAAAAGTAATCACTCTCATAACTCTTATACCTAAAGTTGACAGCCCTCTGAATATGAAGCAGCTGTGTCTATTAGTTTATGTAGTAACACTTCTTAATATTACTAATTAATACTGGTAGTTGAGTTCTTTAAGCTAAATATACGTTACAGAACACAAAATTGAAAATTGTCATCCGTACTTTGGTCGAGATGTAACTGAAAAGTCTATATAAGAATAACGTTTTTGCAGTGTATTTTGCTAGTGATTCATACAACAAGTCTGGGTTATTTATATTTAGAAGTGGTTACTTACATGGAATTTGCTTATTAATCCATGGCAGTAGAGTAGTGCATGAAAAGAGGTCGAATTTGCAATGAAAACTACTGCAAGGTTGGTTTCTTGAACAGAAACCCATAATTATAATGGAATATTCATCAACAGCTACAGCAAAAGAATCCTGTAGAAACTGAAGCGGCATATTTTTAGAAGAATAACAACAGCTATGCATGCAGTAAGTACTACTGTGAACTCAATAAATTAATGGTGAGGCTTCTGGTCTGGAATCGCTCGAATTAATTAGTTGTCGGAGGAGTGTCATGTTCGTATACATTCAAGAAAATTGAATATGACATCCCAAAATCGTTGCTTGTGTACAATATATTAGGAGTTGTTGGGGTCTTTAATGCTGTGTACCAATAAAATGAAAATGTACTCTAATAATATTACGCTTTGTACTATAATATTAATAACTAATTAAATACATATATTTATTTTACCCCTATCATAAAATTTTAATAATTGGATTCATGCGCACTGCTGCATGCATTGAATTTTGTTTCCCTAGGTTAATTATGAATTTGGTTCCTAATTTTTAAGAAATTATCAGACTTTTAACGCAGTTACATTTATTAGTACCCTTATGTTCTAAGTTTTTGTAAATGTATCAATTTGGTCCTTTTGTGAGTCAACTGATAATCAAACTTAATTGTTTCAGGGGTATTTTTATTTTTAAATATATAAATATGTAAACAGTAAATTGTGAGTAACTATCCTTACTTAAAAAGTTTAAAATAAATTAAATTAAATATATATATATATATATTGATATTCTTTAAGTGTAGATCCAGATTGAATCTTCACCGTCCATTCAGAAGACCAATATTAAAAAACAAAATTAGAATCTGGGTTCAAACGAACCCAGATCTAGGACAACTATAAAAATGCCCTTTTTATTTTCTTCATCAACTCTTTTTATATCTCTCTTTTATCTCTCAAAAAACAAAAAATCTACAGAATTTCTCTCTCGAGTATATCACTGTTTCTCAACAGATCTGTATCAAACATGAATACAACAATATTTGGGCATAAAAAATCATCGAAAAGTTTGAGGGAAAAGGATTTTAGAAGTTAAGAAAAAAATAGACAAATATTACTAGTGTTCTTCAAATTGTGCAAAACTCTTATTAATTGTATTATTTCCTTTGTTACATCATTTATTTGATGGTTTTGATTTTTAATTTATTGCAATAGTTAAAGGTTTTGGAAGAAAAAAAATTGAGAAACACAAATTGTCGTATCAATTTACATTATTTGCTTCAGCTTTTCTATTCATTAACCACGTCGAGCAATAGAGATGTAAAAAGTGTATATTTGATATCTTAGGGAGAGGGAAAACTTGAAATTCAGATATATATATATATTAAGTCAGTATTCATATAGTATATTATAATAAACATCTTTCAATTCAAGCATTTAGATCCATTAAATTAAAAAGGAAGAGTTATATATGTATATATACACACACATATGGGAGAAATGGGGAGGACATAATATTTGACACAATTTTATAATCATTCAATATTTAAGATTTGAATAGATAAATGATTTAATAAATTTATTTCTTTTTTTCATTCCTCCTCTTCTGTCTATCTTTATTTAGTTTACTTCCCTTATCCTCTCTCCTATATTTTCTTTCCTGAATCTAATATATTAATGTTTTGCACATTTAAATCTCGAAGATTTAATAATTATAAAATTGTGTCAAAAATTATATCCTTCGATCCTTCCCTTTTGATATATAATATATATATATATATATAGGGAGAGAGAGAGAGAGATTGCAAAATATACATAGAGATATTATCATTATGTTTCTATAGTTTAAGGTATTCTTTATTTTTCACCCGATCTAATAATTATAAAATTATTTCAAAAATTGTGTCATTCGATCTCTTCTTCAATATATATAGAGAGAGAGAGAGAGAGCAATATATAGAGATATTATCATTATGCCCCTATATTTTAGAATATTCTCTATTTTTCCACCTCTTAATTTTTTTTTCTCTTTTACCCCTTTTATTAAGAACTGTTACTGTTAGTATTTTACAGAAAAAGATTATTTTACCCTCAATTTTTTAATAAAAATAATAATTAAATATTTTCATATATAAAAAATTAAAAACACATAATAAAAATTTAATAAAATCATAAATAAAAATTTTTTTAGATCTGATAGAGATTCAGCTTTAAAAGATTTGAAGATACATGGTGGAGTGGTTTCCACCAAATCTCCAATAAACAAAATAAATAAAAAATCTGAATCTCCATCAAATCTCTAAAAAGTAATAAATTAATAAAAAAACTATGGAGATCAATCTTTACAGTCTATCTTTGATCTTCACTCTCCACCATATCCATATCTGGATCTCTATGGATCTCTACCTCCATGAGAAGAGGTACCTATTTTTGCATCCACCTCCCCAAGCCCCTATACCATACCACAAAAAAAAAAATGTGAGGAAGAGAAATAAGATGCAGTGAGAGACGAAGAAGATGTGGAGATAGAAGAGAAATGAGAGAGGAAAATAATTTATATTTTTAATATTATTTTTTATTTTTTAAAATATATTTTGGGTATTTATTATATTGCAATTACCCTTTTGCCCTTTAACATCTAATAGTCAAACTTAAAAGTCAAACGAAAACCTAACATGAGCAGAAATTTTGGTTATTTTTATAAATTGCAAGGGGCAAAAGAGAGAAAAATAAAATTAGATGGTGAAAAACGGAAAATATCCCAAACTATAAGGGGGAATGATAATATCCCATACACATACATGCATAAAAAGATAGAGAGAGATTAATACTAGATTGCCCAAAAATTCGCTCAAATGATGTTGCGAGCTAATTTATAACTACCACATCATCAACACATGATCTTGTGTGTGTGTGTTAATTAATAAAATTGAGGAGATATGTTATTAGTTATTTTTGGATGATGTGGCAGTGGCAAATTTGTCCTTTCAAAGATTTGGCTGGTGTTGATGTGAATTGTGAATTATCCTATAAAATGATGACACATGACTCGGTTACTACCGATCTTCCGATTGATGAATGAATATGTATCATATCAGGTATTTTTGGATGATGTGGTAGGAGCAAATTTGCCCTTTTAAAGATTTGGCTGGTGTTGGTGTGAATAGCGAATCACCCTATAAAATGATGATACGTGACTCGGTTACTACCGATCTTCCGATCGATGAATGAACAATAAAAATATCAAGTCAAACGCATGCAAGCGGACACATGTCAATCACCAATTGACAAATGTCCGGTGAATCTAGAAGTCAAATGATAACACAACAAGCATGCACATGGTTAATAAAAGGAAAATGACAGAGTAAAAAGGTAAGTTTTTTTATCTTTGAACAATTAGTAACTAAATTGAGAGCAACTAAGAGTTTATTTCATCATCTAATGCTGATTTAAGTATCGAAGGGTGATAGCTGACACACCGTTTGCTCCTTAACAAGTTTATTCTTTTACAGGTAGTCAAGCTAGTTAGTACAATAAATCGGGTCTAAAGAAATACTTCGAGAGGTTTGGCAATTCCAATGTCCAAGAGCTGATTAGCTGTTAAAGTTAATGATTTAATTTTAAAATGATATGTCTGTGTCTAATTTTTCAAACTTAGTAATTTTTGCCGAAAAGAATAAATTTAGGGTATTTTAGTGCAATTAACTCTTATTTTTTCAAGCAATTACATGTAATTAAATTCAATTAGCTTTAGCACATTCCCTCTACTCATAGCTCGTATGATTAGTATACCTATCTTCCACCTTAGTAGTGAAGGTTCAAGTCTCATTATGTACACATACCAGTATGTGTGGATAGTTTTATCCCTTTATTGTGAGAGTAGATATCTCCCGTCATACGAGTAGATATTCAAGTGTTGTATTTAGTGATTAATCACGTTTATTGTCAAAATTCTTGTACTTTTTGCAATTCTTAGCATTAAGAATATCTGCTTAATTGACATATGTTCCTAAGAATTAAGATAATACAATAACATAATTCTACTCTGTGTGAGGCTTGTGGAAGCCCATTTCTTTTCATGTGCATAGAGTTCAGCCTATTTACAAAGCCCAAAATTCTGTAGTTATAAGCACACCCCGATTATTGTCTCAATCAAATATTTTAAAATTAATTATAAATAAAATATATTATAGTAATTAATTATATATTAAAATTATAAAAAAAAAAGTTAAAAGGATATAAAAGTATCATACTAGGTCTGTATTTTATTTAATGTAATATGAAACTGAACTAAATATAATTATGTTTTATATTTATATGGTGTCAGATTGATAAATATAAAATTATATTACATTAATTTTTTTAAAAATAAAATTATTTTAAAAAATTAAAAGATTTAAATAAATTTTGATTAAAAAACTAAATTTTTAATAAAATAAATAATTAATATTATAAATTAAATTTTTAATAAAATAATATATTAAATATTTAATATTTATATAAATTTAATTTTTTTAAAAAGTAAAAAAAAAAAAAAAAAACACGGGACAAATTTGTCCCATACTTCCATGAGGGACTCAATAGTCCCGCCTGGGCTGAACAAAAATGGTGTATAGAATTGGAAAAGTCCAATCTCGCACTCAACAAACACAGGACTGGAATAGTCCAGCCCTGTGTAAAATTAATTTAATTAATAAAATCAATATAAATTGATGTAGTACAATTGATTAGTGTCTTTTCATTTTTTTCAAATTATGATAAAAATATATATTTTATTTGTCAATTCGGTTGCTCATGGCATAGCAAAACTAGCTTCGTCTTCGAGTGCGGATAGGTTATTAATAGATGAATTTTCTCTCTTTACGGAGTCTATGTTCTGACAGATTTATCAAAATAATTTGTTTCTCCTTTGATTTTATATCAATGCTTCTTTTCTCAATATATATATATATAAAGAATAAACATAATTCATATTATATATATAACTTTTAATTTCTAAATTTTTTTAAAATAAGTATTTCATAAATAAATTGTATTCATTTAATAGGTTTCATATGTCACTTATGTAAAAATAAAAAACAAAAGTATAAAACAGTAAAAACATTAAAAATGATGTTTTCAATTTTTATTCAAAAAAAGTGGAAAAAACACATTTTCTGTTTTAGTCGTTTTCTTTTAAAAATATAGCTAACAATGGTGTTTTTTTTTTTCCAAAAAACATAAAATGTATTTATAAAATGACAATGGACAAAGCCTTTCACTTTCTTCTTATAAAAGCTTGTATTGATAATAGAACATATATCAAGTATAAAGCCAAGTTCAAGAATGTTGTACTTCCAAAATTTGATCCCGAAATTAGATATAAATAACTTATCATGTATTTTTTTTTTTTCATTTTGAATGCCTTTTATCATTAAACCCCATGAACGGTAATGTATATTAAATTTTATACATATATATATATATATCCAAGTTGAAGAATGTTGTACTTCCAAAATTTGATCCCAAAATTAGATATAAATAACTTATCATGTATTTTTTTTTTTTCATTTTGAACGTCTTTTACCATCAAACCCCATGAACGGTAATGTATATTAAATTATATATATATATAATTTGATAGTTGGAATAAAAAGTTACTATAAGTGATAAAAGTTTGGGAATCTAGCATTATATCTATATGTCTACAATTTCATTAGTGGATTGGCTACAATAATTATGAATATATTTGCCCTTTTATTAAAAATGTCGTTTACACAATTTTCTAATTTTCTCTTATATACAGATTTTAGTACATTAAAATTGCAAAATATTTAATTTTTCTAAGCGTCAACTTGATAGAGCTATAGTTGTATTTTGAGAAAAAAGTGCTAAGCGTTTAGTAAACTGAATTTTTAGAATTGTCATGAGTTAAAAAAGTTGTATTAAAGTGTTTGGTAAAATATATAGCTGGTGTGGAAATATAAAATAATCAAAATGAATATCATAGTAAAATTAATTTATTTAATTTGTTAATAAAAAATTCTTTTTATATACATTAAGTATATTTAAATATTTTATTTTAATTATAATATGAAAATAGGCTTAATTGAGTTTATCAATTATCTTATATGACTTTTAACTATAACTTTTTGCTAGATTCTCTAATAAGTCATTTTCAAAAAATTTATCAAATAATTTTTGGACTGCAGCTTATTTAATAAACTAAAAACGCTTATGAATTAGCTCCTTTAGTGAGCTAAGGGAGCGACATCTATATTCCACTATTTGTCAAATTTTTTTCCAATTAATTATAATATTGCCACTCACTCTATATACCAATTAATTTTCAGCTTTTGTTATTTACCTACTTGCCACTACACAATTAATTTCATTAGCTTTTGAGTAAAATAAACCACTTTCTTCACATTATTCACAATATTGTCACCCCACTTTATTTATTTTTCTCCTCCCCACTTTATTTACTTTTCTCCTCCCATTTTTTACGCCTATTCACAACTTTTTTTTTAATATACAAACTTACTTTTATTTTTACGTATTAATTTTACATCACAAGTCATTAAAATAAATAGAAGGTATTGAAATAAAATGTATTCTAAATTTATATTAAAATTATCATAAAAAAAATACACAAAAAAAAATTCTCTTTTATCTAATAATATTTATATTATCAATAAATAAAAATATGCTAACTAAAAATACAATAATGTATTTTTTATTAACCCTATTCAAAAAGACTAATAATGAAAATAAAATAATTATTAATCTTTTAACGATCGTCAAGTATATTCCTTTATTAATTGCTTCTAAATTTTGTATTTAGAAAGTTAAAAATAAAAAATTAGTATAAAATATTATAAAATGTATTTGTAAAATTCTCATTTCATGAATTAGAAGAAAAAAATAACGATACTAATTTAATATACTATACCTTACAAATATAATTAAGGGAGAATTACAATAAAGTACCCTGATGTTTGATCATATTACAATGAAATTGTGAATTTAGTCTTAATTACACATTAGTACCCTGTTTTAGTTGACTTGGCTAAAAATAAAAGTTTGACTAAAATTTTTACCTAAAATGATGAAAATACCCCTAATTAAAATAAATAATATTAATTATTAAATTTTAAAAAATTAAAAATTAAAAAAATTAAATTTTTTAAAATGGATGAATCCAATTAAATTATTTTTTTAATTATTTAATTATTTAATTTAATAAATTATATTACTTTTTTATTTTGTAACTAAGGGTATTTTTATCATTTTAGGTAAAAATTTTAGTCAAACTTTTATTTTTAGCCAAGTCAACTAAAGCAGGGTACTAATATGTAATTAAAACTAAACTCACGATTTCATTGTAATATGACCAAACGTTAGGATACTCCATTGCAATTCGCCCTATAATTAAATAGAGTGTGTGATAATATTACAATTAATAAGAAAAAAATTGATAAAATTAATGAATAATAATATTATAATTAACTAAAAGAAAATTAGATAAATAGTAGATTACAGATGTCGCTCCCTTAGCTCCCTAAGGGAGCGGGCTAGCATATCTTGTCTTAGATATACAAAACAATTTAGTAGCAATTTTGCAGCTAACCCCTACCATTTCTATTGGAGCAATTAATATTCCACCCAAAAAAAGTCAGTAAAAAATAAATATCAATACTTGCCACTAGGGGTGAAAATAAATGTATAAACATATAACGAACTGTGGTCAGACATAACTGCCACTAGTTAAAGCAATAAAATCCTATTTTTTTATTTATATTTTTACAAGAGGAGAGAGAATTTGAAATTAAGAATTGGGGTTAATTGAGAGGTGTAATTAAAAGATAATCCAATCATATTAGAATACACAAAAACGAGATTAAGTTGGCTCGGTGGTATATTACTTACACTGTGTCATTGAGGTTTTAGGTTCAATTCATATCCCCTCTTAAATATTTTGAATTAATTATAATAATTAAATAAAAAAATTAGAGTATATACGCATCCACTAGTAGAAAAGTAGTTGAGCACTTCCCTTTTATTCCTGTTATTGAGGTTTGAGTCATACATTTGTCCATTAAATTACAAAGTGTAAGGAGACGCCTCCTTTATAGTGGGAGTTGCAATTTCAGGCCAAACTTGTAATATATTTGCCCATTAAATTTCAAAGTGTTCGTCACTTTCGGAGAATCGGTGTAAGATTTAAAAAATAAATAAATCAATTAGAGTACACAAATCTTTTAAGCAAATATTAGTTCTTTTGTTGACGTTGGTGAGGATGTGGGGTTCGAATCATATTTATCACCCAAAAATTTCATATCAATTGTACTAATAAATAAAAATATTAGAGTGCATAACTCTTTTTAAGCAAACATTGGTTCTCTTGTTGATGTTGGTGGTCAGGTTTTGCATTAGAATCGTATCTCCCTTCTTAAAATTTTGAATTATTAATTCTTCTGTTGATGTTGGTAGGTTCTATTAGATTGCAGGTTCAAGTCTTATCTCCCTAATATAAAAAAAATAAAAAAATAAAAAAATAATATATATATATATATATATAAATATTTATCATTGGTTATTTGGTTTCTTTTGCTGTTGCTGGGACTCTTCGCAAACATTGGTTTCTATTGCATTACTCTTTTTGGGCAAACGTTGCACGTTGGTTTATCTTGCTGTTGCTGGTGTGACCACCTTATTTATGCTTTCTGATTTAATTTTATTGCCTGTAAAAATTGACTGATCTTTTATCATTTATGGTGATCGTAACCCTTTTAGCAGAGTTGCACCTTATCCACACGCAAGCTGTGGTGAATGAAATCAATTACTTGATTTAATGTTTTCTTCTAAAAAAAAAAAAGTTTTATTTACAATTTTTTTTTAAAAAATCTCACCTTAAATTTGTAAATTCAACGTTTAATCACCCTCTCTTTCTTTTTTTTCCCTAATTCAATAGGACATTTGCTATTAATCTATTTACTTTTCAATCCATTGAATTAATAATAAATAGATTAATAAGAGAAGTTTGTTAAAGCAAAATATTAAGTTTATGTTATGATAAAACTAATTTTTTTAAAAAAAAACTTTATTATTATAAATAGTTGGAAAAAAGAAAAGCATTTTCTTATCTCACATTCTTTGGTGTCCAAGATTAGATTGAATTATTTTATGGGGATATCGAATTAAATTAGTATCCGTCTTCTAATTGATGCAACATGAGATTGATTGCTTTTGTGAGATAGGATTAAATTAAATTATTTTTTATTAAATAAAATAATTTAAAATATCAATATATTAATTTAATAAAATATATTTAAATTTAATTTTGAAACAAAATAAAAATATTATTTATATTTATAGAAAAAACATCATTTATTTATTATCCATTTGAATTAATTTATTAGTATTATATTAATAATCACATAATCAATAATATTTTAATAATTATATGCTTTTTTATCCTTAATAAATCATGTATTAAATCCATTCATATGAATAAATTATTTAATATATAATTTTATCTTAAATAAAATGAAATAAAAATAACTAATTTTGTAGAAATTATCCACACTAATATAAAATTATCTTTTATTTATATTATAGCTGTTTTGTTTCTGAAAAATTTATATAATAGCTATTTGAACTTGTTTAATAATATAACATTAATACTCATATGATTAATAATAAATTAATAATTATATACTTTTAATATAAATAAATATATATTAACTTAAATACATTTAATCTATGTATATTAATAAATTATTTACTATATGATTTTATTTCAATTTTGAATAAAATAAAAATTATTTATATTATATACAAAAATATGTTTTATTTATATTAATAGCCATTTGAGTTACTTAATTAATATAGGTTAATAATAATATAATAAAATATATTAATAAGGGACAAATTTAGAAATAACCTTTTAAATACGCAAAAAATTGTTTTTAACCGTATTTTTTATTTTAATTATTAGTGACCATGTCAAATTATAATAAAACCCCACACATGGGTTTTACGTCAAATATTAGTAGATCTCATATTAAGGCTAACAGGTTTTACATTGAGTGTTAGCGAGCTTCACATTAAGTGTTAGTATTTTTCACGTTAAATGTTAGCATGTTTCACGTCAATTGTTAGCATGTTTCACGTCAAATGTTAATGTGTTTCACGTTTTAACTAGTTTCATATTATATTTTAACATTATTTACATTAAATGTTAGTAGGTTTCATATTAACTTTTAATAAGTTTCATATTAATTTTTAGCGTAAAATCTTATGAGAATTCAAAAAAATTAAAGGTTTTCACGTGTAAATACATACACTCAAACAATAAATCAATCCAACAAGTACCTATAATATATAATGCATTACTAAGTAAATGAATACATTTTTAAACTCAAAGACTAACATATACATTCGTTATTGATTTTTAAGGTAAAACACAACCTAGAACTTCTTATTTATTTTCGAAGGTAATACACAACCTAGAACTTTCAAATGCTCCTTCAACATTGGATTCGATCTTCCTAAACTAGCATACTAAACAAATACTGAGGTTCGGTAGATTAGTTGAAGATAAGAAAGAGAGATTTAATTGAAGAGCGAAGAAAATTGAATATGGAAATAGAAAGAAAATACTAAACTCAACATTTAAAGTGTGCAAGGGTAATTTCATAATTTATGCTTAACAGTCTACAATGGTTTTTTGTAATTATTCTATTGATTTTAGAATATTTATATAATTGTATAGTCAATTTATTTAGGAGACCTTTTACAATTGTTTAGGGGTCTGTATGTAATTTTTTGATTAAGGATTGAATAAAAAATTTATAGGGGTCACTACAAATCATTTTGAAATATGTGATTAAAAATAAATTTATAGTAAATTTAAATAGTTATTTTAGTAATTTCCACTACTACTTTTAATAATTATATACTTCTTATTCTTAATATATAAATATGAATTTAAACTGGTTTATAGGAATATACATACTAATAAATTATTTAATATATATTATAGTTATATTTTATGTTTATTAATTATTATCAGTAATATTATTATGTTTTCAAAAATAAATAATAATATAAATTATTATATAATAAAAACTTGGTCCCATGCTCCTACTAAATAATCCCCTTACAATGGAATTATTTAAAATGTGGGAGTATTAGTCCCATCCCATCTCCTGCCCCAAATGGGTAATTATAAAAAACAAAAATATTTTCATATGACTTATCATGTAATCAATTTTGCTATAATACTTAATATTTATGTTTACTTTCATTATATAAGGTGTATATAAAAACATTTTATTGAATTATTTTAACTATACGTAATTAGAAATTATAATAAAAAGTGGTCTCTTTTGTCTCTATAATATATATATATATATATATATATATATATATATATATATATATATATAATTAAAAAGAGTTGTAGAACGTGGCTTGAACGTTCAAGCATTTAATCGTTAGAAAAGTTAGGAAGATAAGGAATCTCCTTAAAATAATAACTCCCATCTTCCTCGCCCATGCAGAGGAAAACTGGAAATACGTAGACTCAATAAAAACCACAAGATAAAAAATATTAATAATAAATTTGTAAATAACACTTGTCCAGATATGGATTAATTGAATAAATAGTATAGACTGGAGTATATAAATGAGAAGTAGGGTACGGAAGAGCTGGTGATCATCGATCTACAAGACGTTAATTTGTTAATAAATAAACTTGTAATTGGTTGCAGTCTAAAAATTTCTCAACTGCCAAAAGTAAGAGATATTACTCTACTCTTTATAATCATTATTATTATAAATCACTCATTTACTCCTTATTACAAGTAGATATCTACAACTCATGCCCATTTGATCAACCACAATTACATCACACGTCTAGCCTCAACAGTCAAAATAAATATTAGATTAATTTCTGTGATTTTAATACACATTTATTTCTCTAGGTCGTTTAATTCACCCTTCACATTCATATTACTATTTAATTTTGTTTGTCCCACTCACCTATTACTTTTTCCCTGCTTGCTTTTCTTATTACTACTGCTATTCATTTCTCCATATTCACTCACTAACTAAATACATTAATACATTAACACAAAGTTAGACGCGGGAGTGAATCACACATTAAAAATATATATAAAACCTAAAAGAATAGTGTGTGTATATATATAGTTGGAATATCTTTATTTTTATTTTTTCTGCTTATTTAAAGTTTGGTTGGTGCGGGATTGCGGGGGGGTATTTGGCCCCATGGAGCGTGTGTAATGAATAGTTTATGTTTGATTCCCTAAAGATAAGCTGTCAATATTTGTGTCCAATAAATAATGGAACAGAGTACCAAATGATTTTGAATGAACATTTACGTCTCTTTTTTATAATCTTCTAAATTTTTAAGGTATTTTCCACCCAACAATCTTTTTGGATCCTATTTGATTCTTTAGTCTCTCCCACTCTGGCTAAATAATATTTGGACTCCAACATCCAATTTTAGATTCAACAAAAAACCCTCTTTAAATTAGGATACAACTCAACTTTGATCCCAAAATCTATTACATAATTATTTTTAATAACTTGTTGGTAATCACAAATATTATAGGTTGTGTTTTGAATTTAGATATGTAAATTGTGATTAATTGTTAATATTAAATTAATTATTACTCCAAACATATTATATTTAAGGGTAAATTGTAATAAAGTACCCTGATGTTTGACCATATTATAATAAAATGGTGAGTTTAGTCTTAATTAGACGTTAATACCATACTGTTAGTTAACCCATTCAAAATTAACCGTTTGACCATACTTTATGGGTGAAACGATAAAATTATCATTAATTAAAAAAAATTAAAAATAATATTAAATATCAAAACAATAAAATTAAAAATATTTTAAAATTGATCGCTACCATTCATCAAGATTAATGGACGGTGGAGAATAAAAAAAAAATTAAAAAAGAGAAAATGATCGAGATCCCAGCCACCTTCGTTGGAGATCTCCAACAGTGGCCATCTGGCCATCACCATCACTGGATCTCTAGAGCGATGGTTGATTCAATTTTTTTTTTGTTTTCGGTTAGGAGATTGGATCTCCACTCATTAGGATTTTTTTTTAAAAAAATTATTTGTTATTTTTTAAAAAATTTTAATAAAAATTATTTTTCAATATTATCTCAATCATCCATCAAGATTGATGGACGGTGGAGATCCATTTAAATATTTTTTTTAATTTTATTAATTTTTTAGAAACAAATTAAAAAAAATGACCATACTACCCTTTTAACTATTGGTTGACCGTTAACTCTAACGGTCAACCAGTAGTTAATGGTACTAACATGTAATTAAGGCTAAACTCACGATTTCGTTACAAGATGATTAAACGTTAGGATATTTCATTGTAATTTTCCCTATATTCAATTATTTTGAGTTTATATTTATGAATTGTGAATGATTATAACATTTAAATTCATTTCAATTCTACTTATATATAAATGAGATTAAAAAATTTGTTCTTTAACATTGAGAAAAAATCTCTACATGTCCCGACAGACTTATTATTAATCTTATAATTGTATCCTTAAAAAAATGTTGAGAAAAAAAAATTATTTTCTTAAAAAAACATTGAGACAAAAAAAGTCTTATCATATAATTTGTTATAAAACTGACTTGATTATTAAAGCCAATCTAAAATTTTCAATTGTTTAAAATATTTTTAAGCAAATTTCATATTTAATAAGTCTTATGACACTAATAATTTATTTTTTAATAATATCTTAACTTATATCCAATTTGTGAGATGTAATTTGTCAATAAATTAATATTGGAAGTGTAATAAAATTATAATTAATGTTAGTTATTAATTAATAGATAAAATATTATGGCACAAATTGATATACAAATTGAGATGTCTTGCCACATGTCAATTAACTGAAATACCTAGCAAATTCAATAAGCCAACTTTTTATTGAAAAATAAAGAAGAAACTTCACTCAAGTGTTTGAAATAAAATTATAAAATTCCAACAAAAATTTATACTTTTAACTAAAATATAAACATTTTTGATACAAAACATAAAAAAAAAAAAAAAAAGCGCTAAAATGGTGTAAATTCTCATTCATGACTATTAAATTTTATGGTTGAGACATTTTGATGGATTTTTTTCTTTGACATGCGGTGGTGGCGACTCGAGCCTAAGAAATTGTCAGGCTGAATGAGTATCATTTGTCACCAAGATACATTGGGCGATGGTATATTTTGATTGATTTGAACATGTATTTCCATCTATACGTATTTCTATTTCATGGTTTTAATTTTGTTGTAATAGTTTTCTCAAATTTATATTATTATAAATACACGACTATAATATTCTTCAAATTAAAATTTTCAACACAGGTAGATTATATATCCTTTATTTATTGAGAGAATAACATATAAGTTACCTGCGGTTTACCTCATTTTAAGTAAAAATAACTTTTTGTAAACATTTACACATACCTCCTCCTCTGTCGTTAGTAGTTAACCATTAGAAGATGGCACTTTAGTCATTTTTACTTATTTTTAATATTTTAAAATTAAATATAATTTTTTTTAAAAAAAATAGAGATACACCTCTATATAATTATAGATGATGGAGATTAAATAAAAAATAAATTTATAAATAAAATAATTTAAAAAAATTGAAAAATAATAGATATCCTCCATCCATCTATGAAATACATGATAGAGATCAAAGTGAAAAAAAAAAGGGAAAAAAGGAGATTGGTGAAAAAAAAAAAAACGAAAAAAAATGAGAGTGATGCAATTCCAATGGAGACTAAAACTACACTAACTCCATCCACAAAAATCTCTAGGGATGGAACTACCCTCCAGCAAATGGGAGAGTAGAGGAGGTTGAGCTTCTGTCATTAGCAAACGGGGGAGGGTTCACAAACGGGTAAGGTTGGCAAATAGTGAAGGCTTAACAGTGGGGATGCTAGTGCGTCCCTCGTTACAAATAGAAGAGGCTCGACCTCCTCAGCCTTCCATGTTCATGGCAAGGGCTCCATGGATGGATATTGGTGCAGATCCAATATGCACTTTCCTTTTTACCACTTTTTTTTTTATTTCAATTTAACTCTCAACTAGGGGTGGGCAAAGATTGGTTTGGTTTTAGTAAAGCAAAATTGAACATGCAACTTTAGAATCCCAAAACCGAACACTCGGTTCAAGTCAGTTTGGTTGGTTTAGGGGAAAAAGAATCAAATGCCATAGAACAAAAAGAGATGCAAAAATACTTAAACTCTTCAAGCAGAGTTAAGTCAAACCAATTCATATAATTCAAAATCAAGAACATTCTCAAATAATTTGTATAATAAAAAACATATGTTTGTTAATTGGGCAAATTGCAATGGAATATCCTGACGTTTGGTCATATTGCAATGAAATTGTATTTTTCCTTAAACTACAATCAAGTACCTCAAATAATTATCAATTTGGTCCCTATTGTATTTGAAAATATTATTTTTTTTACTCTATTTTTACTTTTTTTACCTTATATGGTCCATACTTTTTTCAAAATATATCAATTTAGTCCCTATAACCAAAATTTTGACAGTCAAACCTGACATAAAGTATAAATTAACCATCTTACCATTTTTTTTTAAATATGCTCATCAAAATCAAAATGTACTCACTTTTAGGTAGGTTAAAATCAACTGATATTTAATACATTTTCTTACATGTATCTGTAAATGTTATAAAGTTAGATATCTGTAAATGTAAATCAATATATTTTCTAACTATTATTTATAAATATGTGATTAAAAATAAATTTTGATAAATGTATGTGGTCATTTTTATAAATTTTCAATATGAAAAAAAAAAAATTCAAAATTAATGTGTTGAGGTCCTGAGGACGCGTTGCTTTCACATATAACAACAGTAAAGTCAATAAATATATTTGAGAAAATGTCAGATTTGATTATTGAAGGTCATTGTTTTAACTATCATTCTACACGTGTTCGAATATGGAAATCGGAAACACATGTGATGTGATCACTTTTTACCCCCCTTAATTTCTCTCACCTGTATAGAATGCAGGCTTAAATTTCCAAAAACTAAATGCTCACCTCAAACTAATTTCTCACGTTGTTTGTAAATTAGGTAAAGGTCAGTCTTATTTTTTCTAAATTATATACTTATAATTTTATGAAATATGACGAGATTAATCAATACACACGTAATCTAAATATTTTCTTCTATAAATAAAAATATATTTTCCTATAATACGGAACTCCTCGTACATATTTATAAATTCATATGATAAGATCCCTTATTTTAGTGGTTGAATATTTCAAAATCCTCTAAGCCACCAAAATTTAAATCCTTGTATAGTCATATAAATATATATATTTTTATCATTATCCATAAAAATATAATTATATAAATAGATATTTTTTCCGTATTTAGAGTAGTTGTCTGAATTATTAATCTCGATAATTTTTCTCTCCTTTTATTAAAAAAAATTATTCGAACCGTATTTATATAATTTAATCTTAATTAATTTTAATAACTTTTTAATTCGTAGAGGTGTCAAATTAAAGAAAAAAAAAAATGTCGCCCGTTTTTGTGGAAGTGTAGGGTGACTAAATTTATTAAATACGAGCAGGGAGCTAATTAATTATGGCCAGAAAAGTATTATCAAGACAAAATAAAGTTTTGCAACTTTTGCTTTTACTCCATGTGGTCCCTACCTGTTATCTATTATTTGTGAGTATAATAATACTGCTGCTGATCTTCGTTATTACCCAATGGACAAAGGTCACGTACATGACGTCATATATATGTTAATTATGGAGTTAAAAAAAAGAGCACAATTTTCCCTTAAAAAAATAATAATACAAGTATTTAAGATGCATGGGGTGATTCCTTATTATTACCAACCGTTAAATGAAAAACCAAAACCATGAGATTTAAAGATTTTCATATTAATATAAATTTTATAGTAATAGATATCAAAATACCCCTACATATTACATAAATGGATATTATTTATTGTTAATTATATATCAACTTATAATTTATAACTGTTTTATCCTATAGGATATAAAAAAAAAAAATAATCTACCCGAAATTTGGCCTCTAATACAAGAAAACAATTTTGTGAAAAAAAAAACATTTATCTTCCATACCGTTAGTAAAATTCATTAGTTTTAACTATTAATTATGATCCAGTTTGGTATTGCTGTAATTTTTAAAATAATTACTATTATATGTGCTAAAAGAATAATCAGTTGTTAAGATAATTTGGTAAACATTTAGTTAAATTGTATTTTAAAATTCCTGTGAAACTCAAAAAATGTGTAAATATATTTGGTAATTTTATTCTAAAAAATTGTAATTTATTTTTAATTTTTAATTTCTAATTTTAAAATGAACATTTAATTATAATATTTTCTTAACACAACAATAATTATGTTCAGTAAAAATAATTATGATTATATATATTTTTATACAAACTAGAGGAAAGTGTTATCCTCATGGAGATCAACATCCCTCATAATTTGAGGAGTACTTAGAGCATCTCCAATGCAAATATGCATTTTTGAGTATCTAAATAGTATCACATCAACATTTCTAAATAATATGGATCTACTTTATTAAAAAAATTATAGAAATGCATATTCACTTATCCAATGTGGATATCTAAATAGTAATTTTAAATCAATCATCACAAGTCATTTATTATATTCTCTCTCCATTTAATATGACAATTAAATACATTGACAAAATGCTAAAATTTTGTTAGTGGAAAAAGTTAGAAATCTTAGTCAGCATATCAAGAATGATATCTACAATTAGAAACTCTACTTCATATTCTCTAACTTTTTTTTGGCACATCATATCAACATTAAAATTAGATAATTGCATTGGAGAATATTTTTTTAATTTTTTCAATATAGATCCTATGTGGCACTCAATTTTCTCCAAATGCATAATAGTATTGGAGATGCTCCTAGCTCTTTGTGTGCGTTCTAACTTTTTTTTTTAAAAAAATATTATATTTGATTTTTATAACAAAATATTTTAGTGTATTTAAGTTTTAATTTATTATAATGATAAAAGTATCAACATGTTAAATTAATAAAGGATAATGTAGACTATTTAAAATGTGATTATAGATTATTCAATAATCACTTTGGAAATTTAATCACTATATCCTTCTCAAAATCCGTTGTAAAGAAATTAAAATTATTTAATAATTATTTTAAATATTTTAAGAGACACCTTTTCATTTTAAAATTATAAAAAACTAATATTTATTGTCCAAAAAAAAAAAATCTCAAACTGGCCCTATATTTCACCAGCAAACAAAAAATAATTCATATTATTGTTATAATCCAAAAAATTACTAAAATACTTAACTTAAATTAATTTAATAAAAAAATTAAATGATTTTTAATATTATAAATATTATTATTCTGTATAAAAAAAAATATGAAGGACATTGCGATTTCCTCCTTCAAAGGAACCATTGATATTGTGAAGGATATTGCTTCTCCATCAGATCATGGTGGAAATCATTTTCTCCATTTGATCTAAAATTTGATAGAGAATATTTTATTTATTTATTATTTTAAAAATCAAATTATTAATTTGAAGTAACAAAATAAATGAATTATTTTCTTATTTTTTTTTTAATAAAATAGTAAAAATGGGTTGAAATAGCCAAATTACTCTTCCTTCTGTTAACTTAAACAGTTAACCACAAACAAGGTAAGTGTTATTTTTTTTAAAAGTTATTTCAATTATGTAAGAAATTAACCAAACTTAGGTAGGTTTTGTGTAACCCTTTTTTTATTAATTTTTTATATAGTATATGATACAACAGCATTCTTTAAAAAAAAAAAAAAATTATCCAACAAGTAGTTAAATTGGTTAAAAAATCTTAATTGCGTTTTAAGAAAAATGCTAATGGAAAAAATAAAGGAAACACAAGAACATGCCACCAGACGACGTAAGCAATACAATTAAAGAAAAACAATAAGAATAATGCTAATGAAATTTTTTGACAATACGTAAAACGAAAAGGGAATGAAAAAGTAGTTTGCATCCGCAATAATGATAGGAATTTAAATCTTAGTACATATTTATTACCATGTGTAAAAAAAATTTACTTGTTGAGATTTTTTTTTTATATTATATTAATAAATATCTTCTAATTACGAAGTATAAAGTTTTTTTTCCGGTAATATAAAAATAAATATTTAAATCTTATCATGACTAAATTATATATTGTATGAATTATAATTAATATATAATTTATCATATTATGTCATTATTTATTTAGTGGTAACAATTCACGTCACATCAATTAATTATATTATAAGTGTATCTTGAAAATTTGGAAACACAGCATTGGATCTTGTCTATCAATTTAAGGGTGTGAAAAATACTTCTGTCTCACTGGTCAGAAGTTTAAGGGTATAGTGGTCATGAAATTTGTGTACGACTTCTTCTTCATACTCAGCTCTATATATTGCCACAAAGTTTTAACTTGAAAAACACCCATCTCTCTCCAATTATAGAAAGCAACATCTCACCATTTTAATTACTTGGTTAGCCACCCACCCTTCAAAAATGGGCAGGTCTCCTTGTTGTGAGAAAGTGGGTTTGAAGAAAGGGCCATGGACTCCTGAAGAAGACCAGAAACTCTTGGCTTATATTGAAGAACATGGCCATGGAAGCTGGCGTGCCTTGCCTGCAAAAGCTGGTACAGTTTTTTGGTTTCGTAACGGAAAAAAACGTACCATACATGCTGTAATGCAAAACCTGAGTTTCCTATTCACGTCTTTTTTTTTTTATTTATTTTCATTTTTGTGTTGTTTACAGGACTTCAAAGATGTGGGAAGAGTTGCAGGTTGAGGTGGATAAATTACCTAAGACCTGATATCAAGAGAGGAAAGTTCAGTTTGCAGGAAGAGCAGACCATCATTCAACTCCATGCTCTTCTTGGGAACAGGTGTGACTACTTTTAGTTTTTATATATTTTTTTTTTTGGTCTTTTAGTAAACCAGAACACAACGCTTGAAATGTGCGGAAAATGTCATTCTAATTTCAATTATGAGCTTTATATTCTAGCTAGTTTAAAAAGGAAACATCAAAAGAGACGCAAGTGTAGTACTACTGTCTACTGGACAATAATGGCATCTTGGTAAAGTGTGCACGAATTAGAGTTAGGTTTCTCATTTTGTTATTTGTAAGGAGATTATCATAAATATATACCTTTACTATCTTCATTGTTAAAATTGTTAGTATTATTACATATTTTATAAAGCAAAGTCAGTGTTGGTAATATGTTGTCTTCATTTTCTAAAATTGTCATAATTTTCAGGTGGTCGGCCATAGCCACGCACTTGCCAAAGAGAACCGATAATGAGATCAAGAACTATTGGAACACACATCTGAAGAAGAGACTGACAAAGATGGGCATCGACCCTGTGACTCACAAGCCGAAAACCAACGCACTCGGCTCCGCCATCGGCCAGACCAAGGATGCCGCCAACCTCAGCCACATGGCCCAGTGGGAGAGTGCAAGGCTCGAAGCCGAAGCAAGACTGGTCCGAGAGTCGAAAATAGTCACAACTAACCCTTCCCAGGATCAGCTAATCGGTTCTAGTACTTCTGGTCAGATCCCGAACAAAGCCACGACTCCGCCGGCTAGACCACAGTGCCTTGACGTGCTCAAAGCTTGGCAAGGTGTAGTTTCCGGGATGTTCGGCGTAGCCAGGGACCTTGAGTCCCCAACCTCAACCTTGAGCTTCCAGGAAAACATGTTAGCAATCCCAACAGTCGGATTTGGCGATAACTTTGTTGGGAATTCGACTCAATGCTTTGAGAAATCAAACCAAATGCAGGGATTGAAAGAGAAATTGGATACTGTAATTGGGCTGCATGATGATGAAATGACCTACTCCGCAGAGGGTGCATGGTTTCAAGAATCTTTTAGAACAGCTGAGAACATCATGGAAGGCTTGTCGGACATGTTGGTTTGTGAGTCTGGTGATCATCACCAACAGAGTTCGTCAATGGATGGAGAGAACTCCTCTAATAATGGGGCCTACAATGCTAATTTTGACTGGAATAGCATAGTCAATCTGGTTAATGCTTCCACAACTTGGTCGCCAGTTTTTTGAATTTTTATGTAATCCACGTAGCTAGTTTAACTGGAATAAAAACTCTTCTTATTAAGACTCAGTTCCATCCAAACCATAACACTGACAGTTGAATTGAATCATTTTCTTCTCTCTCTCTCTCTTTTTTTTTTTTTTAAAAGTTCAGTTTCTTCTCTCTTGTCAGTAATTACATTAATGGTAAAAAACCCTTTTAAGGTCTCATCATTTTTCATCTTCTCTTTTCATTAATTATATTGGTAAAAAGCCCTTTTTGTTTTGTTACATGATAAACGGTTTTTATCCTAAAAATTGAAAAGGTACTTTTTTGACATCCAATATAAGGTTACGGTTTTTGACATCCAATATATTTCAGTGTCAGACAATGGTTTGCTGCAGTCTTAATGGACAATTATCAATTTAATCTCTAATTTTTAAAAAATTATTAATTATTTAATACAGTTTTATTTATTGTACTTTGAACTCTAAATTTTTATAAATGTATCAATTTAATCTTTCTTACTAATATTTTTATAGTTAAACTAACTGAAAATATTAAAAAGATAGTTTTTCTATTGACTCTATTTAAATGAGTTAAAATAATAATTTTACTCTTAAAATTTTAAAAATATTATTAATAATTAGAAGGATAATATGGTCATTTTATATTAAAATTTTTTAAAATAAAAATTTTAAATGGATCTCCCATTTAAAAATATAATTTAATTTTTTTAAAATTTTAAAAATGTAATTTTAAAAAAATTTAACGAGATATTATAAAAAAATATTAAAAACTTTAAATTTTTTTTATAAAATTTAATTTTTTAAAAATTAATATAGATGACCATATTACCATTCTAATTATTAATAATATTTTTAAAAACTTGAGGATAAAATTATAATTTTAACTCGTTAAGAAAAAAATTATTTTTTTAATATTTTCAGTTAATTTAATATTTAAGGATACTAATAAATAAAATTATATTAAAAATTAATAATTTTTTAAAAATTTAGGGATTAAATTAATAATTATCCTTCTTTAATTTGTATATCTTAAAAGGGAGGTTGGGTACTCTGGAATTAATCTAGTTGTACAATAAACAGCTGAAATAACAGTTCCGTATTGAAAAAGATTTTTAAGTTCATCTTTTCCACTCGTTTTTTCTCTGAAAAAACAGTGAGTAAAAGCAGCTCTTCCTTCTTCGTGGAGGTAGATCGTGGTCCGATCCTCCTTTGGTTTTCCATATCTTCCTTCTGCTCTCATCGGTAAGAAGGAATCTGGGCAGCTTAGGATCATTGGATTTCCTTCCTAGCAGTTCCCTCCCATCCCTCTTTCTTGGTGGGTTGCGATCGGGTCTGTTCTGGGATATTGTTGCGCTACTGGTTTTGGCCCCGATCGTCTCTACTCTGAGGCATCTTCATGCTGATAGGTGGGATCGTGCCTCTCCCAGCAGATTCTTCTTCGATCCACTGACAGTGTGCACTTGTGCTGGTGGTGTGATCGGTTTCGCTGTGGTGGTTTTCTCTTGCTCGAGGTTGGGGGTCTTGGATCCCTAGCTCCTTGGTGAAGCTGGGTTGGTGGGGCTTGAGGTTCTGCAGGGGGGTTGCTGTCAGGAGCTGTGTATGCGCTGTGTGTGAGCGTTGTTTGCAGCTGGGTTCGACCTGTGGTGTTAATGGGTGTAGCTGGCTTGCTGGTTGTGTGTGGTGCTGCGCCTGGGTTGCTGTTGTGCAGCAGATCCATGACAGTGATGACGGGATCGAAGCGTGGCAGTGCAGGATCTGGTGTGAGGTGCTGTGTTTGAGACTTGGGTCTTGGAAAGAAGTTGTGACAGTGGGTGGTCCTCTTGTGGCAGTCGTGGTTTTTAAATTCTTTTTGTGTGGCCTTAGGTGGTTTTGGTGTTGTAGGGACCCTATTTGACTGTAGTTGGGTGATCGGTCATCCAGTGAGATGATGGCGCTGGTTTGGGGTGAATTGGTGGTTTAGGGATCGGGTTTGTCAGAGACTTTTTCCCGATCCCCAACCTTGGTGTGTTTTTGTTTTGGGTGCTACTGCTTTGCTTGAAGGTGCTGAGGCTGTGTTTTTCTCAGATCTGATTTTTTTGGGTGCTGTTGTTACTTCGTTTGGGTACAGTCGTCTTTTCTGAGTGGATTGAAATTGGTCAGTGCAGATCTGGTAGGTTAAGGTGGTACGGTAGGACTGGGTGCAGTTGTATTTTTTGGGTGCGGTTTACTTTGTTTGGGCAGTCCAATTTGGCAGTTTGTGGTTTTTTTTAGGTTCTGGTGTTTTTTTGGATTTATTGTGGGAGTCACTGTGTGGGTTTGGTTCTGTAAATTTTTGGGTCCGGATTTGGTAGTGGAGGCCGGTGGTGCTGTAGTTGCGGTAGTACTCATAATGGCTACAGATGAAATCTTGAGGCTTTGCGAGGCCCTGTCCTTATCAGAGGAAGATGGCCCAGTCCTAGACATAGCAGAAGATGTTCAAGCCGATGGCATTAGAAGTGTTGAACACTGCTTGGTAGGGAAGATCCTTTCTCGTAGAAAGGTGAACCGGGAGGCCTTCCGTGGAACTATTGAACAAATATAGGGTACTGTGGGCCGAGTAGAAATTGAGATGGTAGGCGATAATGTGTTTGTCTTCCATTTCCAATCCCTTGAGGATAAAGCGATGGTCTGGTCCAGGGGTCCCTGGCATTTCAATAAAAATCTTATTGTTCTTGAGAAACCGGTGGGGCCTGGTGTAATTTCACAACTTCGATTCAAATTCTCTGAGTTCTGGATTCACATTTACAATATTCCTCTGGCGTGTATGAATTGTAATGTGGCTAGATTAATAGCAGAGGAAGTTGGGTCCATTGTTGAGTTCCCGATGGATTCGAAAGATTTGTGGGGCAAATTTTTTAGAATTAAAGTTAGAATTGACATTACAAAACCTTTGAAAAGGGGTATCCGGATGAGGTTGGAGAATTTTGATACTATGATTACGGCTTTGATCAAATATGAGAGGCTTTCAGATTTCTGCTATGGTTGTGGTTTTATCGGACATTCTGTCAGGGAGTGTCACAACAGCGAGGTGAGGAAGAGTATTATGGAGGGGGTTGAGCCAAAATTCGGGGTGTGGCTTAGAGCATCTCCTTTAGATTGTTCAAAGCCTAGGCAACGGGGGGAGGAGACATCAGAAGCAAAACTGAAGGCCCGTGAAGACATTGATGATGTTGTCGGAGCAGGTGCAGAGGGTGCCAGAAGAATCGTTATTACTGCTCCAACATCTTCTGACAAACATGAAGGTAAATCTAGTCGGGATATTGAGGCCTCTCCATCAGCTCTGAATAGTGCAGTGAGACAGAAGGGTGGTATTTTGATTCAGGATAACCAGCCGGTAGATCACCCATCTAGGGAGGTTCTTGCAGTAGCACCGACTGAAGATGGTCATTCCGAGGCGTTGGTTAGAATGGATAAGGAAATAGTGGGGTCAAATTTATGTGATGAAGGAGATGTAGTTATGTTTGGGTCTTCTCTTGGTAAGCCTATCTCTAAGAAATAGAAAAGAATAATTCGGGGGAGTCCTTTACAGAAGCTTATTCCAGGCTGTCCAAGCCCAATCCAGAAGATGTTACTAGCTAGGCATTATGCTAGGAGGGGTCGAAAGCCAGTGAAGAGATCCCTTAATCAGAAGTTTTCGGGTATTAACGCTGGTATATCCCCTTCTGAAGCGATTGTTATAGATCCTGGTGGGAAGCGTAAAGGTGTTGAAGTTGCTGGGGAGAATCTGGCTGGGAAGAAACAGAAATTGCTAGAGACTGATATATCGGCGGAGTCTGCGGAGCAAGCCCGCTGGAGGCCATGAGTATCATTTGTTGGAATGTTCGAGGATTGGGGAGTCCTCGGGCGTTCTTGGCACTCCGGAAGGTTATCCGGAAATAATCCCCTAATCTAGTTTTCCTTTCTGAAACTAGATTAAAAGGTGAGTGGGCGGCAAAGATTAAGGCTCAGTTGGGTTTTTCTGGGGGTTTGCATGTGGATTGTGTGGGAAAAAGTGGAGGATTGATGTTACTGTGGAGCGATGTGTGGGATGTTTCAGTATTTTCCTTCTCCAGGGGCCATATTGATGTGGTGATTAAAATGGAGAATAACCTCAAATGGAGGTTCACAGGGTTCTATGGTTGTCCTGCCTCTAATCATAGAACCGATTCGTGGGAGCTCCTTCGACGTCTGAAGGCAGTTAACAGACTTCCTTGGTTGTATGGCGGAGACTTCAACAAACTCCTTCATATTGAGGAGAAGTTAGGCGGGAATGAAATGTTTAATTTTCGTAGTATTGTTGAGTTGTGTGATTTTGTTGATTTGGGTTTTTCAGGGCCTTTGTTTACCTGGAATAATAAAAGGGGGGGGGGGGGGGGGGGGGGTGCTAGAAATGTTCAAGAAAGATTAGATCGTTTTTTTGCTACTAGTCATTGGGTTAATTTATTTTCGGGGATTAAAGTTGAGCATTTAGGTTTTATGTTTTCTGATCATAGGCCGATTTCGGCCAAGTTTGTGCATGGGGGTCCCAATATTAGTGGCGATAGAGGTCGGAAGTTCAGATTTGAGCCTTTTTGGCTTAAAGATGAAGAGTGCTATTCTGTGATTTGCTCGGCCTGGGGAGGTTTTGACAGTGACACTTTTGGTAGAGGCTTAAGAGATAAGCTGGTTGTGTGTACTGATCGGTTGGAAAACTGGAGTAAAGTCAAGTTCGGATCTCTGAGGAAAGCCATTGATAGAAAAAGATGTGAGCTCAATCTTCTCTATGATAGGCAGCAATCTGAACAGGTTCTTAATGATATCAAGCTTAGGGAACGAGAGTTGGAAAGCCTCCTCTCTAAGGAGGAATTATATTGGAAACAGCGGTCGAGGGTTGATTGGCTACTCGCAGGGGACAAGAACTCTAAATTTTTTCACAGAAGAGCGACGGCCAGAAAGAAGAAGAATATGATTAGCTCGCTGGTGGATGGTAGAGGGATCCGTAGGGAGTCTGAGCATGGTATGTCTAGTGTGGTTTTTGATTACTTCTCAGACTTGTTCAAGTCTATCCAGCCATCATCATCCGATTTTTCTGCTGCCTCCTCCTTTCTTGAGCGTAAAGTTGATGCCCATATGGCCGGCAGACTTGGAGAGGCTTTCACCCGAGCAGAGGTGCGTGCTGTAGTTTTTGAAATGGGTCCAAATAAGGCCCCTGGCCCCGATGGCTTCCATGCTCTCTTCTTTCAGAGATTTTGGAATGTGGTTGGAGAGAATATTTCTAGTGTATGTCTTAATGTTCTTAATGGTGGATGCTCAATCAAGGAGTTCAATGCCACTAATGTTGTCCTGATCTCAAAGGTTAAAAACCCGGAGCGTATGATCGATTTTAGGCCTATCAGCCTTTGCAGTGTTATTTATAAGACTGTTTCCAAGGTTATGGCAAATAGGTTGAAAGAAATTCTGCCCCACATTATATCTTCGGAGCATAGTGCTTTTGTACCAGGGCGGTTAATTTTTGATAACATTATGGTTGCTTTTGAGCTTCTCCATTCTATCAAGAAACAGAAAAAGGGTAAAAGAGGGTATGCAGCTATTAAACTGGACATGAGTAAGGCTTACGACCGTGTGGAGTGGGGCTTTCTGGAGATTATTATGGAGAAACTAGGGTTTCCTAATCAGTTTAGAGCCATTGTTATGGATTGTGTGTCGACCTCTAAACTTTCCTTTCTGATAAATGGGAAGTCTGTGGGGGAAGTCACTCCGCAAAGAGGGTTAAGGCAGGGATGCCCTTTGTCTCCTTATCTCTTCCTTCTCTGTGCAGAAGTTTTATCTTCTCTTATCAAAGGCAACGAATCTAATGGGCAATTTCTGGGCATGAGATGTTGTCGCGGGAGCCCACTAGTGAGTCATTTGTTTTTTGCAGATGACAGTATTGTTTTTTGCAGGGCTTCAGTTCAGAATTGTGAGAAGTTGAAACAGATCCTAAATGTCTATGAGAAAGCCTCTGGCCAGCGGATTAATCTGCAAAAGTCCAACATCACCTTTAGTCCAAATGTGGAAGATGTCTGCAGCGCTAGTATCTTGAATTGCCTGGGTCTAGTTAATGCCCAAGCTCATGACAAATATCTTGGCCTTCCAACCATGGTGGGGAAAAATAAAAGGAAAACCTTCAGTGACATTAAGGAGAGGGTATGGCGTAAGATCAGAGGGTGGAAGGGCAATCTCTTCTCGATGGGTGGGAAAGAAGTTCTTATCAAAGTAGTAGCGCAAGCTATCCCTACCTTCACTATGAGTATCTTCCAGTTACCTTCTGCTCTGTGCAATGAGCTGTGCTCTATGATTATGGGCTTTTGGTGGGGTGCCTCAGATGGTAATAAGAAAATTTGCTGGGTCTCTAGAGACAAGTTGTGCTCTCCGAAAATTTGTGGGGGGCTTGGTTTTAAAGATTTATCTCTTTTTAACCAAGCTCTTCTTGGCAAGCAGGTTTGGAGAATTGTTATAAATAAAGACTCGTTGGTTTCTAGAGTTCTTAAGGCAAAGTATTTCAGGCAGGAGGATTTCTTATCTGTCTCGCTGAAACATGGGAGTTCTCATCTCTGGAGGAGTTTGGTTTGGGGTAGGAGTCTTCTTATTAAAGGCCTTCGTTGGAGGGTAGGTAATGCTAAGAATATCAGTGCTTTTCAGGACCCTTGGATACCAAGGACGTCCACTTTCAGACCCTTCTCGAATGCCCCTGTGGATGATCTCATGGTCGCATCTCTCATTTCCCCTTTTTCCCATTCTTGGGATTTGGCTAAGCTTGATCAGGTCTTTGTGGCAGCGGATAGGGATTATATTCTGGAAATTCCTATGAGTTTTGGTGATTGTAATGATTCCTTAATCTGGCATTTTGATAAGAATGAGGAGTATTCTGTGAAGAGTGGGTACAGAGTTGCAGCGCAGGAAAAACTCTCCCTCAAAGGTTCCTCCTCGTGTCCGAATTCGAAATGGTGGCTTGCACTTTGGAATCTCAACATCCCCCCCAAAATTAAAATTTTCATATGGAGAGTTTGTCTCAATGCCATTCCGTCTCTTTGTAATCTTTGTTCTAGGAAGATTGTGGTTGACCCGTGTTGTTCTAGATGCGGTGATGCTCTCGAGAGTTCAGCTCATGCCCTTTTTTGGTGCAGCTCCGTGCGCCCTATTTGGGAGTCCACTATTTTCTGGGACATCCTCAATTTGCAGTGCCATATTTCTTGTTTTGATTTGATCTTGTGGGTTTTTTTTAGGGCTAAGAGAGCAGAGTTCGAGGAGTTCTGCATAATCCTGTGGGGGGTTTGATCTGAAAGGAATGTTGTCTGTCATTCTAAATCCCCCAGGTTTAGTGCTGATTTGGTTTCTTGGTCTCTCTCTTTGCTTCGTGAATTTCAGGGTACCCAGAAGGTCTTTGGCTCTCCTCTCCAGCCCCCCAAGCAGCCTTGCTCTTCTCCTTGGTCGCCTCCTCCCGCAGGCTCCCTAAAGTTGAATACCGATGCAGCAGTGAAGCCTGGTTGTTCTGTGATGGGTTCTGGTGCAGTGGTGCGTGATTCTCAGGGCAAGGTTGTTGCAGCTTCTGCTAAGCCCCTCTTGGGGTTTTTTCCTGCTGAGCTTGGCGAGCTGCTGGCGTTGCGAGAGGGGTTACTGCTGGCGAAGGAGTTCAACCTGATTATTGAGTAGGTTGAGTTAGATGCTGTTAATGTTGTGGCTATGGTGTTTAACTCTCTTCCTAGTTCTGTTATGGACCCTCTTATTTCTGATGTTAAGGCTCTTTTTAGGGCTGTGGGAGTTTCCAACTATCATGTCATTCCTCGTTCAGGGAATGGAATGGCACATTCTCTTGCTTCCCTAGCCTTTTCCTCTAAGGAGGAATTTTGTTGGTTCAATCCTGAACCTAGCTTCCTTGTTGGTATTCTGTAATAGAAGTTTTGTTGAAATAAAAAAAAACAGTTCTGTATTGCGTGGAAGTATTCATTGTACCCCCATAATGAAAACTGAAGGCCTATTAATTCATGGACCACACTGTAGTTGGGTAATTGTCTCACCAATCAATTTGTCAAGATGAAATATGAAATACGGATGTAAACTCACACGAAATAAATCACACACAGATACATGCATAAAAAATAAACTTGATTCAACGATTAATATAATCTCTAAGTTTACGGAGAGCACCGACACTCAGTTCCACTATCAAATAATATTTATACAACATACACTCAAAAAACGACTATATTTTTCTCTCCTTTTGAGTGTCTTCTCTTTTGTAGCTAACCTTAAAATCACAAAAGTTTAAATACTAAAACCTAGGGTTAAAAACTGTTACGCCACAAAATCGTGAGCAGCGAAAGCGATCCTGTGGTTGCGGTTCTGGCTCGCAAGTGAAGACTAGTGAACATCTGCTAGCGTAGACAGCTAGCCTGTGGTCGCGGGACGCACTTGCAAGTTGCGACCAGTGAACAACCGTTGGTGCAAGCCTGTGGCCGCAAGTGTGCTCGTGAGTGACTACCAGGCGTAACCGTGGATGATAACCACGAGCCTATAGGCACAGTTCTTGGTTGCAAGTTTCTTTCCTTCTGTATGTGAAGTAAAACAAACTGATTTAAACTTTACAATCCAACACAATTTTCTGATCTTCAGCCAGACTAAAAATACCTAGCAAATTTTGATACTAACAATTAAACTGGTTATATGAGTTTGACTTTACAAACTAAATGGATCAAGTTGATATCAAATACAAACACGAAGTATCACAATTATATTCTAACACGACACAACACAAATCGAATTTAATGGGACAGGTGATCACTCAAATTACCTAGTTCAACTCCATGGCCTAATGGAATAATAGAATTCGCTTATACAAGAATCTCGCATTGGTTATTAGCGCAGGGCCATCCGGCCATCTTGGTGACGCGTGCACAGGAGAATGTCCTTTTTCTTGTATCTTTTTTCATTGTCTTCTTTCTTGCTTTTATTATTTTGTTTGTATGAGATTGAATTCTCCATCTACAAGAGAAAAGGAAGAGTTAAGAGACATAGCAACATTAATAGTTTTTATATTTTATTAATAAAGCAATAAATGTTGATAAATATCAACTTATCTAATATAGTTGGCTACTTTTAATATAAATAATAATATGAAATAAATATCTTAAATGGCTCCTCCAATATAAAATATCAACTTTCACATAAGAGGGACAGAAGTAATAAGTCCTCATATAGCACATTTTATTTTTGAACGAATAAAAAGATGAAAAAGACTAGCAAATTATAAAGGTAAAGATTTTAATGTTATATCAGTTCAGGAGATGAGAGCCAATTGACATGAGTAGGGATAACAACAGATCGAATCGGTATCGAATCGGCATGCTTCAAATTCAAAATCTGTTTTGTATAGGATGCTCCAAACCCGATCTCTGTCCTAGAAGAATTTTCAATTGCCGCTTCAAATCCAAACCCATTCAGAGTGGGGTGATCCATATTCGACTCTAATTGACCCAATTCAATTTATATATTTTTTAGAAAAAAAAATATTTAACTTACTAATTAAATTAATTTTCACATAAAATTAAAATTAAATATCAAATATAACTAAATATTAATACACATACACTCAAATTTAATAGAATACAAATTACGATATTTAAGTCCAATAAACCATAGAATACTTATTTTATTAAATTGTACAATACAATATTTAAGTTTAATAAACCTAAATTTAAATATAAAGTTCAAATACCAAAATAATCTAAATGATTTGATCCAAACCCGATTCGGCAAAAAACCGGATCATAAAAGTTTGAACAGAATCCAAACCGAACCGCATTTTAAGTGCTCCAAATTCATCCCAAAAGGATGGAAGCCCCGCCAGTTTAGGACTGATCGAGAATTTTTACCATCCTTGGACATGACTACAAACAAAAGTGATATAAAATACCAATAGTCCAATACAATGCAAGCGACGTTCTTTTAGAAAGTAGTTAATTTCATTTAAAGGAGAAAGATACTGAAATGCATTTATACAAAAATAACTAAATTGATTTCAACAAACCAAAAGGATAGCACATGATTAGCAGAGACGAGATATCAATATAAATTTTCGGTTAAGGAGTTTTACTAAGTTTGGCTAGACAACAACAGTCGATATTAATACAATTGCTGTTCTGTTAAAAAAAAAAGCCCATGTGACAGAACACTACTGTGTATCAGTATCACGATGCTCTTTATTTTACTAAAAGACAACTGTGTGGACTTGTGCGCTTTAACGCTCCTTCAATTATGGATTTATAATCGCAGCGTTGCCGTGGTTCTATCTCGGTGGAGGTTGCAGAAGCTAAGGCTATTCTTGAAGGGGTTTCGTTGGCAGTGGAGCTGGCCTTCTTCCCCCTCTTTATTGAGTCTGATTCCTTGAGTGTGGTGCAGCTTTGCAAGGGAGATTGGATCTCTAGGGATGATGTTGGTCATGTTATCGGGAATATTCTTTCCCTGCTAAATAATAAGGTTGCAGCCTTTTCTTTTGTTCCTAGATGTAGTAACTCTATCGCGGATTTCTTAGCTAAAAAAGCTCTTAGGTTGAGAGCTTCCTTTCTCTGGAAAGACCTCTTTTCGGATTGGTTTGTTATTTTGGTCCAGGCTGATGTTTTTTCAGCTATTACTTGAGTAAAGATTGATTCTCTTTTTTTAAAAAAAAAAAAAAAATTATGGATTTATAATCTAATGTAAATTTGAAAATTTGTTGTCTTTTATTTTTATCCCTATTATTGGAATCAATAATTACTTTTATACCCTTTAAACTTTATCCAAATAAATTTTGATTAAAAAAATGAAATTTTTTGTGGTTATGTGTTGCACATCGTTTTTAGGTTGAATTTGTTGACTTTTCTTAATATTTTGTAAGTTTTTGTCTTCCATTTTCCATAATGATGCAATGAAATTGTTTTTGGCATGATTGTGAAGTTTTGTTTGTTGTTTGGGGACGTGTTTTGGATTTTTTTTTTTTTAAAATTTTTTCTGACATTTTTATTGGTATATTAATGTGCAATCGTAAAGAAAAACTATAGTACAAGGTGAAGTTTGTAGGGTACAAAAATGTAGTGCAACGTAAAACATCAGGCTAAAACACTGTAATGCCAAGTGAAACATCCAGCAATAGCATTGTTGTGCAACGTGAAACATCTTGGATGTTTTCGAAAGATATTTCACGTTACTCTTAGATTATTTTTTTCATCAAACTTTGAAGATCGATCTCAAACACTTGAGCAATGCCACACTATGATCCTTCTTTTGAATGGTATTTTTGGCTCAAATCTAGCTATTTTGTAATTCCGGATAGATCTATTGAAAAAGACTGAGAAATTAGTGAGATAAAAGTGATATAGAAGAGTGAGAGAAGAGAGACAAAGAATAAAGGTTGAAGCTATAAGATGTTAGAGGTGAAATTTTTTTGTTAAGATTAGTTTACTAACAATCAATCAAACTAGTAGATGTAGTTAAAAATAAATTTTTATAAACTCATGTGATTACACTATTCAAGATTGGTTACTAACAGTCAAATTATTAGATTAATTTTTGGTGAAATTGGAAATGGAAACAAGTGCAGAATTTTGAGACCTAAGCCCAATAATTAAGCCCAAATCTCAAAAGCCCATACAATAAGTGGAAGTAGGCCACATTATCATGATTTTTGTCTTAGAGTCACACAACCTCCAAACATGCCCAAATGTGTTCGAAGATATCATTGGACAGCGATTTGCACTTGTTTTGGCCTTATTTGTATATTATTATTAGTAGGGCAAATTACACTAATATATCTTTATATATCATTTTTTACACTTGTTGACAACTTTTGTCTTTATTGCACAAATATTCCCTGAATTTCGTTGATCAAACCGTTGACTGATGAAAAAATTAACTGCTTGGTACTGTAGTAAAGGCAAATTCGACTTTTTCCCCTTAAATTAATTAAAACAATTAAAAAATCATTAAAAATTTATTTTAATTAAAATCAATTTAACTATTCATCATCTTCTTCAATTAAATTTTTAATAACAACCAAATTTAGATTTTTTTCCTTTCCAAATCACAAACCTAGATCATTATTATTATGATCATCATCATCTTTTAAAATTTTCTTCAACCAAATAAATTCATTCTTCAACCAAAAAATCCAAACAAACCCAAATTCAATTTTTAGAGAAGAATATGGAGTTTATTTGTTTGGAGAAGAAAATAAAATTCGAATTTTTAGAGGAGAAGGAGGAGGAGGAGAAAAAGAAGTAGAAGAAAAAGAAGAAAAAAGAAGAAGAATTTTTTTTTTTTTGTTCTTCAATTTTTTTAGTTGTTCTTCAATTTTTATTGAAGAAAATGATGAATAATTGAAAAAAAATCTAAATTTGGTTATTATTAGGAATTTAATTGAAGAAGATGATGAATAATTAAATTAATTTTAATTAAAATAATTTTTTAATAATTTTTTAATTAATTTAAGGGGAAAAAGATGAATTTGCATGTGCTACAGTACCAAGCCGTTAACTTCTCCGTTAGTCAACGGTTTGGTCAACGAAATTTAGGGAATGTTTGTGCAATAAAGACAAAGGTTGACAGCGAGTGCAAAAAACAATATATAAATGGGATGTTAGTGTAATTTGCCCTTATTAGTATGGTTATGTAATTTGATTTTTGTGTATTGTGATCCTAATGGGCAAAACAATGCTTTGTGTATTGAGATAAGTTTGTTCCGTGTATTATTGGTAGCTTTGTTTAAAAATTTGGTGGAGTTTATCGTATTTGTGATAAACATGTTTTAATGGAGTGTTTAATGATAAATAAATTATTTAGGTTGTATCAAATTTACAAAAACATGTCAATTTTGTGTGCCAAAATTATTATTGTTGGCACCAAGATTTTATTGTATAGGTTATGGTACTAATATTTCTATTAAATGTAAGATAGCATAAATTAAGGTCCAAAAATCCGAGAACTAAAAACACGCAAGTTTTTTAATATTTTAAAGGTCTTTTAAGGAGAGAGGACTCGAGCTTGTCCTTCGAGCCTTGATTGAACAAGAAGTAATTTCATGTTTACAAACAGAATTATGATTCTCTCCTAATCTAAGCTTTTTCTAAACTTTTATACATCTGAAGATATGTGAATTTAATGGTTATGATTTTATGTTCTATTCTCCTTCTTTTTAAAAAGTTTTTACATATCTCAACATATGTGGTACATAACCAATTTAATGGTTAGAATTTTGTATAAAAACTTAAGAAAAGTTTAAGTTAAAAGAGGATTTAATTTGAATTAGGATATTAGACAATTTATATCTTACAAGTGAAATCCAGACCACCGTGTGAAATTGTTAATATGACTGCCTTGTGAAACAGCCATTCCTATTCCTGTTCTTCCTCCTTGCCCAATTCCCACGTAATACAATCTCCATTCATCCAAATTATCTTCCATCCGTACCAAACATGGCGATCCAACTCCTTTATTATCCCAACCATCCTCTTCTGATGCCTCCAGAGCTGCTTCCTCTTGTATTCTCTTCCAGTTCTTCAGCCCATCCGGAGACACTGCCAATCCGATACTCCGTTTCCCATCCGGACCAACACCCTCGTACGCCATCAAATAGTACCCTTTTATCAGCTGGTCCTTTCTTACACATGCATTCTTCACTCCAAGCTCATCGAAGCAACCGTTGGATCCCCCACCCATGATTTTTCCCAATTTGATCCATCTGATTCCGTCCCTGGATCGTGCCATTCCAATGGCGAATTCGCCTTTTCTCACGTCGAATGAATGGTAATACATTCTGAGATCATCATTGCTGTGAACTACAACATGGGGACCAGCTATAAACAGAGAATCCCATTCGTTGCCTGATCCAACGTCAAACAAAGCCCCGGAGTGATGATCTCCTTCTATTCTGGCCCAGTACCAACTGTCTTGGCTGCATGCTAGGCCAGGGAGGGACTTGTAAATTTTTCCGAACGTGTGATTTTCATTCTTGATGTCTTCAAGGTGGTTTCTTTCAGGATTCTCTATACAAATTTTCTCACCTCCAGTAATTTCCACTTGTTCAGAACTATAACCTGAGTAGTAAAGCCAGTATACAGCACTGTACATAGGGCTGGACATTACCACCATCTCAGACGGCCTAATGCTCTCTCTGTCGAAAGCCCACCAATTCTCCCGGCATTTGATCACCACACCTGCATCCTCACATGAGCTAACGTCTCCTGCTCCTCGTGCCCAGTGAATTCCATTACTCGAGACCGCTAATCCAATGGAATCAGAAGAACTATTACCATCCCTTCCATGGTACCACATGTACCATCTTTCCTCATTATCACCCATGTATCTTTTCACCACTGGGGACCCGATTTCGGCACTGTCCCAGGATGTATTAGGACCCAAGTCAAAAACCAAACCTTGAGAACATGTTGATGCAAGGGATGTCTCTACATCATGTTGATCAGCTGCTGAATTGGGATCTAGTTCGATGGCAGGGCTTTTATTTGTGTTATAACAATGAGTGAGAAAACGGGTGATGTTTCTAGAGTTGGAAAATGAACCTCTTTGATGGGTTGGAAAGCTAGAGCAGAAGAATCTACCATAGGCGTGAAGAGAAAGTACTGCTTCTGGTCTGCTGGAAAGCCAAGCTGTTTTGATAAAAAATGTTGAGTTAGCCATTTCTTTCGTAGTAGAAGAAGCAAGGACATTAAAAAACTTTTTAATCTTGTTGTGGCTGGCGCTGCGTCCGTTACAGAACTGGAGAATGAGAGGAGTTTGGGATCTGTATATTATAAGATGCCAATAAAATGTATTTCTGTATAGGTTTATATGAAGTAGAGAATTTGTTCTGGGGCCATCTGAGACTTCCTCCTCTTAATGTTTTTTTGTATTTATAAACAAACTAATTACATCATGTGAGCTATCTTTGAATCCATCGTGTACACACCCCCACCCAAATAAACAATTAAAAAAAGGAAAAGAAAAGGCAAAACTTGTACATATTTGCTGTTTGTTTGTATTTCCTATCTACTATTCTTCGAAATGGTTAATTAAGGCACCCCAAATAATGATTTTGGAGCTCTTTCTATCTTTCAGATGGTTAAGACAAGACCTGAGTTGAACTACAAGCACCTTGGTTGACTTGTTGGATAAACTTTTTTTTTTTTTTGGGTTCAATATTAGCCACACCATTGCGAGTAAAGGAAAAATATTTGTAAATGGTAAATTACAATAGAGTATTTCACGTTTGATTATATTATAACGAAATCGTAAATTTAATATTAATTATACGTTAGTTTCCTACCATTAGTTGACTCAGTTAAAAGTAACAGTTTGACCATAATTTATGCGTTAAATAATATAATTACCCATGATTAAAAATTAAATGGATAATGGACGGTAGAGATTATATCAAAAAAAAAAATTTTAAAAGAAAATTTTTTTTTGGGTGGAGATTGGATCTCCACCACCAAAAACATAAAAAAATAAGACACCATCTCCAGCAATAGAGATTTTTTTTTTTTTGTTCTTAATGGTGAAGATATTTTAGATTGGATCTTCATCCCACCAGGAACATACAATTTTTTTAATTGTTCTTTTAAAAAAAAAATTAAATTTTTTTGTCAATATGATCTCCATCGTCCATCAATCTTGATGGACGATAGAGATCCATTTAATTTTTTAAAAAATTTATTTTTAAAAAATAAATTGAAATAACTATATTACCCTTTTGACTGAGCTGGCAGTCAACCAGTTAGTCAAGGATATTAACATGTAATTAACACTAACAATTCATGATTTCATTGTAATCTAGTGAATCGTTAGGGTACTTTATATAATTTGTCTAATTATAAAACTTTCTGATGCGAACTGTACTGTGGTTTGATTCATGTGAACTAACATTTCAGATCATGAATAATACTAAAATGTATTTCGTAGATATTTCATTTCCGAACAGTAGTGATATACATGAACAATCTGACAATGAATTGAATTATTATTATTGTTATAATAAAAAAATTTATCTTCATTCTTTAGTTGTCCTGAACAGGGAAGCCTTATGCATGGTGAAGAACAACAAGAGAGTTGGAAGAAATAAATTAGGAATATATTACATGCAATATAACTATTACTTGGCATAAGATATATTTTTGCATAGATACAGTGCCGGCTGGTGGCCTTATTTTATTACACTACTGTATGTCAGATACTACATGCAAACCTTTTTTTCATGACGTCTTTGATCAAATACGTTCTCTCACATAAAAAACAAAGATTAATTGCAAAAATATGAAAAAAGATTGTACATCTCCATACTCTAATATTGTGTTTTGAGACTATTAATAACAAGATTACCTACGTCTTTGCTATTAGTTTTTATAATAGATATGAATAACTTGTGTCCAGCGACAATTGGCAATGGACGATCGATGTTGATGAAGAGTTTTTTTCTATTACTTGTTTATTTTTCATATATTGATGACCTTTGCTGCAATCTGAAAAAAATATATTTGAAGGGATATTTTTGAAGTCCTAGTTGAATTTTTGAAGCTCTGACTTGAGGTTGAGTTTCTATCATTCAATCTCAATTTCATGCATTTATTAATTTACAGATGGAAGAATTGGTATAAAGACCACACCCTAATTGTCTATTCACATTAGTAATTTGTACATGAACAAAAAAATATGATAATGTAATTAATTTATAGACATTGGCCCTGTATCTCCTTCATTTTTGTCTTAATACATATATAAATGGAATAAATTAGCAAATCCCAATTTTTTGTTTTTTTTTTTTTGACATACCATTTGCGGTGGTAGAGACTCGAATCTGGAACATTGACAGACTGAATAAGTGTTTTTACCACCGAACTATATCAGATGGTAAAACCGAATTATTGATAGAACATCGAACAGTCGAATCAAATATAGGAGGAAGAGAACACATCTATATATCTTTTCACCTTTCATTCAACATCTTTAAGTCAACCTACTCATACTCAAAAACTGATCAATACAAAATTATGTGTTTGGCCTTCCATGCACATTATATGGCTTTTCTAAGACCCTGAAAAAGAAAAAGAGTGAACCTATTTGGTGAGATAGATTGCATAGTCTGTAGTTCCTTCTGTTGGTTTTATATATATATAGATAAAGTTAACTAGATTTAGCCTAGATTAATTTAATTAGATAACTAAAACAATTCAATTCAAGTAATTCAACAACTACAAAAGATCGAGGATTTATATCCTACAATTTGACAAGTTAATTAATATATTTTATTAAAATTTGATTTGTCATTATCAATTCAATATTTCCTCTTTCTTGCTATATTTTGTTATTGGAGTATGTTAGTAAAAAAATTTTAGAGAGAGAGTATGTTAGTATTGTAATAATTGTAGTTATATTTTAAATTGAAAAACAGTATCTTCAAAACGAAGCGAATCATGGAAGATAAAGACAATTGAAGTCAGCTATAACAAAGTTTAAAGAAACCAACAAAATATTGGGAAAATAGGCTTGAAAATCACTATTATACTGTAAAGGATTAAATCAAAGTAGATTAATATAGATACGTAGTTTTTTGAGATTAGTAGTTGCTTGAAATTTTTGTATTGATGTATTTGATATTAATTGTTTTGGGATACGTATACAATGCTTCTTATGAATTAATGCAAATTATAGTAATATTTATTTGATAGAATGCTTTATGATGTTATATTGAAGGAAGAGAAATTTAAGTAACAGGATTGATTATTATTTTATTTTTGTTGGAAAATAATATTTTAAAGTTACATGGCGTGCATCTCCAACGCATTCATATCATGCTACATAGAGTATATTACCGTATCTCTTATGTGGTAATTTTTTACAATTTTTCTATTTAAATAATTTAATTATAAATAATTATTTTAATTAAATAATTTAATTATAACTAAGTCAGGAATAATTTGGACTTTTTATATCTCAAGGTTAGTCAAATCGGTAGTCAACAATTAGTCGATACAGTAATCGGGTCAAAGGGAGAGGTTTATGGCAAATGTTGCCTCCGTGTGAGATATTTCCTAACCTTAGGGTGTGAGTGCAATTAAGCCTCTTCTTTTTTATCTCGTTTCGTTTGATAATTAATGAATTGGAGAGACTGTTAAAAAGTGAGGACGAATTGGGTTGGAAAAAGAGCGTGTAAGACTTCCAAAGGCCCAAATTAAAAATCATGACTTTGTCGGCCCATTGTGATGAAATTTTAACTGGGTTAGGCTATTGCTAGCTAACTGCCCAATTAATTTCCCTTAGTGTTAGAGATTTCAAAATTCTTTAAACCACCAAAATTTAAATTTTTGTATAGTCATATAAATATATATTTTTATCCTTGTTTATAAAATTTTAATTTCGATAGTTATCATTTTTTATTATTGAGAGTAATTTTTCGAACTGTATTTATATAATTTAATCTCGATCTCAATAATCATCTAATCCGTAAATATATCAAATTTAAAAAAAAAAAAAATGTTGCCTCTTTTACCGGAAGCGAAGGGTGACTAAATTTATCAAATACGAGCAGCCGAGCAGGGAGCTAATTGATTATGGCCAGAAAAGTATTATCGAGACAAAATAAACTTTTGCAACTTTTGCTTTTACTCCATGTGGTCCCTACCACTTGTGAGTTTATAATAATGCTGCTGATCTTCGTTATTACCCAATGGACAAAGGTCACGTACATGACGTCATATATATATGTTAATTATGGAGTAAAAAAAAGAACACAATTTTCCCTTAAAAAAATAATAATACAAGTATTTAAGATGCATGGGGTGATTCCTTATTACCAACCGTTAAATGAAAAACCAAAACCATGAGTTTTAAAGATTTTCATATTAATATATATTTTATAGTAATAGATATCAAAATTGTTAATTATATATCAAATTATAATTTATGACTGTTTTATCCTATAGGATAAAAAAAAAAGAAAAAAAAAATTTATTCGAGATTTAGCCTTTAAAACAAGAAAACAATTTTGTGAACAAAAAAAATATTTATATTCCAGGCCATTAGTAAAATCTATTAGTTTTAACTATTAATTATGAGCTAGTTTGGTATTGCTGCAGTTTTTAAAATAATTACTATTATATGCGCTAAAAGAATAATTAGCTATTAAGATAATTAGTTAAACATTTAATTCCATTATATTTTAAAATTGATATGAGACTCAAAAATTATGTAAATATATTTGGTAATTTTATTCTAAAAAATTGTAATTTATTTTTAATTTTTAATTTCTAATTTTAAGCTAAATTAATATTTAATTATAATATTTTCTTAAAACAACAATAATTATGTTCAATAAAAATAATTATGATTATATATATTTTTATACGAACTAGAGGAAAGTGTTATCCTCATGGAGATTAGCATCCCTCATAATTTGAGGAGTTAGCCTTTGTGTGCGTTCTAACTTTTTTTTAAAAAAAAATTATTATATTTAATTTTTATAACAAAATATTTTAGTGTATTTAGGTTTTAATTTATTATGATGATAAAAGTATTAACATGTTAAATTAATAAAGGATAATGTAGACTATTTAAAATGTGATTATGGATTATTCAATAATTACTTTAGAAAATTAATCCCTATATACTTCTCAAAATATGTTGTAAAGAAGTTAAAATTATTTAATAATCACTTTAAATATTTTAAGAGGCACCTTTTAATTTTAAAATTATACAAAACTAAAATTTATTGTCCAAAAAAAAATCTTTGTTATTGTTATAATCCAAAAAATTACTAAAATACTTAACTTAAATTAATTTAATAAAAAAATTTAAATGATTTTTAATATTATAAATATTATTATTCTGTATAAAATAATAAAAAAATATTAATAGAAAATTTTTAAAAAAACTCTAGTACCGATGGATGCTTAGATCTGCTCCTCCGATAGAGCAAATCGTGATTTCCTCCTTCAAAGGAACCATCGATTTTGTGAAGGACATCGCTTCTCCATCAGATCATGGTGGAAATCATTTCCTCCATTTGATCTAAAATTTGATAGAGAATTTTTTTTTTTTTTTTTAAAATCAAAATATTAATTTGAAGTAACAAAATAAATGAATTATTTTCTTATTTTTTTTAATAAAATAGTAAAAAATGGATTGAAATAGCCAAATTACTCTTCCTTATGTTCACAAACGAGGTAAGTGTTATTTTTTTTAAAAGTTATTTCAATTATGTATGAAATTAACCAAACTTAGGTAGGTTTTGTGTAATCGTTTTTTATGATATATCAGCGTTCTTAAAAGAAAAAAAAAAAAATCTCCAACAAGTAGTTAAATTGGTTAAAAAATCTTAATTGCGTTTTAAGAAAAATGCTAATGAAAAAAATAAAGGAAACACAAGAACATGCCACCAGACGACGTGAGCAAAACAATTAAAGAAAAACAATAAGAATAATGCCAATACATAAATTTTCTGACAATACATAAAACAAAAAGTTTCTGTTTATTTGGCCCCATGGAGCGTGTGTAATGAATAGTTTATGTTTGATTCCCTAAAGATAAGCTGTCAATATTTGTGTCCAATAAATAATGGAACAGAGTACCAAATGATTTTGAATGAACATTTACGTCTCTTTTTATAATCTTCTAAATTTTTAAGGTATTTTCCACCCAACAATCTTTTTGGATCCTATTTGATTCTTTTGTCTCTCTCACCCTGGCAAAATAATATTTGGACTCCAACATCCAATTTTAGATACAACAAAAAACCCTCTTTATATTACGATACAACTCAACTTTGATCCCAAAATCTATTACATAATTATTTTTAATAACTTGATGGTAATCACAAATAAAAAAAAAAGCGATCGAGATCTCAACCACCTTTACTGGAGATCTCAAACAATGGCCATCTGGCCATAACCATCGCTGGATCTCTAGCGATCCAGCAATGGCCAGATGGCCACCACCATTGCTAGATCTCCAGCAATGGCTGATTCAATTTTTTTTTTTTTTTTTGGTTTGTTCGTTAGAAGATTGGATCTCCACTTACCAATATTTCTATTTTTTTTAAAAAAAGAGTATTTGTTCTTTTTTTAAAAATTTATTTTTCAATATGAACTCAATCGTCCATCAAGATTGATAGACAGTGAAGATCCATTTAAATATTTTTTAATTTTATTAATTTTTTAGAAATAAATTAAGAAAAAATGACCATATTACCCTTCTAACTATTGGTTAACCGTTAATTTTAACAGTCAACCAATAGTCAATGGTACTAACATGTAATTAAGGCTAAAGTCACGATTTCGTTACAATATGGTCAAACATCAGGATATTTCATTGTAATTTTTCCTATATTCAATAATTTTGAGTTTATATTTATGAAATGTGAATGATTATAACAATTAAATTCATTCCAATTCTACTTATATATAAATGAGATTAGAAAATTCATTGTTTAACATTGAGAAAAAATCTCTACAGGTCCCGACAGACTTATTATTAATTTTATAATTGTACCCTTAGAAAACTATTTAGGAAAAAAAAATCCTTTTCTTAAAAAAACATTGAGAAAAAAAAAGTCTTACTTATAAAACTGACTTGATTATTAAAGCCAATCTAAAATTTTCAATTGTTTAAAATATTTTTAAGCAAATTTCATATTTAATAAGTCTTATGACACTAATAATTTATTTTTTAATAATATCTTAACTTATATCCAATTTTGCGTTTTAAGAAAAATGCTAATGGAAAAAATAAAGGAAACACAAGAACATGCCACCAGACGACGTGAGCAAAACAATTAAAGAAAAACAATAAGAATAATGCCAAAGAAATTTTCTGACAATACATAAAACGAAAAGGTAATGAGAAAGTGGTTTGCATTATATATCACATGAGTTATAATTAACACATAATTTATCATATTATATCATGATTTATTTAGTAGTAATAATTTACGTCACATCAATTAATTATATTATAGGTGTCTTAATTTTTAGGTATCTAGAAAATTTGGAAACAGAGCATTGGATCTTGTCTACCAATTTAAGGGTGTGAAAAATACTTCTGTCTCACTGGTCGGAAGTTATTAAGTAAGGGTATAGTGGTCATGAAATTTGTGTACGACTTCTTCTTCATACTCATCACAAAGTGCTCTATATATTGCCACAAAGTATTAACTTAAAAAACATCCATCTCTCTCCAATTCTAGAAAGCAACATCTCACCGTTTTACTTGGTTAGCCACCCACCCTTCAAAAATGGGCAGGTCTCCTTGTTGTGAGAAAGTGGGTTTGAAGAAAGGGCCATGGACTCCTGAAGAAGACCAGAAACTCTTGGCTTATATTGAAGAACATGGCCATGGAAGCTGGCGTGCCTTGCCTGCAAAAGCTGGTACAGTTTTTTGGTTTCGTAACTGAAAAAAAACGTACCATACATGCTATAATGCAAAACCTGAGTTTCCTATTCACGTCTTTTTTTTTATTTATTTTCATTTTTGTGTTGTTTACAGGACTTCAAAGATGTGGGAAGAGTTGCAGGTTGAGGTGGATAAATTACCTAAGACCTGATATCAAGAGAGGAAAGTTCAGTTTGCAGGAAGAACAGACCATCATTCAACTCCATGCTCTTCTTGGGAACAGGTGTGACTACTTTTAGTTTTTATATATACTTTTTTGGTCTTTTAGTAAACCAGAACACAGCGCTTGAAATGTGCGGAAAATGTCATTCTAATTTCAATTATGAGCTTTATATTCTAGCTAGTTTAAAAAGGAAACATCAAAAGAGACGCAAGTGTAGTACTGCTGTCTACTGGACAATAATGGCATCTTGGTAAAGTGTGCACGAATTAGAGTTAGGTTTTTCATTTTGTTATTTGTAAGGAGATTATCATAAATATATACCTTGACTATCTTCATCGTTAAAATCGTTAGTATTATTACATATTTTATAAAGCAAAGTAAGTGTTGGTAATATGTTGTCTTCATTTTCAAAAATTGTCATAATTTTCAGGTGGTCGGCCATAGCCACGCACTTGCCAAAGAGAACCGATAATGAGATCAAGAACTATTGGAACACACATCTGAAGAAGAGACTGACAAAGATGGGCATCGACCCTGTGACTCACAAGCCGAAAACCAACGCACTCGGCTCCGCCATCGGCCAGACCAAGGACGCCGCCAACCTCAGCCACATGGCCCAGTGGGAGAGTGCAAGGCTCGAAGCCGAAGCAAGACTGGTCCGAGAGTCGAAAATAGTCACAACTAACCCTTCCCAGGATCAGCTAATCGGTTCTAGTACTTCTGGTCAGATCCCGAACAAAGCCACGGCTCCGCCGGCTAGACCACAGTGCCTTGACGTGCTCAAAGCTTGGCAAGGTGTAGTTTCCGGGATGTTCGGCGTAGCCAGGGACCTTGAGTCCCCAACCTCAACCTTGAGCTTCCAGGAAAACATGTTAGCAATCCCAACAGTCGGATTTGGCGATAACTTTGTTGGGAATTCGACTCAATGCTTTGAGAAATCAAACCAAATGCAGGGATTGAAAGAGAAATTGGATACTATATATAATGGGGCTGCATGATGATGAAATGACCTACTCCGCAGAGGGTGCATGGTTTCAAGAATCTTTTAGAACAGCTGAGAACATCATGGAAGGCTTGTCGGACATGTTGGTTTGTGAGTCTGGTGATCATCACCAACAGAGTTCGTCAATGGATGGAGAGAACATGACCGACAAGCCTTCCATGATGTTCTCAGCTGTTCTAAAAGATTCTTGAAACCATGCACCCTCTGCGGAGTAGGTCATTTCATCATCATGCAGCCCCATTATAGTATCCAATTTCTCTTTCAATCCCTGCATTTGCCCTGTATCTCCTTCATTTTTGTCTTAATACATATATAAATGGAATAAATTAGCAAATCCCAATTTTTTGTTTTTTTTTTTTTTTGACATACCATTTGCGGTGGTAGAGACTCGAATCTGGAACATTGGCAGACTGAATAAGTATTTTTACCACCGAACTATATCAGATGGTAAAACCGAATTATTGATAGAACATCGAACAGTCGAATCAAATATAGGAGGAAGAGAACACATCTATATATCTTTTCACCTTTCATTCAACATCTTTAAGTCAACCTACTCATACTCAAAAACTGATCAATACAAAATTATGTGTTTGGCCTTCCATGCACATTATATGGCTTTTCTAAGACCCTGAAAAAGAAAAAGAGTGAACCTATTTGGTGAGATAGATTGCATAGTCTGTAGTTCCTTCTGTTGGTTTTTTATATATATAGATAAAGTTAACTAGATTTAGCCTAGATTAATTTAATTAGATAACTAAAACAATTCAATTCAAGTAATTCAACAACTACAAAAGATCGAGGATTTATATCCTACAATTTGACAAGTTAATTAATATATTTTATTAAAATTTGATTTGTCATTATCAATTCAATATTTCCTCTTTCTTGCTATATTTTGTTATTGGAGTATGTTAGTAAAAAAATTTTAGAGAGAGAGTATGTTAGTATTGTAATAATTGTAGTTATATTTTAAATTGAAAAACAGTATCTTCAAAACGAAGCAAATCATGGAAGATAAAGACAATTTAAGTCAGCTATAACAAAGCTTAAAGAAACCAACAAAATATTGGGAAAATAGGCTTGAAAATCACTATTATACTGTAAAGGATTAAATCAAAGTAGATTAATATAGATACGTAGTTTTTTGAGATTAGCAGTTGCTTGAAATTTTTGTAATGATGTATTTGATATTAATTGTTTTGGGATACGTATACAATGCTTCTTATGAATTAATGCAAATTATAGTAATATTTATTTGATAGAATGCTTTATGATGTTATATTGAAGGAAGAGAAATTTAAGTAACAGGATTGATTATTATTTTATTTTTGTTGGAAAATAATATTTTAAAGCTACATGGCGTGCATCTCCAACGCATTCATATCATGCTACATAGAGTATATTACCGTATCTCTTATGTGGTAATTTTTTACAATTTTTCTATTTAAATAATTTAATTATAAATAATTATTTTAATTAAATAATTTAATTATAAATAAGTCAGGAATAATTTGGACTTTTTATATCTCAAGGTTAGTCAAATCGGTAGTCAACAATTAGTCGATACAGTAATCGGGTCAAAGGGAGAGGTTTATGGCAAATGTTGCCTCCGTGTGAAATATTTCCTAACCTTAGGGTGTGAGTGCAATTAAGCCTCTTCTTTTTTATCTCGTTTCGTTTGATAATTAATGAATTGGAGAGACTGTTAAAAAGTGAGGACGAATTGGGTTGGAAAAAGAGCGTGTAAGACTTCCAAAGGCCCAAATTAAAAATCATGACTTTGTCGGCCCATTGTGATGAAATTTTAACTGGGTTAGGCTATTGCTAGCTAACTGCCCAATTGAGGTAAAGAGTGTAAGTGCACCCCATTAAAAATATATTAAAATGTTATATACACCCCACGTAACATTAGTAAATATTTTTTCTCTTTTAATTTTGAACAAATATCATAAAATTAATAAAGCATGAAAGTATGGAGCCATACGTTTTTTCCTTTTTTTCTTTTTGAGGGCTATTATATATTTCCTTAAAATGCTCAAATTATTATATATTGAATTAATATAATTTCATATAGGTGTCGGCAATGTGGTAGAAGCTGAGATGCTGAGCATTCTTCAAGAGTTGCAACTTGCTTGGGATTATGGCTACAGACAAGTTGTTCCTTTTTTTTTTTTTAGTACAAAAGAGGGCAAAGCCCTCCTTTTTATAAAAAAAAAAAAAAAAATTAATATAGCTTTCGGAGAGTGTTTACTATAAAAAAAAAAATTAAATCATTTTAATAATATTTTTTAAATACAACATTGGAATTTTGAAAAAAAAGAAAAGAAAATTAATTTGAGTGATTTCATAGAGAGATGCAAATATCGCGACGTTCAAGTAAAATCTTTTAATTATGATAGAAAGTTTTGGTTATATTTGAAAAATTGGTAGAACATGACACTTCTTTTTATTTTCAGCAGCCATAGGGTTGCCTTGATATTTGCAAAAAACGCTACATGATGTGCATCTCCACCGTGATGGGATTAATAATAAAATATGAGGCAGGCACGCGCACCACTGCTCTTTTTAACTCTGTATTTACAAAAAAAAAATTAATAAAAAAATAACATTAAACATATTTAAAGTTTGTTGAATTACAATTGAAATTAAAATACATAAAAACTCACACTAAATTTCTCTGACATTAAGTTTGATCATTAAAAAGTAGAGTTAACTGTTAAAAAAGAGGAATAGTAGAAGAAGAAGTAAGAGTTTCATAGTGGATCCACCATGGATCCCGAACCAGGGGAGACTCAGATCTATTTTTTAATGGACGAATTTAAAGCCAGTGAAATTCAGTACAAGTTTCTGCCAACTTTAATTTCGAGTATAATTCAACAAACCTCAAATAGGTTCAGTGTTATTTATTCAATTTTTAATCTTATTGGTATTACTGAACTGAACAAGACTAGTACACAGGCATAGTTAAAAATTTTATGTGGGTGAACTAATATTTAAACTTTTATGAATTAACATTGATATTAAACTCTTATTAAAATTATTTTTTTAATAAAAATATAAAACTAAAACTATTTTTTTTTTCTTTTAAGAAAATAAGGAGCTCTGCCCCTACTGGTACATTATATCATACTAATTTACTATTGTAATGTATTTATTAACATTTTATACTGTTAGGAATTTCGCAGCGGAAGAATAATTATGACGACAAAATAGAGAAATAAATAGAATAGTGGAGACACAAAATTTACGTGGTTCGGCTTAAAGCCTACATCCACGGGCGAAGACGATCAAAGGAATTTTACTAAAATGGAGATATTACAAGACAAGAGAATTTCTCTCAAAACCCAAAACCCCAATACACCCAATAAATACTCTCACAAGATCTGAAGCTCACTTTCTCTTAAATAATTCTCTCTCTTGAGAATTCTCTCAAATAGCTTGGATGGTTTACAAATGAAGAGAAAGGAGGTATTTATAGGAAAATTTTAGTACTGTTCACGCGTATACAGTACTGTTCACGCGGTACTGTTGACGTCACTGCTTACGCATACATACTGTTGACGTCACTGCTTACGTCACTGTTCACGCGTTTACTGTAGCACATACTATTTCTATTGGGTCAGCCCAATAATTTGCAAATGGACTTGGGCTTAGCAAATGGGCTTGGACAAATTCAAGACATATCAACAAATCTCCACCTTGGCTTGAATTTGCTAGCTAAAGAATTTCTTCAATCATCTTCTCCAAAAATGCCCCTAAGGCAATCAGTTTTGATAAATACCAACTAAGTCCAAGCAATGCCTGAACTTGCTTACTGAAAGAGACTTTGTCAACATGTCAGCTGGATTGTCTGCAGTACCAATTTTCTTAACAGAAATATCACCTTGAGAAATAATATCACAAACAAAGTGGTACTTCACATCAATGTGTTTCGTCCTTTCATGAAACATTTGATCTTTAGTTAAATGAATAGCACTTTGGCTATCACAATGGACGACAATCACTTTATGATCCAAACTGAGCTCACCAAACAAGCCTCTCATCCAAATGGCTTCTTTTATAGCCTCGACAACTGCCATGTACTCTGCCTCTGTAGTGGATAATGCTACTGTAGACTGTAACGTAGCTTTCCAACTGATAGCAGTATCACCAAGAGTAAATACATAGCCAGTAATGGATCTCCGTCTGTCGAGATCACCTGCATAATCTGAATCAACATAACCAACCAAATGTCCCTTACTCCTTCCAAATTCCAAACAAGAATCAGTAGTACCTCGTAGATACCTCATAATCCATTTCACTGCTTGCCAGTGTTCTTTACCGGGATTAGACATATATCTACTAACAACACTGACTGCATGTGCAATATCAGGACGAGTACATACCATAGCATACATGAGACTACCAACAGCACTAGAGTAGGGAACATGTGACATGTACTCAATGTCATTATCTGACTGTGGTAACATAGCAGCAGAAAGTTTAAAATGAGCAGCAAGTGGAGTACTTACAGGTTTAGCATTTTTCATACCAAAACGCTCCAAAACCTTTTCAACAAAACTCTTCTGAGTAAGGTAAAGTTTTCCTGCAGCTTTGTCTCTTCGAATCTCCATACCAAGAATTTTCTTGGCTGCTCCCAAATCTTTCATTTCAAATTCACCACTCAATTCTGATTTTAATTTATTTAGCTCAAACATATCCTTAGCTGCAATCAGCATATCATCAACATAGAGTAGCAGATACACAAATGAGCCATCTTTAAGTTTTCTGAAATACACACAGCTATCATACTGGCTCCTAGAATAGCCGTGGCCAACCATAAAAGAATCAAACCGCTTGTACCACTGTCGAGGAGATTGTTTCAGACCATACAATGATTTCTTCAACAAACAAACATGGTCTTTCTTCCCTTCAATCTCAAAACCCTCAGGCTGTTGCATATAAATTGTCTCCTTAAGCTCTCCATGTAAGAAGGCAGTCTTAACATCCAGTTGTTCCAACTCCAAATTATGCATAGCAACCAAAGCAAGTAAGACACGAATAGAGCTATGTTTAACAACAGGTGAGAATACATCATTAAAGTCAACTCCATGTACCTGACTATAGCCCTTTGCAACCAACCGTGCCTTGTACTTCGCATCTTCAACACCTGGAATGCCTTCTTTCCTTTTAAAGACCCACTTGCATCCAACAATTTTCTTGTCTTTAGGCGGTTTAACTAAATCCCAAGTTCTATTCTTGTGAAGAGACTCTACCTCTTCCTGCATAGCCACTAACCACTTAGCAGAATCATCACAAGAGATAGCCTCTGAATATGTTAAAGGTTCACCAACTGCATTTGTGTCTTCTGCCACAGCTAGTGCAAATGAGACATAGTCTGCTAGTCTCTGAGGCCTCATCTTCTTTCTTGGTGGCTTATGTCTAGCAATAGAGTCTTCTTCTTCACTTTGTGGTGTTTCCTCTTCTTCAATAGGAGTAGGCATCTGAACTCGATTTTGTAGAGATGGTTCATTCTCCACTTCAAACTCCACCTGCTTAGAAGAACTTGCAGCATTTGTATTAGAGGAAACAGAAATCTCCTTTCTGGTGGAAGTCTCCTTTACGGGATGCAACATAGCAAATTCATCAAATACAACATCTCTGCTAATTATCACTTTTGGAGACTTTGGATCAGGAAACCATAATTAATATCCTTTCACACCAGAAGGATAACCAATAAATATGCACCTTTTAAATCGTGGCTCTAATTTGCCATCATTAACGTGTGCATAAGCAGGACATCCAAATACCTTTAGGTCAGAATATTCAGCCGGTTTACCAGACCATAACTCCTCCGGAGTCTTTATGTCAATTGCTGTGGATGGAGAACGATTCACCAAATGACAGGCTGTAGAAGCTGCTTCTGCCCAGAAGTCTTTAGATAGACCAGAATTTGATAACATGCAACAAACTTTCTCCAAGAGCGTTCTGTTCATACGCTCTGCTACACCATTTTGCTGTGGTGTGCCTCTGACTGTAAGGTGACGCACAATGCCTTCATTTTTGCAGAATTCAATAAAATCACCTTGACAGAACTCTAGACCATTGTCAGTCCTGAGTCGCTTTATTTTTCTTCCAGTCTGTTTCTCTACTAAGGCCTTCCATTGCTTGAAGGTGGTGAACACATCATTTTTCTGCTTCAGAAAATATACCCATACCTTTCTAGAATAATCATCAATGAAGGTAAGCATATATCGAGCACCACCTTTTGATGGGACACGTGCAGGCCCCCAAAGATCTGAATGAATGTAATCCAAAGTACCTTTAGTTCTGTGAATTGCAGTACTGAAACTGACTCTTTTCTGTTTGCCAAAAATGCAATGCTCACAGAAGTCTAGCTTTGATGTACTCTGACCGCAGAGAAGGCCTCTTCTGCTTAACTCTGATAGACCTCTTTCACTCATATGTCCCAGCCTCATATGCCATAATCTGGTGACATCTGAGTCAGACAAGGAAGATGTGGACACGGCTGCTGCACCTGTAACTGTAGAGCCTTTCAAAATGTACAGTTTGCCTATCTTCTCAGCCTTCATCACAATTAAAGAACCTTTAGCAACCTTCAAAACTCCATCTCCGCCAGTGAATTTGTAGCCATTCGAATCCAGAGTACTTAAAGAGATAAGATTTCTCTTTAAGTCTGGAATATGTCGGACATCTGTCAAAGTTCTGACTACTCCATCATGCATCTTGATTTTGATTGTGCCCATTCCAGCAATTTTACAAGCATGGTTGTTACCCATCAATACAACTCCACCTTGCACCGATTTATATGTGGAGAAATAATCTCTATTGGGGCACATATGGAATGAGCAAGCCGTATCCAGAATCCATTCATTTCTGGCTTTGGCTTCATCAGCACATACTAAGAGCAGATCACATTGCTCTTGATTTTGAACAATACTGGCTTCAGCGGGTTCATCTCTCTTCTGATCTTTGTTTTGTTGCTTGTTCTTTAGCTTGAAGCATTCTGACTTGGTATGCCCCTTCTTCTTGCAATAATTACAAGTTAAATTTCTGTGTCTAGACTTTGATCTAGACCTTGATCTTTGATTGCTAGAAGAACTTTTATCTGGAGTCCTTCCTCTAACGAGTAGACCTTCTGCTGGGCTGTCATTTCTACTTGTTCCAAGCTCCTTATCAATAAGCTCCTTTGAAAATAAAGCTGCTTTAACATCCTCTAACTTTAGAGTTTGTCGACTGTAAATTAAAGTATCTCTAAAGTGCTTGTAGGATGGAGGTAGTGAGCGAAGCAACATAAGAGCTTGATCTTCATCATCATAAGAAATCTCCATGTTTCCTAAATCCATAAGAATAGTGGAGAATTCATCAATGTGAGATTTGATAGATGCACCTTCGGCCATGCTGAGTGTGTATAGACGGTGCTTTGCTACCAACTTGGTGGTGAGATTCTTTGTAACGTACAAAGATTCAAGCTTGTCCCATAAATCTTTGGCGGTCTTCTCTTGCATGACTTCTCGCAAAACTTCATTTGACAAGCATAACTGAATGGAAGCAAGGGCCTTATCATCCATCTCCTGCTTCTTCGCCTCATCCATAGTACTAGGTAATTTATCTTTACCTAGTAGTGCTTGATGCAAACTATTATGAATCAGGATTGCACGCATCTTGACTTGCCACATGGTGAAACTCATGTTGCGATCAAATTTCTCAATATCAAATTTTGTCGTCGTCATGATGTCAACACCTCTGGTCAACGCCAGTCAACACCTCTGGTTAATAATCTGGAATAGTGTATGTAGTAGTGAATAGCACACCAGGTAAGTTCCCAGGAAAGAGAGGTGGGTCACAACGGACACACTTAAATACCAAGTCTTTCCTTAGCCAGAACCTTGCCTAGACATGTACTTTCCACACCACCACACTTACATCCAGCAACCACAAAACCAGTACACTCAAGAACAATTCTTTTCTGATGTGGAAGATCAGACAATGCTGCAACCACAGAGCATACTAAGAATTTCCTTGAGAATCTCACGCCTTAGCAGCTTCGAACACAACCGGAAGCTCTGATACCAGTTTGTTAGGAATTTCGCAGCGGAAGAATAATTATGACGACAAAATAGAGAAATAAATAGAATAGTGGAGACACAAAATTTACGTGGTTCGGCTTAAAGCCTACATCCACGGGCGAAGACGATCAAAGGAATTTTACTAAAATGGAGATATTACAAGACAAGAGAATTTCTCTCAAAACCCAAAACCCCAATACACCCAATAAATACTCTCACAAGATCTCAAGCTCACTTTCTCTCAAATAATTCTCTCTCTTGAGAATTCTCTCAAATAGCTTGGATGGTTTACAAATGAAGAGAAAGGAGGTATTTATAGGAAAATTTTAGTACTGTTCACGCGGTACTGTTGACGTCACTGCTTACGCATGCATACTGTTGACGTCACTGCTTACGCATGCATACTGTTGACGTCACTGCTTACGTCACTGTTCACGCGTTTACTGTAGCACATACTATTTCTATTGGGTCAGCCCAATAATTTGCAAATGGACTTGGGCTTAGCAAATGGGCTTGGACAAATTCAAGACATATCAACATATACTCGTACTAAGTATAAACATATTAGGTTATACTATTGGAAGAGGTGTTCCTCAATCGTAATGAACTTACTAAAATTTTTTTTAAAAATAAAATAAAATAAAAAGACATTAGATCTAGCTGGCCTCCTCTTCCATGAATGGAGGCAGACGACCTCCTTAGAAAAAGGAGGCACAACACCTCCCTTGAAAAATTAAGTAGGTGAGAATAGCCAAAGTAGATTATATCAATTATACTTCAATATCAAAAAAACATATCAAAGAAACTGCAACATTGTGTAACAGAACAGTGTAACTCACACTGATTACCTTAACTTAAAATCGTCTGATACTAGACATCTTGGAACCAAACTAGCAAGTTCATGATTACAACAATCAGCCAAATGACAGTCAGTCAATTGTGCCATTGAACTATGGAAGATGATACATATTCAAATTAGATTAAATGATGACAGGAAAACATATACTAACACATTCTACCCTATAAATGGAATCCTGTCCATCTTCTTAAACTTGTAAGGTCACTTCCTTCAGAAACTGCCAAACCAATCCCAGTTCTGCCTCCATTTCCAATACCTCTATAATACAATCTCCACTCATCACCATCTCCATCTATTTGGACTAAGCAAGGTGATCCAACTCCCTTATTATCCCATCCTTCTTTCGCTTCAGTTTTAAGGACGGCTTCATCTTGAAATCTCCTCCAATCCTTCAATCCATCTATGGACACTGCCAATCCAATGCTTGTTTTACCATCAGCATCAACACCTTCATAGACCATCACATATTTCCCATCTTTCTTGTTCCTCGCAACACATGGATTTTTTACGCCATATTCATCGAAAGAACCTCTAATTCCACCTCCCATTATCTTCCCTAACTTTACCCACTTTATTCCATCTCTAGACCTTGCAATGCCAATACCAAATTCACCCTTTTCCACATCAAATGAATGATAGAACATCCTTAAATCTCCACTTCCATGAAAAACAACCTGTGGGGAGGAAATGAATAAAGAATCCCAATCTTTATCAGACCCCACATCAAACAATGCTCCACTGTGATGATCCCCTTCAATTCTGGCCCAATGCCTCCCATCCTGGCTTATTGCCAAACCTGGCAAGAACTTCAAAATCTTCGCCGTTGAACCATTTTCACCACCCAAATTGTAAATGTGAAACCTTTCAGGATTCTTTAAATTGAACTCCAAAGAATTTTCATCTGAAAAGTTCACCTTCTCAGTACTGCAACCGGTGTAATAAAGCCAGTAAACAGCATTTGAGGCTCTAACTTTAGTACTAGACATGATCACCACCTCACCGGGCCTAATGCTTGAAGTATCAAATGCCCACCAATCTTTACTACAATTCATGACCAAACCCACATCAGCACTTGATCTTACTGGCCCATTACCTCTCTCCCAATGAATTCCATTGCTCGAAATCGCTAAACCAACAAAATCCAAACCTGGGTTTTCACTAGAATTCCCATAGTACCACATGTACCATCTCTCTTCATCATCACTGAGGAATCTTTTTACCACCGGTGAACCGATTTCCGCGCTGTCCCATGACTTTGTTGGACCCAAATCAAGCACCAATCCTCTTAATAAAGGAGGAGGAGGTGATTCTGACGAAGAAGAGGAAAGTGCTTCATTTGAATTTGGTTGTGATGGGTTACTACTAGTCTTCGAATTCGAGTTATGTTGGAGGGTTGGACTTTGGTCTGTTTCGTTGTTAATGTCGGTGTCTGGTTTTGTGGAGCAGCGAGTGAGGATAGAGAGAAAATTTGTTCTGGGAACAGAATTAGGAGCACAAAGAGCGAGCGTGTTCGGTTTTTTAGAAAGCCACGGTGTTGATAAAGTTGTTGGAACAGTTATTTTGGTGGTCGGGGAAGTCTGGAGGAAGTTGACGGCCGCCATTACTCCTGATGCTGCTGCAGCTTCCATGGCTGGAGAGCTGAGATAGGATTGACTGATGGATGAATAGTTGAGAACCAACCAAGTTATTACACCTTGGAAGGACAAAATTTTAGTTTGTGATGGTATGTTCGCAACTCGCAAGTATAGTTAAAATACCTTTCTGCTTCCACTTGTACTGTTTTTATCACTTTACTTGGCATCAAAATCCGAAAGCAAAAGCAAATATAGACTTATTCAAAATGCTCAAAAGAAAGGAAGTGTGTTGTAACAACATAAAAATTTGGCTAAATTTAATTAAATTATGATTTTTTTTTTTTGTTGAAAGAAGCAACTTGTATTAAAGCCAGCTCGACCAGTTTAAAATAAGACAAAGCTAACTTAAATAATGGTTCAAAAATAAATTCTCCACATAAAGCGGACAATTTTTTAGTCAAAAAAAGTCATTAACAAAAGAGATACCAAACTTCACAAGACTATAGATTTAAAGAGGTTTAGTGTCATTATATCATAAAAATTTGGCTAAATTTAATTAAATGATGATCATTTTAGTGTCATATTAAAACTCAAATGAATACGATTATATCTACAAAGGCCATACTATTAAATTAATATTATTATCTACATTTGGAGATGTTTGGTGTCCTTTTATTCCAAAACTATGGATTAAGTTGGCTAATTTTCTAACTAAATATACTTTGTATTTCGTTCAAGATACCATTCTCTTGTATTTATGGAGATTAAAATCTTAAGTGCATAATATTCATGTAACCTTATTAGGCAGCTTCTTCGTGTTATTTACTTCTGAATAAGTTGGTCCATCTTGGTCTATCTTGGAGGGAAAGTCATTCTAACTAAAAGTGTGAATACGAATAACTTGGTTTTTCTTTAACCTTTGATTTATTTAGATTTGCAACTTTCTTTTGGAAACATAAACAGTGAAGGCATACATGTTACCTGCACTTTCGTTCTTTACTGCTAAATTAAAAGGGCATTATGTTGATCTTCTTAATTCCTGCTTTTTTTCTTTTCTTATCTTTCTTTCCCTTTTTTTAGTTTATAAACAACTCGACAACGTCATTTATGATTTATAAGAAAAAAGAATTATAACTATTGTTTCGGTGATAATGATGCGCATTCAAATGATTTAATAAATATGAATATTAAAAAAGAAAAATGGGGGAAAATAAAATGCTGAAAATTGAAAATATCAATTTGATGTTTGTTGAGTTTTGTACATCCAAGGTCCAAGGCTTAAGGTAGAATTTTCTGTTTTCTATTTTTTCGATTTTTGTTTTTGAAGAATAGTTGTTGGATTTTTCAAACTGAAAGATTAAATAGAAATAGTGCCTATTCAGTAATGTTTTCATTTTCTATTTTATTAATTTTTATTTAAAAATAAAAAATTAATTTTTTATTTTTAGAATCTAAAAACACATTCGGTAGAAATAATTGAACACAATATTTCAAAAAATATATATTTTAGTGATAATATTATAATATATCTTATATGAAATTATTTTAAAAATATATGATACGATATTGTAAGAATAAAAAAAAAGAGTAGTTAAATTAATTTTTTTAATTAAAAAATAAGAATATAATATTTTTTAAATTTAAAATTTGATTGGTTTGTTTGTTTTTCTAAATTATAATAAAAAATAATATATATTTAATAATTTAAGAAAAGTATAGTTTTAATAATAAAAAAGAATAAATGTAGTCTAAACATATATAATATAATTTTAATATCTATTTTTGATGTTTATATATCTATTTTAATAATATATAATATATCTATTTTTAATAAATAAACATATTTATTTCACATATACTTATTCAAGTATTCAAATTCAACTGATAAAAAAAAAAGTACAAAAATAGTGTAAAACATCAAAATGACGTTTCTACTTTTTATTAATAGATGTGAAAAACATCTTTTCTGTTTTTCCGTTTTCTTCCAAAAATATGACCTACACATGCGTTTTCATTATTTTTTGTTTTCAAAATATAGAAAATGCATTTGTAAAACGTTTACTAACAGATCCTTAATGTTTTGCCTTTCTCACTTCTCAATGCATGGCACACCATTTTCAGGTTCAAAAAAGTTAGTTTGCATTTGCAGTTTGTTCTTGTTTTATGGTGTACATTATTTGAGGTATGGCATGCAGTATCCTCTTGAAATGTAAACTGCTCTTTCGACTCTCCTCATATGAATAGTATTTATGAGTCAATGCAGCGAACATTGTTAAGCTCTACTTTTCTTCACTCTTCAATTAATAACAGGATCTGAGATTTACAAATTTGTTTTAGCAGGGCAAATGTCAAATGAGGAGCAATGCTAAATCAGTAAAGCATATAAGAAAATTGCAAATGAAATCACTTTCTCCCTACCATTACCTTAATTTTCCCCAGCTAGCTATAATGAAATCACTTAGAATGATGCCTCCAAAGGAATCATCATCTAAAAATGTTGTCTTCAGCCTTTGCGTTGAAGCTATCGGTGCATTGTTCAAACCAATGTATGTATTTTGGAATTGAAGAAGGCTTATCAAATGTGCTTCTCACCAAGAGACCAAGTGATCTGAGAATATGTCCATTTGCAGTATAATATTACACATCCTTATGCCTTGAAGTTCACTAATTCAATAAAGATCATGCCTCCCTGCATATTATTTTTGGTGAATGTGGTACAGTTAGCACTTGACACTTGTTAAGAAGTAAAAGGCCTACACTGTTTTTGTGGGTTCTTTATGTTAATAAGATTATTTACAGTATGAAATGATTTAAATTAAAATCATGACAGACAATATATGATTTCTTCAATTCCATCCCATTCTATCACAATTCTCATTCACAAAACTCAATCAAATGCATTTATCAGATATAGCTTAGAAACAAATCGAAAAAAGAAAAAATCTTCAACGTTCTTGTAGCATTTTTCATGGATACTGTTCACACTAGCAAACCAGTCCCTATTTCATCTTATTTAGCTATAGGATAACCCTAATTATCGAATTCTTGAATTGATTTACATCAGGTCAAGAGCGCCTTGCTTGATACCAGCAAGATCTCAACATGACAATGGCTGGCAGAGCAATTAACATGTCTTTTAATTTTTTGAACGCTACATAGAAACATCTCTAACTTTCAGAATATATACGAATGAAATTAAACATCCAGGACACACTTTGATGAGGGCTTAAAACAGTAACAGAACAAAGGATACTCCATCCAAGAGAATAGAGAACACAGTGGTAAGAATCTTTTCTAAAACACCAAGTCTAATTACTTTAAAATGATAATTGAACCTAAACACGAATCCCGTGCAGGATACTCTAGTGGTTGTCAACCCAAACTAATTATTAGAAATTAAGTTGCAAAAGCAATTGAGAGCAATATGTTTCAGACCTTATTTCTGCACCTATTTACCAGCCACCTCCTCTCATTCTGTCCTGTGCCTCAGCTGCCTTCTCCTCTTTCAACATTTCAAACATTTTTCGTATACTGGGATTATGGAAACGGTCATGAACATACTTTTTCTCCTCTGCTTGTATCTCCTTGACAGCACTTGGATATGGGTTAGGAGGAGGCCTCTTCCCCTGAAGACGAGCAATTTGTTTCAATCGGGTATATGCATTCTTTTTGGCTTTCCTCTCCACTCGATATTCCATCTAGAAAGAAATGACAGCAGTTATGTTGGGAGGAGAAAAACAAAAGAAAGAAATTTTGTGCATTTCCTCTACTCAAAAATCACTACTAAGTAGAATGAGGGAAAAGGTAATCAGCAAGAAGAGACATAAGCATTAAATCCAAAATTGCAAAATACATACATCGGCCACAGCCATAGCTTCCTCCTCACTGACTCCATGCTCCTTCAACTCAAACACCCGCAAACCAAATATACGGGCTGGAACAGGATCAAAACCACGAATCCTGGCAGAACATAAAACATATGTTAGTCTAGTAATTGACAAAGTCCATTCCACAAAAGAAGCAAGCCTCAGCATCCAAAGAAGACAAATAGAAATTAGAAAATCAATTATGATCTAAAAAAGAGGAAAAAGTCATTAGAAAGAAGTGAAGATAAACAATGTAGCTTTCAAATTGTAATAAAATAATTTTATAAGCATTATAATGCCCCAAATATCAAAAGGCAAACTCTTCTAAGATCCACAGTACAAGCAACGGGCATGTGAACTTAATCTTCCACCAAGCTTCATCAAATAGCTGGATAGTCGATATCAGAGTATAGGAATCAACTAAACCATTATAAGCTTTGCCAATAATAAAATAGTTCTACTTCAACGGATTATTTCCTCAATAGTTGAAAATACAATTTGCAAATATTCAGCCAAATGAGAATCATCATTCATCCATAAGTGGAAGTGGAAGGTAACCCCTCCACAACCTAGACCTCACTAGCAAAACCAGTTCATATATCCCAGACCATTAGAATTCCAACAATCCAAAAAAATTTATATCGGGCAACTAGTTAGTTCTATCTGCAAGTACAAAAACTACATGCGAAAATGTGCAGATACGATAGACAAGAGATGGGTGAGATCATGAGAGTTAGGAGCACAGTTCAAGCATATATATCCAATTCAACCCTTAGCAAAATCCCATATTCCAGGCATTTTAGTTGGGCAACAAATGAACTAGTAACAAACACAAAGAATTCAGAATACTTGTTCATGTTCCCACCAAAGAATAGAAAACATTAACCATAACCTTACTACATATGCACGGAAATTAGGTAGCAAACCATACAATCTTGATCTATAGAATAAACACAAAATAAACACTGCAGGTTGCAAACAAACTCGTACTTGATGGCATCTTCATGTTTCGAATGTGGATGCCTCTGAAAGAACTTCTTTACATATACATCCTCGGGAAGACTGATCTTCTTGATTTTCCCATCGACACGAGGGAAAGTTGCAGGAGGAGCCCTGAGTAATAATCAAGCACAAAAAAAGAAGAAAATCCCAATTTTCGTTTAGTGTCTAGTGAATATTATCTATTTGTTGTTTTCAAATGGATAAGTAATCGATCAAAACACAGATTTTTCAATGTAAGACTACAGCTTTGCTCTATTCCTAATTCTAATATACTGACAAAGATTATGGACTAAAACTTAATTCAAGATACAACAATAATCCAGATTTAACACATATATCGAAATGACGAAAATAGAAGAAACTCACTGTTCCATGGCTTTGAGCCAAACAGGCTCGGCCTTGGCCAAGCCCTTGACGAGCTTTCTGGTTTTCGTTAGCAAATCTCCTCTCATACATGACATTGCTCCTCTCTTTTTTCTGCTTTGGATTTCACCTTGGTAATTGGTATTCTACCAGAACACTCACAAGAACAACTTGCACTGGGACCCTGAAACGACAACATTACTCACATGTAGGGGTGGGCACAGTTAGATTTGGTTCGGTTTTGAGTAAAACCAAACCGAAGTAAAAATTTTACGGTTTTCAAAAATTGAAACCGGATTGAACCCAATTGAAATTGTGAACCGAGCCGCTTTTACACGGTTAGATTTGGTTCGGTTCATTTTGATTTTGGGCCTTTTGAGCTTAGTGAATTTGTTACATTTTTAATTTTAGGCCCAAACTTGTTGAACAAATTGAAAACAATAGAGTTTTTTTATTCTACTCCTAAAATTGAACACAAATCGAACACAATAAATTTAACAAAACTGGAAACTTCTTTGTTAGAACTCTAAAATTAATAAACACAATATAGTTGTTTGAATCTGCTCCTACCACAAATTTAAAAGAAAAAAAAAACAAAAGAAGATCGACATTGCTAGCTTGATAATACTGATGGTGATGCACTAACTAATAGGTTGACTGATCGGAGAACATCCAAACAAGGTAAAATCTCTAGTTTTCTAAAAGCAGAATTGTCGCTCCACCAAAAATTTCTGCTAATCATCATCCTACCATGATAGCTTACAAAAATGTCAAATCCAATTGGAACAATAAAAAATGAAATCCAACAAACAACCATGAACCCAGCAGCAAAGTGAACCAAAAACTCTCAAGTCTCAAACAAACCAAGAGAAAGAAAAAAAAAAAAAAAACTTACGGAAGATAGCGCAGCGACGGTAAGTAAGATATGACTAAGATGAACGGCACGGCGAAGTGGAGGCAGGTGGCGTGAGATGAGAGTTAGATTGAACTCAGTTGGCGGAGGCAGAGGCAGCTGTTAGTCGTGAGATTCGTGACTGATGATGGTGGTGTTAGTGTAGATGAGAGAGAGAAAAGAGATGACTTAGGTTATTTTTTATTTTTTATTTTTTCTCTTTTTACAAACGGTTCCGGGTCAAATTCAAAACCGGTTTCACCCAAATTGATTACGGTTTTCACATTTTAAACCGGTTTGAACCAATCTTAACAGGCTAACCAAACTGAACTGCCCTTTTCGGTAAAGGTTCAATTCTGAGTCGATTTGGTTCAGTTCCTATTTTAGTGTCCACCCCAATCTATATGGGTTTGGTTAACCTAATAATTAAGGATATTATCATTCTCCTCCCTATTATTTAGGGTATTCTCCATTTTCTACAATTTATTTTTTTTATCTCTTTCTCACCCTGCTGTTTGATAAAATACCCACAATAGCCCCATCCGTTAGGTCTCCGAATTATAAAACTTCATAACATACTAAAAAATCTTCAATACACCTGACCAGTGATATCATATAACATGACGTGAAAAATAAAACTGATTAGTTATTCATATTATGTATCATGATATTAATGGTTAGAGTACATTGCATCTGATGCATAGTAAACACGAGATATTGGTCAGAGTGTGTTTGGTATAATATTTCTACTGGACAAAGAATTTTGTTTAATGTCAAAAGCTCCTTTGATATATTGTTTTAGTAGTTTGACATGCATTTAAGAAGAGCGTTTTTAATATTTTAAACTCTTTTACTGCTAACTACTCTTGAAAAAAAAAAAGACGAAAATGCCGCACAATATTTTGATGTTTACCTACATCATTTTTCATTAAGAAACTTCTTCTCTTCTATAATCATATTGCCACCAAACAATATATTAACCTAACAACACAGTAAGCTATAATTCATCAGGACCACTAGCCAACTTATAATTCATCATGACCATTAACCAACTTAAGTCCCCAACTCATATCCTCACAATGTCTCAAATGCGGAACAATTGCACCTGTATCAATTCCTTTCTTTGCCTTGCAGTCATAAAAGGGAGGAGCATGAAAACAAGGCTCCATTGACATGGCCCTTCGACAAGGAGGATCAGGGGCTGTCTGATTTTCAGGCTTCATCAGGATCCATGGCTTCAAGCCACCAAGACCCTGAGCTACATAGCCAAATGTGGACCATGAACTTGTGACCAACACATCAGACAAACTGAGGAGATACATTTCCGCCCATGCCTTCCTGTTGTGCAATTTTTTCTCTGTTTGTTGGTACTCTTCATGGCTTGGCTGGTAAACCCCAACCACATCACCAGTCATGGTTGGATGCTCCCAGTACATATTCCTGACATTCTCATAGTACCCAGAATTCAAAGATGTCATTAGAACGGCCTTCAATTTAGGATTTTCCGATGGCATGACAACAGATTCGTGCATATCTACTTCAGGCAGCAATTTCTCCTTCTGAGTACAGGCCAAAATCTGATCTATCACATATTGAAATGGACCAGTTCCAGTATCAAAAACTCTTATTTGAATTCCAATCCTCTCATCTGCTTTGGCCAGGTAAGCTTGATAGTACCTTGTGATTAGACCCCATACATGGTTCGATGGATGGAAAAGATACCGACCCAAGAGATGGAAAACAGTTTCTTTCTGAGGAAATAGTTTGCTAAGTTCATGTTCAAAAGATGGAATCAAGAAGAGTGAGGGCAGAAAATAATTATCAGTTTTCATGATCAACCAAGGAACTCTTCCCAAAATAGCTTGATCTCCATCACAGAAAAATAGCTTATCATGATCTTGGTAATCATGAACTAGATGTAGATATAGATAAGATGGCAATGATTTTGTTGAAGTGTTTATGAAGTTATTCTTCAGCATATTCCCATGACTCTGAGGAGATTCACTATTGAAGCCATTAAACTGACCATTGATGGGAAAATCCAAGGGTAGAAACCATGATTTTTCAGGAAATGGTTCACAGAAGAGATCATTCATGTCCTTTCCTCGATCAACAAGCAGAACTCGGTTTGTGAGGAGAGCGTAAAGGAATGCCGAAGCTAAGGTTAAAATCCTGTTTCCCAAGCCACTAAAAGAAATCCACACAACATATTTACAATCTATGGAACTAGTAGTCTGGCCAGACTTAAGTTGCTCAACCATTTTGTTGTAGGATTGAGTATGAGGCCCACAGCGTCTGTGGAGATCTTCATAATTTCTGAGTTTGGAAAGGAGATATGGAGAAGGCTTATGGGGTGATGTTTTGCGATATAAAAAGGACTGGTACCTACTTAAGCAAGAATCTTCATCGAACCCAGCAGCAAGAAGTCCACCAAGCAGCTTGTCTTTGTGAAGGTCAGCAGGTTGAGCATGATCGTTAACTGAACCTATGAATTGGATAGAAGAAACGAACAAGTTAGCAAACTAAACAAAAATCGAATAAAACTGCCACTACATCAGACCATTGATATCCTATAGTACCTGCCATGAGCACATATTTTGTCTACAAATTTCAAAATAGAAAATAAATCAGAGGCCTCGAAATGCTGATTTTAAACTCCACCTACTGTTCTCAATACCTTTATTCTCACTAAGATTTAAACAGAACAAAATAATGAAAAGCAAAGAAATATACTGTTCCACGATCAGGGATTTCTTTTACATGGTAGTGACAGGCTTGAGTTGTTTAACCCGAAGAGATAGGAGAAATGTCCAACAACAAAACTAATTGAAGATAGCATTCATCTAGATAATTTTATGATGTCAAGCAAAGTAGATTCAAGCATTCATCTAGACAATTTTACGAGGTCAAGCAAAGTAGATTCAACAGCATCTTAAATTACGATCATGAATCAGAGTTTTTCAGCTTATGCAGCAGAACATTAAGAAAAAATAAATTGTTTGGTCCGAAAGCCAGCATGTATAATTGAGTCTATGGACTCAGTTGCATGTCATGAATTGAGTGTGTTAATAAGAAACCACCCATGTAGAAAGCTTAACCTGGAAAACTAAGATTATATTTGTCTTTCCGAACAGATAGATACGAGTTAGGACTACGAGTCTTTGATATCATTACATAGTATGTAACTTCAGATTCAGATAAATGATAGATTAAGCTTTTTCAAACTGAGTTTTGTGTTTTCTTAACCGATTAATTTAGAGGGAACTAAAACTTAAGTCACTAACAACTATTTCATGCAAGATAGCAATGCAACAAAAATATTTTCGATTGACATCGAAACACGGTTACTTGCAACAAATTTGCTTGATGCAACTGAAGACATTTTAGTCCCAATCTCCAAATATGTATCTACCCATTTTGAAATCTTAGCTTAAAGATATTCTCAGCATCTAAACCAACCATTTCATTATATTACACACATTTGTATGTTAAAACACCTACTATTATATGAAATTTTAATGGAAAAGAACTATCCAGATATTTGAAGGGAAAAATCAAATAAAATCTCTCCTCTCTCTCTCTCTAAAAATATAGATAGATAGATAGATATTTAACAACAAATTAACTAACAACAGAGGCATTGTACAGGTTAAAAACCAAAAGAAAGGAAAAAAAGAAGCTTGAAGTAGTGAACAAAATTGCTCTCACCGTCATTTAGAGAAGTAACATTAGATTGGACTCGTGATTCTAAAACTCTGGCATCGGCGAATCGCAGGATTTGATCGGATGGCTGGTGACGCAAGATCAAGGGGAGAGTTACGAGAAATGGAAGAACAATCAAACAAGCAGCGAAAATCTTGGTGAGCCTCATGTTCCCGAATGCGAATCTCCTCGGAGGAGTTCGAGCGAGTTCGAGTTCGAGTTCGAGTTCGGAGAGCCGCTGATCTGTAGAGTTGGGCGGAGAAAATCGCCTCCTGAATGAACTCAGATCCATCCAAAACTACTATGATTTCAATTCGTTTTAAACATTTCCTTTGGTTGGTGCTTGGACAGTTGGACTGACACTGTAGAGCGGTCAAAAGACAAAACTATGATTTTAGTGACTTAGCAAACGTGACTACACAGTACGATGACAGCAAAAAAAAAATTATTTCATTATGTATAAAAATACGGATCAAATAATCTTTTGTATACATATTTGTAATAAATCAGTTATAAATGAAGCAATTAAAAATTAAGAAAATTGTTAAAATTTACCTTTTAAAATTATAAATTATTATTTTTAGTCACATATAATAGCTTTTATATTTTTAACCTAAATATTAAAATTTCATTTTTTTTTTGTTAAACACTTACAAAAATACACATGTCCAGACTTGGTATCACTAATATTGGGCCAACATGAAATTGAGTTAGCTTTTTTGTTTTAATTGTTTGAGACTTTTGAGTTCAAAACTTGATAGGGGTAAATTTGGCAATTGACAATTTATACGAAAGAAGAGAATGAGTGTAATGAATGAGATGAATTGATTTATCCAATTTTTCAGGTCTCATCTTGTGCCCTTATGTCACAGTTTAGACTACCTTTACATTAAGAATTATATGAATCATAGTTACAAGAAAAAAGAATTAAGGTCACATTAATTAAATTTTCAAAGCAGTTGTCATCAAGAGCGGAGCCATTCTTTAACTAGTTTTTTTTTAAAAAAAAAGGGTTAATTGCACTAACATCCCTGTTAAATAGAGTTATTGCACTTGCTGGCAAGTTTTCCATTTATTGCACAAACCACCCCTCGATTTCGTTGACCTGACTGTTGACTCACGGTCAAATTGATATTTTGGTGAAAAAGACCATTTTACCCTTACCATTTTATTTTATTTCTATTTTATTTAATAAATTATTATCTTTAATAATTATATAAATATTTAATTATATAATAAAAAAAATAATTAAAAAATAATGAGATCTGGTCCATTAGATGGGAAAAATCTCCATCCAATGGACCAGATCATCTGGTCTATTGCTCAAAAAAAAAAAAAAAATTAAAGATGATGGTTCCAGAAATCTGGAACCATCTCTCCTCTTTAGTTTTTTGTTTCTTTTTTTCTTTTTTATTTTTTCTTCTTACATTCTTCTTCTTCGTTTTTTCTCTTCTGGAACCATCTCTCCTCTTAGTTTTTTGTTTCTTTTTTATTTTTTCTTCTTCCATTCTTCTTCTTCGTTTTTTCTTCACAGAATCACTCCCCCCTCCCATTCTCTTCCCAAACCCTAAATCCCTTCCCTTCAACTCCATCGCAGATCTGCGATGGAGTCTATCTCAGATCCATCGCAGATGGAGCTTCCATCTGCAATGGACTTTATCGTACATCCATCGCTGAGCCATCTGCGATGGTCTCCATTGCAGATGGAGCTTTCATCTGCCATGGAGTTCATCGCAGATGGAGCTTCCATTTACGATGGACTCCGTCGCAAATCATCCATCAGATGGAACAGATCCACAGATCTGCTCCCATTTTAATTTTTTTTTGTTTGATTTTTTTGTGAATGTTGGTGCAGCTTCTAGGTTGAAGCTTTTAGGTTGAAAAAATGTTTTCTTCTTCTGGGTTCAGTCTGCCATCTTCCCAGACCCTCAAATCCCTCCCCTTCAACTCCATCGCAGATCTGCGATGAAGTCCATCTCAGATCCATCGCAGATGGTGGCTCTGCGATGGTCTCCATCGCAAAGGTTATGATGAAAAAATCTTTTCTGGGAAAAAAAAACAAAGAAGAAGATAAGGATTTTCTGGGTAAAAAATTATGGGTTTGGTTGATGATGAAAAAACGTTTTGGTCTAGGAAGCACGGACACTTCAAAACCCTCGCGTGTCGGAGTGTCGGACACGCCGACACGCGAGGACACGCGAGGACACGCGTGTCCAAAATAGGACACGCGTGTCCGTTGACTTCAGCAGACCGTTGACCAAGGGACACGACAGGGACACGCGTGTCGGACACGTTTAGGGCCGTTTTGTAATTATTTTTTAAAAAAATGGGGTCAATTTATAAATTTAAAAAATATAGGGTTAAAAATAAATTTTAAAAGTTTAAAATATTTTATGAATTGACTAGTTTTTGATAATGTTTTACAAATTATATTTTATGAATTGATTTGTTTAATTATGAATGAATGAAGTTATTTATATTTTAAATATAAATATAAAATATATATTATTTTAATTGCCGTGTCCTGCCGTGTCCGTGTCCTAGTTTTTTGAGATTTGCCGTGTCCCCGTGTCATCCCGTGTCGTGTCGCCGTGTCCGTGTCTGTGTCCGTGCTTCTTAGGTTTTGGTTAATTTGGTTAATGATGAATGTGATGATTTAGTTGATGATTTTGGGTTAAAAAAAAATCTGGAATTGAAATAATTTGATTGATGATGAATCTGGGTAAAAACAATCTGGAATTTGGTTGATGAATCTGGTGATAGATTATTTTTTATTTTTTAATTATATAAATTATTTTTATATAATTAAATATTTATATAATTATTAAAAATAATAATTTATTGAATAAAATAGAAATAAAATAAAATGGTAAGGGTAAAATGGTCTTTTTGACCAAAATATCAATTTGACCGTGAGTCAACAGTCAGGTCAACGCAATTGAGGGGTGGTTTGTGCAATAAATGGAAAACTTGCCAGCAAGTGCAATAACACCATTCAATAGGGGATGTTAGTGCAATTAACCCTAAAAAAATTATCTAAAAATATAGTTATTTTAATTTTTTTTAAATTATCTTTATTTTACTATAAAATATTTATTTAATTTTATTAATTATAAACAATAGAATCGAAACTTCTTTACTTTAAATGTAAAATATTATAATATTCAAAATAAAACCTAATTTTGCTTACTATCTTAATCATATATTTTAGGGATAATTGCAATAAAGTACCCTGACGTTTGGCTATATTGCAATGAAATCGTGAGTTTAGCCTTAATTGCATGTTAGTACCTTTGACCAAGTTGACCGGTATGTTGACTTTGACTTTTTGGTAAAAAGACAAAATTGCCCCTGGTTTAAAAAAAATAAATTAAATAAAAATTTAAAAAAATTGAAAAAATTAAAAATTTTAAAAATGGATCTCCACTGTCCATCAATCTTGATGGACGGTGGAGATACATTTAAAATAAAAAATAAAAATTTAAAACCAAATAATTAAAAAAAATTTAAAAAAAATTTTATATTAAAAAAAAATTAGTGTTTTTGGTGGAGATCCAATTTGGATTGGATCTCCACCAAGAACATCAAGAACAGAGCAAAAAAAAAAAAATTCTTCAAACGCGAACCCAGATCTGGGTTCGCGTTCGAACCCAGCTGCTGGGTTCGAAGGCGAACCCAGCAACTGGGTTCGCCTTCGAACCCAGCTGTCGCCGATGGAGCAGCGCTCCATCGGCGACGGAGTAGATGCTCCATCAACGGGAGTAGATCTGCTCCCGTTGATGGAGCATATCGAGTTTTCGAATTTTTTTTTTTTTTTTTTTGTGTTCTTGTTTGTTCTTGGTGTTCTTGGTGGAGATCCAGATTGGATCTCCACCAAGAAACACCAAAAATTTTTTTTAATTATTTTTAATTATATAATTTTAATTTTTTTTTTTTAAAAATGTATCTCCACCGTCCATCAAGATTGATGGACGGTGGAGATCTATTTTTAAAAATTTTAATTTTTAAAATTTTTATTTAATTTTTTTTTAACCAGGGGCAATTTTGTCTTTTTATCAAAAAAGTCAAAGTCAACATACCGGTCAACTTGGTCAAGGGTACTAACATGCAATTAATCAGTTAGTTAAGGGTATTAATATGCAATTAAAGCTAAACTCACGATTTCATTGCAATATAACCAAACGTCAGGGTACTTTATTGCAATTAGCCCTATATTTTAAGTGAAATATGGAGTGAACTACTTTCGTGTTATTTGTTTATAAGAAAAAAATTCTTTAAAAAATGTTTTCTTGATATTTACAATAATTTAAATATTGTGATATAAAAAATTGATGTAGACCTTCTCATAATCGGAAAAGGATATATGTGCTATCTTTTTCCACTTAGGGTGCGTTTGGTACATGGGACAGGACGGGACAACATGGGACAAACTGTTCCTGTCCCATGTTTGGCGTGACTTGGGCGTTGGACAACATTGGACAACATGGGACAAAAAACACAAAATCTTGTCCCATGCTAGACCCTCGGACAACCTGTAGCAGGGCATGTGACAAGGTCTAAAATGACTAATATGCCCTTATTTATTTGAAAAATTACAAATAAACCATCGTATATAAAGAAAAAAAAAACCTAAATTCCTAATTTCTTACCTCAAATCGCACTGCCAAAACTCTCTCATCAGAAGAAAAAAAACCTAAATTCTTCCTTCGTCAAGCAGTCTCCCATCGTTGCTCCTGTCACCTTCACTCCTGGTATGCTCTTCTCCTTCGTCAAGCAGTCTCTCAACTTTAATTTTTTTTAATGCTTTTTAAATATATTTATTTTGTGTGTTTGTGGTCTTGGTGAAAGGATAAAGTTTTCAATTTTTTTTGCGATTGATTTACTTGCTTGTTTTGTTATCTAAGATTCTTGCTGGTTATTGAGTAAAAAAGAAAGAAAACCAAAACAGTTCTATTTTTGAGTAAAGACAACCCATCTCTGCAAGTGTCAACACCACTTGAAGCCTCTTCTTTAGGGTTTCCTTTCATAGTAAGTAATGACACAGACTCTCCCTCTCTCCGCTGATTTCTTCGTCTTCTTCTACCAGAAACTTTTAAATAAGAAGTTAGCTGAGTTTCGAGGAGTTTGTCACTGTAAATTGATTGGAGTCTCTGTTTTTGGATGGATTGCAGTTGCTTACTCATCTTAACTAAGTTAAGGGTCGATGTTTTTTTTTTTTAAATGTTTTCTTTGAGGTGTTTCAGTGTTTGTATTTGATCTTCAATTTCATCTCAAATTGATCAATTCAATGCCTTTTTGTATTTCAGTGTTTTTTTTTTCTTTTTTTTTGTGTGTCTGTGAATCAGAGTACCTTATGCACTCTGTGGTGGATAAGGTCACTGGTTGTGGTTGGCTTTCATCAATTTGTCTTTTTTGGCCATTTCTTAACATTCCCAGTTACATGTATGTGCATATATATATATGTAAGTGTATAAGATTTTGATTTGAATATGTAATTTGCTCGATCTCAAGTGAACTTTCACTTCAATTTGGGCAATTAATTTCTGGCTTGGTAAAATCTACAGAGTCCTACATTTCAGTACATAAGTAAACATATATGTATTATTTTATATCTCTTTGTTTCGTTTCACCTCAATTCTCCGTTATGTGTATATGTTTGTGTATGAGAGGATGAATTTTTGAGCTGGGTTTTGTATATTCTTCACAGCTGTATATTTTTGAGTTGGGTTTTGTATGTTTGTGTATGAGAGGATGAATTTTTGAGCTGGGTTTTGTAAACAATTAATTTCTGGCTTGGTAAAATCTACAGTCCTGTCATTTAGTTAGGCAAGTTTGTCAAACCTTGCAGAGCTGCTTCAAGTAGAAGAAGATATTGATTTTCGGAAAAGAAGAGAGAAAGAAACATAGCCTTAAAAATAATAATTTTAATTTAAGAGTTATGTTATAATGTTATTCAGTTATAAAGATACTTGTTAATATGAACATCCAATTAATATTCTTTTGATTCTTACTCTCCCTTATAAACCCAACACTCAAACTATTATTAAATAACTATACATTTTTTAAATATATATACACGTGTAGTGAGATTGTGGAGTTCTTTTTTTTTATTTGAAAGGAGGTGGTGGAGTTAGGTAGTGCTAATTGAAGACTTTGAAAGGTTAATGCTTTGCTTTTATTAGTTACAGCCTTTGTTTTTTTAATTTTTCTGCTGTACGAGTTTGAATATGTAATTGCTTTTTTTGATTTGTGCATTGTCAAGATATGGATGAACGTAACAATCAATTGATAATACTCGTTAGAGTATGGAGGCTTTACGCACACATGATGATGAGTTTTGCTGCGGCCCTTATTTATTTAATTGAACACAATAGAATGCAAGTTGAAAGGAGGAATTTAGTTCAACGGACATTTTCTAGACTCCATATTAGGTCAAAAGAAATACAGCGTATCACACGTGTAAGTGATACTAATTGTATATGGGAGTTGCGAATGGATAGGAATGCCTTCGCAATGTTATGTGAATTGCTAAAAATTCGTGGGGGGTTATTAGATGATGGTAATGTAACTATTGAGGAGCAAGTTGCTATTTTTGTAAACATATTAGCACACCATAATAAAAATAGAAGTATTCAGGTTAGATTCTATAGGTCTGGTGAAACAATCAGTCGGTATGTCCATCGAGTTTTGCGTGCTTTGTTGCGTTTGGAAGACGTCTTGTTTGTCAAACCAACTCCAGTTTCAGATGATTGTACGGATTCAAGGTGGAGATGGTTTAAGGTATCAATCAAAAAATATCACTTATACACATTACATAAAATTTATGTTAATCATATAAAACATGAATTGTCTTTTGTTTTTAGGGTTGTTTAGGAGCGCTAGATGGAACATACATACAAGTAACTGTACCTGAGATTGATAAGCCAAGGTATCGAACAAGAAAGGGACATGTAGCAATCAATGTATTAGGTGTATGCAATCGTGATTTGAAGTTTGTATATGTCTTATCTGGTTGGGAGGGCTCGGCTACTGATTCTAGAGTTCTTCGGGATGCCATTACTAGACATAATGGATTGAAGGTCCCATTTGGTAAGATATAAACAACTAATATCACTTATTTTAATTATTTGGTTGCTAACAACTAACATGTGTAGTTATTATAGGTAACTATTACTTGGGCGATGCAGGGTATACAAACGGTCAAGGTTTTCTTGCACCGTATAGAGGTACACGATATCATTTACAGGAATGGGCGGACTTTGATCGTGTACCTAGGAATCACGAGGAATATTTTAATATGAAGCACTCACAAGCTAGGAACATTATTGAGAGGTGTTTTGGATTATTGAAGAAACGTTGGGCTATTCTACGAAGTCCCTCTTTCTATCCAATAAAATATCAAGGCCGCATGGTCATAGCTTGCGCTTTACTTCATAATTTTATTAGAATGTACATGGAAGTTGATCCTGAGGAATATACGCCCGTCACACTTGATGATTTGCCTATTGGAGAAGACGTACCAAATGAGTCAGAATATATTGATGTAGTTGAAAGTAGCGATGAATGGAGTCAATGGAGAGATGGTCTAGCTGATGAGATGTTTAATGCTTGGATGTTGCATAGAACTTAGAGAGATTTTATCAATATTGTTGAACATTTGTATTTTTTTTTTTTTGTCAAACATCAATTACCATGCTTTATTCCTAATTAAGGACATTGTTGTACCTATATGTGATACATATATGTGATGCTATTTCTTTTCCTAAATTCATGTGATACATATATGTCATATATGTGATGCTGTTTCTTTTCCTTTTTGAAATAAATTGTTTAACTTTATTAATTCTGTTAAATAATCATATGTGTATTATGTCATAGGAAAATCCGATATGGGAGATAGACGTAATTGGAAACTTGAAGAAGAGGATGTACTGATTAGCATCCTCGAAGACATTGTTGCTGTAACGGCCCGGGACGCTCTACGGCTCTTGCCCGACTCGTTACTCACAGGTACTGTCCGCTTTGGGTCGCTACAGCGTTCTACCCCTCACGGCTTTCTTTCGCCTCCCTCATCAGGATTTGAACTCGTAACTTATCCATAAGTACTAATTCTTATCAAGTTGAGTACCAATTGAGCTACTAGCTCAATTGGTACTCAACTTGATAAGAATTAGTACTTATGGATAAGTTACGAGTTCAAATCCTGATGAGGGAGGCGAAAGAAAGCCGTGAGGGGTAGAACGCTGTAGCGACCCAAAGCGGACAGTACCTGTGAGTAACGAGTCGGGCAAGAGCCGTAGAGCGTCCCGGGCCGTTACAATAAAAGGCGCCTTTTATTGTAACATCCCAGGTTTGACCCTATCGTCTACCCCCAGCCAATGTCACTCATAGGTACTGTCCGCTTTGGGCAATACCCTCACGGTTTTCTTTCGCCTCCCTCATCAGGATTTGAACTTGGTACTTGTCCATAAGTACCAATTCTTATCAAGTTGAGTACGTACTGTCCGCTTTGGGCAATACCCTCACGGTTTTCTTTCGCCTCCCTCATCAGGATTTGAACTTGGTACTTGTCCATAAGTACCACTTCTTATCAAGTTGAGTACCAATTGAGCTACTAGCTCAATTGGTACTCAACTTGATAAGAAGTGGTACTTATGGACAAGTACCAAGTTCAAATCCTGATGAGGGAGGCGAAAGAAAACCGTGAGGGTATTGCCCAAAGCGGACAGTACCTATGAGTGACATTGGCTGGGGGTAGACGATAGGGTCAAACCTGGGATGTTACAGTTGCTAACGGTGGTAGATGCGACACAGGTAATTTTAGGTCCGGTGTTTATGAACAGGTTGTTGTCAAAATGCGTGAAAAAATTGAAAACATTAATATAACGGCAAAACATGTGCAAAACAAAATGAAGCGTATGAAAGATAAATATTCAGCAGCTTATGATATGCTCAACACAAGTGGGTTCGGTTGGGATGACGCACGCAAATGTGTTACTGTTGACAGTCCTGACATTCTAGAGGCATATTTGAAGGTTAGTGGTTATATTAATTCTATAAAGTAAACAATTAATAGTATTATTGTTGTGTAAAATAATTTAAATTTTCTGACATATATATGTTTTTTTTTTCTAGAAACATCCTAACAAGAATTATACGGCTAATAGACCATTCCCACACTAAGACCGACTGATAATAGTGTTTGGGAAAGATCGAGCAACAGGTAGTATGGCCGAATCTGCAGCAGATGCTTTGGATCAAATGGGATTGGAAAATGATGAAATGGAAGCTTCTTTCACTCAATCTATGGCAGCTCCTTCAAATGTTGCCTCCGCTTCCTCAGCTCCAAATTCAGGACAAACATCAAAGCGAAAGAGAAAGAGGAATGTGAATTCAGATGTAGCAGACATCACTAGTGTTTTTGAGAAAGGCATTAAAAGTGCATCTGAGGATATTGCTAAGTTGACTGAGGCTATTACGGGAGGGGATGTACTGACTCGTTTAGGGCCTGAGCTAGAGGATATGGGTCTTAATCCTTAGGAAGTGATACGTGTTGTCATGTATTTTGGGAAAATGCCAAACCAGTTGCACATTTGGAAAGGTTTGAGTGACTCGTACAAGCCACATTTCGTGAAGGCAATTTTAGAGGAGTAACCATTTTCATATGTGATTCTGTAAACATTATTGAAACTTAAATTTGGTTGAATTTTAATCATATTACAGACTTTTAAGTTGTTTGAATTGTGAACATGTCTGAAAATTTTATTTTGTTAGAACAGTGAATATTTTTAACCAAATCAGTGCGAATTTTCGAATGTATTTCATAGCACTTGTCTAACTTGTGTGTAAATTATAATTGATTAATTATTATGTCAAGCCAATTCATAATAGCCTCAATTTGTAAATTATTCAGGTATATAATAAATATTAATAATTCTAATATACTACCACTTTTGTTATCATATTAAAATATTTAGTATCAACTTTTACTATGTATTATATTTAATAAAAATTATTAATTACATTTTTTTAATTATATTATATTAAAAAATTTATTTAATAAAAACATTTAAATTTTGTTCTGTCCTGTCCCATTTATTACTGATATGTTATAACAAACATTACACAGGACAAGAAGGGTACTCTGGTCATTTAAACCTCTTGTACTGTCCTGTCCCAGCCTTACCAAACGCATAACAGTACAGTACACAGTTCTGTCCCAGACATACCAAACACAATATGGAATAGCTGTCCTGTCCTGTCCTGTCCTGTCCCGTCCCACCCTATTCTGTCCCGTCCACGTACCAAACGCACCCTTAATGAGGAAGAGATCCACGATCTTCTCCTAATCGTGAATCATCATTACTCCTCCATTAATGGGAAGGAATCTTCAATGTTGGTATAAGATTTTTTTTTTAATTTTTAATTATTTTAATATTTTATAAAAATATTTAAATATTATAAATAATTTATTTTTTACTACAGATAAAGGGTAAATGTGACTTTTTAAAAGTAAATGAAGGTCAACAGTTAGTTAACAAAATTAATGAGAGGTTTATGTAATTAAATGATCTTTTGTTTAAAGGACTAATTTCCTCTATAGTCATGGGATATCGGCGCAATTTTTCCACTAATATATAATTTTGATTATTTTTTAACCATTTTAGTACTTCTTAAAAGAAACTTAGCACCAATGATTGTTTTATCTAAATGAAAAAATAGAGGGTTATTTTTGGTAATGAATAAAACATGTTGTTGAAAATCTTTCTTAATTGTATATTTTGTAAAGTATACAACTAATCGGGGTTCACTATATTAAAATTGAGGATTTAGCTACTAGCCCATTATTAGATTTTACAAGTGTACATTTTCTTTTTCTTTTTTCTTTTTTTTTGGAAAAGGCATTTTCTTTTAGTTTTTTTTTTTGCCAATTAAAAAAATAACAAAATTATTTTTTGTGTATCTAATCTAATGTACGTCTCACCTTTTTTTTTTATAAATTGTGCCTCACTTTTATTTATTGATATAACTCATAATTAAATATATATAAAAAAATTTAATTTAAAATTTTAAAAAATACATAACTGTATATAATTAAAGTCCTATAAAATTTCTTTTTTCTGTTATTGGGTAATTATGTATTTTATAGAAAAATTCATTATTTGAAATAGAATTAGGATACCACCGCCCAATGTGACTCGGTAGTAAATACGCTCATTCAGCTTGACAATGTCCTAGGTTCAAGTCGCTAGCACCGCAAATGGTATGTCAAAAAAAGACGAAATTGAATTAGGGTTTAATTAGAGTGTTTATTTCTGATTAAAATAGTTTATTCTTATTGATCATTTTGTGTTAGGGAAATTTTATAATTAGAATTTAGAATATTATTATTCTCCACCCTATAATTTGGGACATTATCTGTTTTTGCCCTCTAATTTTATATTTTTCTATTTTACCCCTCTAATTTATAAAAATAACCAAAATTCTCGATTTTGTTAAGTTTCTGTTTGACTTTTAAGTTTGACCATTAAATGTTGAAGGGTAGAAAAGTAATTATAATATAATAAATAGTCAAAATATTTTTAAATTAAATAAAAATTTGTTTAAGATGAAAAAATAAAAAAAAAATTTCTCTCTCCTCTCTCATCTATCTCTATCTCTTCATTTTTTTTCCCTCTCTTTCCTCTCTTTCCTCATTTTCTTCTACTCTCACATCTTTTTTCCATCTCCCTCTCTTTTCCTTACCATATTTTTTCTCTCATTTTTTTTAATTGTTTGTGGGATGGTATGAGATATATTTTTTTTAATTTTGTTTGTTTTATTAAAAAATTTTAGTGGAAGATTTGGTGGAGACCAATCTCTACTGTTCATCTTTTGAAGATAGACAGTTGGATCTCCACCAAATCTATAATTATTTTTTCTTTAAATTTTTTTAGCTTTATTTAATTTTTATTATGTATTTTTTATTTTTAATAAGTTTTTTATTAAATTTATTAAATCCATATTTTTATTAAATTCTTTCTATATATTTTTAATTTTTTATATATGAAAATATTTAAGTATTATTTAATTTAAAATTTTGAGGGTAAAATAGTATTTTCTACTAAAAAGTTAATAAATTTTAACAGAAAGGGTAAAAGAGAAAAAAATAAAATTAGAGGGTGGAAAATGAAGAATATCCCTTAAATTTTTTTGGGCTAATTACACTCATACCCTCCATTTTGTATTTTTTGCACATACTGACATCTTTTCCTTTTATTACACAAACCTCTCCTAAAAAATGTTGACTAACCATAAAATTAACAGTTTGATATTGTAGTAACAACAACAACAAGAAGAAGATTCTTCTTCTTATTCTCCTGAAAAATATTGACTAACCATAAAATTAACGGTTTTTCTTCTTCTTCAGATATATCTGAAAAAAATCTGAAATATATTTAAAGAAGAAGAAAAAAACCACCTTCAATTTTTTTTTTTCAATTTGAAGGTTCAACCTTCGAACTATTTTTTTCATTTGATCCACCTTTAAATTTTTTTTCTTTTTTTTTAGTTTTACAGTTTTTTTTAATATTTTTTATGGAGGGCAAAATAGTCTTTTTGTCCAAACCGTTAACTTTATGGTTAGTCAACAGTTTGGTCAACGATTTCCAGAAGAGGTTTGTACAATAGAAGGAAAAGATGCCAGCATGTGCAAAAAATGTAAAATGAAGGGAATATGAGTATAATTAACCTAATTTTTTTAATAAAATATAAGTGTATAAAGAGTAAATAACACCTACATCCCCTGAGGGTTACTCTCTTACAGCGAAAATAATCTTTAGGTTTATTAGCAAAAACCTCCTCGGCCGTTACTCAAATTCCATTTAATTTAATAGTTTGATCAGGTTTGATTGTGAAAAAACTAAAATGGCCCAAAATAATATACAATATTACTAAATTTTATTAAATAAAAAATAAAAAATAATTGAGATGGATCTTAACTACTTTTATATATATATATATATATATATATATATAAAAATAAATTTTAGTAATTTTATATATTATTTTCTGGACATTTTAGGTTTTTTTACGATTAAACCTGATCAACCGTTAAATTATATATAGTTTGATTAACAACAAGTAAAGTCTTTACCAATAAAACTAAAGGTTGTTACTACTTATAGAAGAGTAAACATCAGAAAGTCTGAATATTATTTGCTCGTGTATAAATATATTTATGGGTGATAATATCGGCACCGTGATAACCAGTAATTACCACTATATAGATACTATGCGATAGTATACTCTAAAATTGGACATCAATTTACGGTTATATCCTTCCATATAGGGTGAAATTTATTCATTTTAGTCATTCTGATCAAATTTTTAATAGTCAATCATGACAGAATATGCAAATTGACCATTTGACCCTTAACTTTAAATAATTATATAGAAAATATAATTTTACCCTTTATTTTTTAAAACTTAACAAAAAAAACCTTAACTTGTATACTACTACACCCAATAAGAATATAACATCTATTAACAAAAAAAAATAAAAATTATAAAATACACAAAATTCATAAAAAAAGTTCTTAAATATTAAAAATGCATAAATTAATTAATTAATACCAAAATGAAAAACTTTTACAAAAATAAAAAAATTAATACAATAATATCTAATTTAATTAATTATTTTTTCTATTTTTCAGTTTTTATTTTTAGAATTTTATTTTTATTTAATAATTTTTTATTAATATTTTAACCTTAATTTTTATTTTTATATTTAAAGATTAAAATACTCCTAACATTATTAAATTTAATTAATTATTAACTAATAAAAGAATAAATTAATATATTTATAAAATTTAAGCAGTATGCGTTTTAAAAAAAAAAATATTAATTAAAAATAATAATTCAAAAAAGTATTGACCAAAATAATTTTTGCCTTCCATTTAACCAGAAGAACATGACACACGCCGTTTCATTATCCATCACTTTATTCTCAGCAAAATACCTAACACAACCGCACTCACTTGCTGTTAACAGCGGTGTCCAAATGGCGTTGAGGCTGGCGATGCTTAAAAACGCCGGTGGTAATACGGCGTGCACGACAACACTGAGGGGGTTGTCCCACGTCGCAGCTCTCCCTCCGCCGATGGGTGCGGCTATTGATTCTCCGACAGCATCGCCGCCGTTGGCTTCACCAGAGTTTGATCAAAACCCAGAAAAAATCGACAACCAAATCAGATTCCCAAGTTTCTCATTTGGCGGATCCATGGAGCTTATGGCTGTCCCCAAAAGGAAGGTAAAGATATATATATTTTTTTAAAAAAATCTTAAACTTCGTGTTTTATTTTTTGATTATTAAAATATTATTTATTTATTTATTTGTGTTTAGTTGAATTTGTATATTTTTTTTTTGGAGGTTATACATTAGGGCTTATGACAGGTATGTATGCATTAGGGTTTTGGATGGGTTTAGATTTTGTGCTTATGCTGTTATAGGACTTGCTATTTATGATAAGTATCTTTTGGTTTTGACTTTTTTTTTACAAGAGCTATTCTAAATTTCTAATTAGCGTTTGAGTTTTTAAGGTTTTAGGAGCAATCTTTGTTCTCTTTGTCAAATGTACTTGAATAGGATTTATTAGATACATCTTTTAGCTATAGCACAGTAGTTGTTTTTGAATTAGATTAATTAGTATTTCTTTTTCACTATTTGAAGTTGTTAAAAGTCTCCAATTAATTTATTGTGTTTGCCTTAGTTACTGATTTTCTTTCGTTGTTTCTCTTGGTTAAGGCGCAATCATTCTTATTGCTTGGCATTTTTTTCTAGATTTCGGTTTGGAATATTAATTAACATACAATGTTTTGAAGCGGATTTTCTTATAGCGGACTTATTTGTCGGTTGAAATGTAAATAATCTTGTCTCAGATTTGTGCGTAGCCCCTTTGTTATAAGCTCTAAAGATCGGTAGATGATTATATTTCCCCGTATGTGAAAGTGAGTTTTAAGGCTTTGTCAATGATGCAGGTCACTCCCCACAAGAGGGGCATAAGAAATGGGCCAAAGGCTTTGAAACCTGTTCCAGTGATTATTCGCTGCAGGTAAGGGTTTTCCAAACATGTTAGCATGTACTGTTTCATACTTTGTGTTCTGGATGAAAATTAACGTTTTGAGGAATATATTCAATCTTGTTGTGGTATATGATCAACTGGTTAAGTATGTTAAGATTGTTGTTTGTAAAAAAATTATTTTGGTTTGCAATTTTATACAAGCAACTGAAACTGACTAGACAATAGGTTTAATTTGATTTTGGATGACTGTCTTCCCTTAAGGGGTGTTTATAGTAAATGTGGACGAATTTTGGTTTCTTTGCTGTAGCCTGTGTATTTTAGCATTGTTTTGCTGGGTGCAAAAATGATAACAGTGAGGTGAATCAGCTGATGACCTTTCTCTGTTTACCAAGTGCTTGGACTAAAACCTTCTATCCAATCAATTTTTATAACTTTTGAACTTATGAATTCAAAACTTCATGCTTGTATTGTACAGTACATCTTTAAATGTCTGCTTATGACTAGACATGTACCTTGTGACGTTTTCTTCTGCACAATCTATATTTGTTATTTTGCAGGAGTTGTGGTCGAGTGAAGTTGCCACACTTCTTCTGTTGCAGCGGAGAGAAGCGAAAGGCTGATGAGTGAAATCATTATGCAAGTTGACCCGATGCAGTGAAACTGCCAGCCAACCTTGTTTGAGTATTAGGGTTAACTCTCATTTTTTCTATCATTTTAACTAGCCAGAGTTCTGGAAATTTTAGTTGAAGTTTCCCTGTAGAAATGCAGATTGTATTTTTTTTTCCCCTTAATAGTAATACTTTTTAATGTTTCTCATAAAATGATTATTTACTGTCATTATATGTAACTAAATTGGATAAATGAGCTTGGTTGCGTAGGACTTGCAGTGAAATTTTAGTTGAAGTTTCCCTGTAGAAATGCAGATTGTATTTTTTTTTCCCCTTAATAGTAATACTTTTTAATGTTTCTCATAAAATGATTATTTACTGTCATTATATGTAACTAAATTGGATAAATGAGCTTGGTTGCGTAGGACTTGCAGTGTGATTATAGGTAGTACAGAAGTACTATTTCCGTTGATGATAATAACGGAGGTGAACTCAGATGCCAAAATCGGGGGGGTGGGGGGTGGAAATTTTATGTAAAAAGTGTTAAAACTAAACCTGGTGAAAACAGCATGCAGCTCAAGATAATGCATTTCATGTTGGTCTTGAGTGGAAATTTTATCAAGACCATTCCATTGAAGACTTTCATCTTATAATGCTGAACAGTTTTGATTCCTTGTCACTGTCACTGCTACTTAAAACTAAACCATGTATATAAATGTAATTTATTAAAAATGATACTACTTAACCCTCTTGTTTGTGCATCCCCAAAATGTGATTGGCATTTTGATACATCAAAAGCCTCAATTGTAATTTTCATGCAAAAAGTGAAGTTAGGACGAGTAGTCGAAGTGATTTTTATGTAAAGAGTGAAGTGAGGATGAGAAGTCAAAAGTGTTAAAATTATCTAAACAGCAAGAAAAATTTTACTGGTGTGCATGTCACAAGTTATGCGTACAACACTAAAAATTATGACATGTGTGCATTTGATGCTCATGTTACTCTCAGTATCCGAATGCGCCACCGGTAAGGACCTTGTAACGATGATGTCAATCTAAATTCGGTGTAGTAAGACGGCACGTCATCAGCATACTTGACAAAGTCAAGACACGCGTCACGAACTGGTCGGATATTGTGTAGTGCACCGCAAACAATAATTACTAGATGAATATGGTGGTTCATAAGACCACCGAGTGTAATTGCTGGCATCCAATCAGGTGAAAAGTTTCAGTTATTAACAGGGTTTATTGGTCGAGACTAGTGTAGTAGTAGTGTAAAGCTGTGGTCACGAGAACACATGATTTTTTGGTATAACTAACTAACTGGAAGCAGCTAGCTGGAGGCAGAGTGAGTAACAGAGCAAAGGTCTTTTAGGCAGAAAAATACACCTCATCTTCAGTGCTTAATAAGATACTTAAATGGCGGTTTCAGTAGCGGTCTTTTCCTCTTGAAACGTGCCTCATTCACCAATCTCCGTCACTGTTTAGCTAAACAAACAAACAAGGTTTATACATTCCTCTCTCTGCTTCTGGTTCTTTTCTACTAGTTGTGCATGTTAAAATTCTTGAATGATTTGTGTTCTTTCTTTTCTATTTTTAGGTTCGTTTCCTTCTTTCTATTTTGTCAAGGTTGAAGTTGTCATCAATCTAGAAATCAGCAGAGAGTTGGATATTTTTATTTGTTGAGAGACAAAGATGAAGTTCGGGAAAGAGTTCAAGAGACGAAAGGTGCCTGAGTGGACAGATGCCTATGTGGATTATAATGGGCTCAAACGTATATTACAAGAAATCGTGCTCTACAAGCTAAGCAAGCAACCCTCAACACCTTTGAGAGACCTTCAGCAGAAGTTGACATTGCATCGAAGCTTCGGTGGACTACATGCAAAGTCTAGTAATCCAATTGGTAGGGGAGATATTGAAGACCAAGTGATAGATGTTAAGAGGTTGCCACGAGATGGTTCTGGACATTTTTACAAGATTGATTTCCTGAGGCGATCTGAAGAAGGAGGAGAGATTGAGGTAGCTTTCTTCATAAAGCTTGATGAAGAGCTAAATAAGGTCAATACCTTTTACAAGGACAAGGTGGAGGCAGTCATGTCTGAAGCAGCGGAACTAAATAAACAAATGGATGCCCTGATAGCATTACGGATCAAGGTGCGGAGCAAAAACCCTTCTGGGGATAATCTTAATCTTACTACTATGCCCTTAAGGAGCAATACTCCAATCACAAATAGGACTCAGGGTAAGTGCAGAGTTAGAGCCTTTTAATTTGTTACATACAACATTTAATTTTCCAAATGCATATCTGAATTGTTCATTTTTAAGTCAACTGATTCATGCTCGATGCATTGGCGATTTCTTGTTTCACTTGTGAAAACTTATGGTGAATATAAATGATGATTAGTGACACTCTTGTAAAAGACACTGAAATCAGAATATTGCGAAACTAAGATAAAGAGTTTCAAATTTTAATTCACTCTGCATAGAGAATTAATATTGGGTCAAATTGCTTTAGTAGAAAGAGCGGGCAGGGGATAAAGATCTCCCTACTGATCTATGATTCATGGATGGGAGGAATATGAAACCTTTGGATCAAATTTCTTACCTTGTGTTCCTTTCCTAGCTCTCTAATTTGGATTATATTTATCATTGGATGAACTATGCTGCAGATATTCACTTAAAAAAAAAACAGTAAGTATAGCTAGTTCCTAAACAGTCGACCATCGCAATGTAAAAATTGGATAGGTTCGATCTTATGGTCATTGGGTCCTATAAAACATCATATTGTGAAAAAGCTGTGACAAAAACAGCAAAGTATAGAAGCAGCCTATATTCTTCTCTCTTTGCATCTACTTCTGTCTAACGTGGTGAAGCAGTTCTTTATTAATCTGAAACCAGAATAGCTTTGTGACTTTAATAGAGAGGTCATCATTTCAAATGTGTTATAATTATATATCAAATTTACAGGAACAGGACAAATGGTAGCACCTGAAGTAGAGATGAGTGACAGAACTCGGCAAGAAGAATCTCTTGACACTTGGAGTGATGATGCAGGTCTTATTTAAAAGGGCAACAAACTTCTTTTACTTAAGGAAACTATCTTACTTTTAACCCTTGAAATTGACAATTGCATACCATATGTGCAGCAAGTGAGACATCAGATTTGACAATGGGAATGGATATGAGTGACAATTATCTAGTGGAAGAGTCTACCAGTGGCCCAGAAGATGATCCAGTTCCCATTACCAATTGTAGTAGTCATGACAGAGAGGAGGAGAACATCAACAAGGGTAAAGTAGATTCCCTGGAAATCCTTGAGCATGTGAAAATTAATAATACACTTGAATCTCCAGTGTCAACCATAAAGGGCGTTTTGAAGAATTCCAAAGATGATGAGTTGAGATTTAAAAAGGAGGAGCTGAAGAAGGTTGAAGACCAATTGAAACGCGTGCTTATTGAATTCTATCAGAAGCTACTTCATCTAAAGCACTACAGGTGATAGACAGTGGAATAATCTGAAAAACAAATTTTCTATTCGATGGAGATGCTACCTTGTAACTAATTGAATTTTTCACGTCCTCATCTTTTTGTGAATGGATGAACCAGTTCTATGAATCTCTCAGCATTTTCCAAGATCATGAAGAAGTATGAGAAGGTCAGACAACTGAGTTGATTCATTATCCTATAAATTAAACCCAAAACTAAAATTGAATTTGAGCCGTTTCAAGTTGTATCTAAGTTATAAATCGTGTAACTTCTTATTTTTCCATTAATACAGATCACTTCTAGGAGAGCATCCAGATCATACATAAAAATTGTGGACAACTCTTACCTTGGAAGCTCTGATGAGGTCTGTCGCATTCCTTTTGTTCCAATTATAAAATCATGATTTTGGCATACCTCAGTGGAAAATTTCCAAAGACAATTTTAAAAAGTTGGCTTATAATTGAAAATTTCCTGGTCTGATGTCTGACTATTATTAGTATTCCTACGGACTCTTGTTTAACAGGATGTTCTTATTTTAATGTATAACCTATTTGATGAATTATTATAGGATAATCTCAGGGTCTTGCACAACAAAACTAATATACTGAATGCTTTTCAATTGTGCACTGGCTGCTTGTCTGTTTTCGATCTATTAGCCAAAGAAAACAATATTTCTTATTATAGATCAATTAAAACAATATTTCTTATTATAGATCAATTTCTTTTTCTAACATTGACCACACAGCGTTCATTTCATTATTTATTTCCCTTTTCAAATCCACATTTAATCATGGGTGGTGGTTGTTGATGCCTGATCGTGCTCTAAAACAATTATGAAATCTTGTGCTTACTCTATCTTACTACACCAATTTATCCTTAGTTGTGCGAAGAATCAATAATTCACATTTAGCAGCATTATCAAGCTTTGCTTATTGTCATGCAGTGAAAAAAGAAGAAGAAATTTTAGATTATCAAGCCCTGACATGAAAGACCATCAAAACAATGGTAATAACCTCAGATGGATTGAGTTCTGATGACAAATCACACCTATTAAGTAATCGCTTTGGACTTGATTAACTCAGATGGTAATGGAAAATGTGGCTTGTGTATCCTGATTTTTTTTATAAGATACTTACCAAATGATCTTATATGTGCCACTTGGTCAAAAGTATAAACTTCTTTAGAGCCAAATTCCTCGGCAAGTCCTAGGATTAAAGTTTCTTGCTCCATTTACCAAGGTTCAAGTAGAAGCAGAAGCTTCTTTGGGTGTTTGGGTGCATGTATGCATAGAGAATTCTATATAAGCAGTTAATTTGGCTCATATATTTTACCATCTTCTCCACCTAAACACCTTGCATTTAAACTGCCATCATAGGTTAATGGTCTCTTGGAAAGAGTAGAGGATACCTTCATCAACCATTTTTCAAACTCAAATCGCAGTGAAGGTATGAAGTTATTGAGGCCACAAGCAAAAAGAGAGAAGCACAGTGTAACGTTCTTATCAGGTAAGTTTTGAGAACTCATTGGTTGATCTCCATTCTAAAATGGTTAATGTCCTTTTGTTGTTTTGAGACTTCCGTTGACATGATTTCATGTTGTCTTGTCACCTTCAGGGTTCTTTTCTGGTTGCTTTATTGCACTACTTGTTGCTGTTGTATTAAGAATAGAAGCCAGAAATCTAATGGACAAGAAGGAGGGTGCCTTGTACATGGTTAACATTTTCCCACTTTACAGGTAAAAATAATTTGCCAAAGATTTTTTTTTTTTTTTTTGTTATTTTTCTCTCATTTTACTTAAAACATACTTTTCTCAATATATTCCATCTGGCTTGTATTTTCAAAGATAACCATTTAAATATCCTTGCAGTTTATTTGGATATGTTGTGCTGCATATGCTTATGTACGCTGCAGACATATACTTCTGGAGGCGATACCGGGTCAACTATCCATTTATATTTGGGTTCAAGCAGGGAACTGAGTTGGCCTATCGAGAAGTCTTCCTCCTCAGCACTGGTCTTGCAGTACTTGCACTAACTAGTTTCCTAGCAAATTTGCATTTGGACATGGGCTCAAGAACTCAGCATTACAAGAAACTAACTCAAGCCGTTCCGCTGTTTTCAATTACAGTAAGATTCTAGCGGTGGCTAACGTTTCTTGCGGGTTGCTGCTACATGATAATGTTTTGATTTTTATATGACCAAATTATGGCCTGGTGCTCTTATTATAAAGATAATAGTAAATTTTCCCTGTTTGTATAATCACTATCCCTTTTTGTTTCTCCCCACATTTTGCAGATTGTTATTGTCATAGTCTTCTGCCCTTTTGACATCATATACCGTTCAAGTCGCTTCTTCTTTATTAAATCTGTGTTTCGCTGTGTCTGCGCCCCTCTTTACAAGGTGATTAATATTCAAAAGGTTACAAGTTTACTAATGACAATGGGCTACATATCATTTTTTATTATCTTCTCTTTCAGGTTACACTACCGGACTTTTTCTTGGCGGACAATCTTACCAGTCAAGTACTACACCATACCCCAGACATTTGATTGTGTGCAATGACTAAATATTTATAACTTTTAACTTTCATTAGTTAACTGTTTGTTGTTTTATTATGCCAGGTCCAGGCTATAAGGAGTATTGACTTATACATATGCTTCTATGGTTTGGGAGAGTATTCCCAGAGGCAAGAGAAGTGCCATAGTCATGGTGTTTATAATACTTTGTATTCTGTTGTTGCCGTTATACCCTACTGGCTCCGGTTCCTGCAGGTATCTTCTTTTTTAATTTGCAACTGTTGTCTTTTAAATAATGGTAGTGTCATAGTGATCCTTAGAGGCTTTCGGAATCTATATGCTGTACTTCATTTGAATGTTTTCTTTTACATAATTTTGTATCTCTCTATATTCACATTCACCTTTTTGTGAAACCAACTACCGAAAATCCATTAACTTCGGAATATGCATTTACTGATAGTATTTTTAATTTTGTAGTGCCTTCGTCGATTGTGTGAGGAGAAGGATGCAGTGTATGGATACAATGGTTTGAAATACTTCTTGATAATTGTTGCAGTTCTTGTTAGAACAGCTTTTGAACTGAAGAAGGGAACAACCTGGCTTGTCCTGGCTTTGGTCAGCTCGGCATTTGCAGTAGCTATGAGTACATATTGGGACATTGTTATGGATTGGGGGCTTCTGCGAAGGAAATCGAAGAACCCTTATTTGAGAGATAAACTTGTTATTTCCCAGAAGAGTGTCTACTTTTTGGCCATGGTGATGTAAAGTGACTAGAGATGTTTTCATTTTGCACTGCAGCACATGCTCTTGACTTAGACTTTTGTGGGATTCGTTACAGGTCGTGAATATGCTACTGCGAATTGCTTGGATGCAGTTGGTTTTAGAATTCAATTTGCATTCTCTTCATAAAATGACCATAACAACTGTCATTTCCTGTCTGGAAATAATTCGTCGTGGCATTTGGAACTTTTTCAGGTATTTCTCCACTTCCATAATTAGGAACAACATTTTTTGAGTTCAAGCCCTTCTACATTATAGATGTTGTCATTTTATCTCTGATTTTCTGCTCCCCACATTATTATGGAGAATACAGTCACCATTTCACTGATAAATTCCAGTTGAACCCCAATTATCTTGTCGTAAAGACAGGAAGTAAGTTTTACTTTTACCATCATATGGCATGTAATGGTTGAATACAGGCTGCCAGTTCACTGTTACATAAGATTATGCCAAGTTTTATCGTTATTTAATTTTTGCTTATATAATTGTCATGTTCAATCAGGGTGGAGAATGAGCACGTGAACAATGTTGGTAAGTACCGAGCATTCAAGTCAGTTCCACTTCCCTTCAGTTACTATGATGACGACAAGGAAGCAGACAAGGATGATTAGCTTCACAGGGATCTCCATCAAATTGAGCATTAGATTCATGGAAGGCAAGTCACATTGCAACAGGTACAATCCAGAATAAGAAGCTGCCTGTATACTGTTGAAACTGCAGTGCAGGCTTACCTCAAATTGTTAATCTCCAAAAATGCCTTATCACGAGTCTTTAAATTGTTCGTATAAGCCAATCAAACACACCAACTGTAATTAGCGGTTTGATATTCGCAATGCTTATAATTCTCAACATTAGAGATCAGCTTATAGTTCCTCTTCTAGTTCGTTCTTTTTTAAACCGTCAATAAGCCTGAGAAGCACTCTACTTAGCAACGATATAAGAGTTTTTGCTTGATCATTAAGTTCTGAAGAAGTTTAATCCCGCAATGAGGCCACAGGTTCCAACTACAGTCCAAATTTTTATTTTTTCCTCGTCAATATGACGTTGAATTATTTTAATATTTTTTTAAAAAAAAAAATTAAGGGATTGCATTTAATTTAAACTTTGTAGATATTTTTTTTTTAAGTTAATGACTTTTTGTAGAGTTTATAAATTTTTATAGTATTTTATAAACATTATAAAATTATAAAATATTTTCATAGACTTTTGTAGCATTTAGAGAATTATAAAACATTTTTATAGGCTTTCATTTTAAAATGACTTTTATAAACTTTACAGAATTATAAAAAATTTTTATAGACTTTCATTTTAATCTATTTTCATAAATATTAATAAGACTTTCATAGTTATTTTTTGTTTTAAAAGAAGACATTGATAAACTTTGATAGATATTTATTTTTAAATGAAGTATTGATAAATACTGTTCAAAATATAAATACATTATAGCTTAACTATATTAACCCATTGGGATTTCTATGTGTCATACTTTTTTAAAAAATAAAAAATTTATATATGTCTAAATTGTTTTATTGATAATATAATCAAATTATTAAAGTTGTTTCAGAAATCTATCAATAACATATAATTAGATTTAAAAAATATATATATATTTTCTACATATTTTTTAGTCTTAAAGTCATGAATAGTAAAAAAGATATTGGATATTCAGATTTAATCATTCTACATTTTTCTTTTACTTTAAGAACTTTCTTTTCTTGGTTATAATTTTTTTATTTGGTATCTTGTTAGTATTATTTGTTAGCTTTTATATTCTATTTGGTCCGTATAATAGGTTGCAAAGTGGTTTTTAATTTTTTTGAATAATATGCTCAATAACAAGTAATAATAAAAATTGTAAATAATATTTTTTTTGAATTATTTGTCAAAAAGTTTTCAGAAGTCTTTGAGGGAAGTGAGAGAGAAACTATGAGCATTTTTATGAGAAATTATCTATAAAAGTTTACAAAAATTCTAGTATTTTTAAAAGTCTATGAAAGTTATTGACATTTTAAATAACTCAAGAATTTTATAATTTTTAAAGGTTTAAATTAAATTGAATATCCTATAACTTTTATAGACTCTTCAAAAGTTTTTATTGAATATATCCAAACTTTTTTATTTTATAAAAGCCTTTAAAAGTCTTAAAAATTCTAAATTTAATACACCCCCTAAAAGTTTATGAGTCAAGTTTGCTTCATCTCTGTTAAGCAATTCATAGAATCAGAGGTTATGATTTGTTTATCTTCTGTTCCAGTTGTTCTACTAGGGTAAGTAACTAAACACTGATTGATCAAGGTGAACTAATAGGGTGCGTTTGATCCACAGGATTAAATTAATTATATTTATGGGATATGATTGGATTAGATTGAATTGAACAAATTAATATTGTGATGTGTTTGGTGAATTATGAATTGGATTAAAAATAGTATTATTCCTTATTTGGTATAAAATGAGATTGGATAAAATTATATTGAATTAAATTATTTTTAAATAAATATAATTAAATTAAAATTATTTTAAAATAAATATAAAATTTTAAAAACTAAATATAGTTATATGAAATATTTTAAAATTAATTATAAATAAAATATACAATAGTAATTAATTAAATATTAAAAATGTAAAAAAATATTAAAAGGGTATAAAAGTATAGGACTAACAAGTAGACATGGCCAAAGGAACCGGACCGGCGGTTCCAGAACCGCCGGTTCAGGTTGGAACCGGGAGGAACTGCCCGGTTCGGTTCCTCCCCGGTTTTTTTGGAACCGGCGGTTCCAAACCGCAGGAACCGGCAAAATAAAAAAAAATTAAACATTAAAAATTAAAAATAAATTAATAAAAAAATTAAATATATAAAATTGAAATAAAATTTTAATAATATTATAAAACTATAAAATTAAATAAATAAATAAAAAATTAGGGCTTGCACTTAATTTTACCTCAATTAAGCTGCCTACGTATCCTCTAGGAGGAATCAAAGCCCACGTAGTTCTTTTACCTGTTATGTTTCGAATGTGATCAATCGTCGCTTGTTCCTTCAGTTGCCGTTGTATCCTCGTTAGTGTCGAAAAAGTCATTGTCGTCGGACACTAGATCCAATTCTTGCTGCCGGTATGTGGCCTTGGTCCAGTCGTCAACACAGACCTGGATCTGTATTGAGCCAGGACTGAGCAATGCTCGTCTCTCGTCCAGAACATTGCCACCTGCACTAAATTCCTGTTCGACGGCGACAGTCGAGACAGGGGTTCCAAAAATTTGTTTGGCAATGATGGCCAAAATTGGAAAGTTAGTTGCGTGCTCCCTCCACCACTGTAGGACGTTAAAGTCTGGGGTGTCCAAAAACTCAAAGGAGGTGTTTATGTAAACATCAACCTCTGAAACATAGTTGATGAAGACGAACTCCCCGACGTCCTTGCTTTTTTGGTAAACACGCTTGCCCCTAACTTCCTTAATGTGGAGGGAAAGCGCGAATGAGTAGTACTACCGCTTCCGCTTGGTTCCGATTGTTGAACATTAATGTTCAACGAGGGACCGTAAACAGAACGATATTCGTCATACATTGAATAAAATAAATTCCTAATATTATTATATAAACCACTAACATCTATGTCCATTATCCCTAGAGATTGGTAATAAAGTGTAAAAAATTCATATAAACTATTAAATTTATTCCTAGGGTCAAAAACTGATGCAAGAGTATAAATTACAGGAATGTCCCTATAATAGTTTATCCATCTTTCTCGCATTGCATAAACACACGGAACTAATTCATTTATTTGTGAACATTCATTAAGTGCACTTACAATATTAAGGGCTTCAAATAAAAATAAATGTGAAGTTGGATAATATATACCGGATAAAGAATTTGTTGCATCATGAAAAACTTTTAAAAGCATGCAAATTTTTGTACAAACATCCCAATGGTGTTCATATAAATTAATGGTATTAACATTATGCTGCATAAATCTAACTAATAATTCTCTATACTCGTAGCTTTCACAAAGCAACTTATATGTGGAGTTCCAACGAGTTGGAACATCACGGGAAAACCTAATTGGACGTTTCCCGTTAGCTTTACAATACCTAGCCCATTGTTTCATAGTGCTAGGATGTTTCCACAAATAGTATAGAGCATCCCTAATTGGTGTAATCCACTCATATAGTGTTTGCAAACTAAGTTGTATACATATATTTAAAATATGGCAAACACATCTTTGATGAAAAAATCTGCCGCCAAAATAGGGTTGACACAATTGAATTAATTGTGGAACGGCGGCAGTATTATTTGCAGCATTATCAAAACCAATTGCAAAAATTTTACTCTCAATACAATATTCTTCAAAAATAATTTTCATTAATTTATAAATATTATCAGCAGTATGGGTGTCATCAAAAACTCTAAATGCCAATATTCGTTTTTGCAAATCCCATGATTGGTTAACGAAATGGCAAGTGAGTCCTAAGTATGAATGTTTTTGCCTAATGATCACTCCAGATATCGGTACAAACAGACACACGACCCGGATAATTATGAAAATATTTTACTAAAGCTTTTTTTTCTTTTTTATAAATATCACACATAGTACGTTTTAATGTGGTCCTAGGTACTCTACATGCAGCGGGATTTAAAGCATTATGACAGTATTTTAAAAAGCCAGTTTTTTCCCCAAAACTAAAGGGGAGATGTTCGGTCGCTACCATTCTTGCTAATTGGTCCCTATTATTTTGATCAGTATATTTAAATAAAGGATGGTTAGGGGATGTGTACCTTCCAATTTGGTGTTGTCCTCGCTGATGGTGAGCTTCGGCTGGATGTTTGCTGTTGATATGCTTCCAATACGTCCCGTACCCTCCGGATTTGTTCCATTTAAAATCTTTGGAACAATAATTGCAAACCACTATAACTAAACCATCCTTCTCCACCCTCTTCATATGAACTTTAAAAAGTTCAGATTTGTACTTTGACAAATGTGGCTGCCCCTGCGGCTGCGGCAATTGTACGGTTTCACTTGGAATTGGATTTGGGAGGTTTGGAGTAGAGGAGGGACCACCGCCAGAAGAGGGATGAGAATGATCAGGATTAAAATTAATAGGAGTTTCATTACCAAAAATTACCTCCTCAAATTCTCTTTCTCTTTCTTGCAGGTATTCAGCAAAATTTCGATCGTTGTTGTATTCTGGGAAAGGGCGACTTTACACTTCTTGAACATTTAAATCAGGTACCTCCTCATTTTGCTCAGCATTTCTGTTGGAAACGGACCTTCAGGCCTCCGGAAATAAATCTTCGAGCTCCGGAAATAGATTTTCGACCTCCGAAAATAGATGGTCTTGATGGTGATGCCATTATAAATTTATAAAATAATGTGTTTAAACAAATAATGAAAACAATTGAAGTAGTGAAAAATAATAGCAAGATTGAGAGAATGAGAGAATTAGAAAAATATTGAGAGAATTAGAGATGAGAGAAATATTGAGAGAATGAGAGAATGAGAGAATTTGTGTAATTGAATTGGAGAATTGATGGGGTTTATATAGTTTTTTGGATTGGGGAAAAAATTAATATTTTTAAAATTTTAGGGGTTAAATTGTAATTTTCTAGGGGATGTTTTGGTAATTTTACTAGGGAGCCGTTGAACAACGGCTCCCTAACGGCTACATTGCTGCCAGCTGCCAGGTGGCAGCAGATGGCCGTTGGCCACAGTGTGGCCACTGTGGCCAACGGCCAAAATTTTTTAAAATTTTTTTTTTAAAATTTTTTTTTAAAATTTTTAAAAAAAAAAACCGTTACCGAACCGGGCGGTTCCGTGAACCGCCGGTTCCAAACCGACGGGTTCCGGTTATTTTTTTGGGGAAACCAGAACCGGGACCGACTGTCCCGGTTCCGGAACCGGTTTTGAACCGGAACCTAAGGTTCCGGTTCAAAACCGCCGGTTCGGTTCGAACCGCCCGGTTTGAACCGAACCGGGGCCATGTCTACTAACAAGTCCCGTATTTTATTTGGTATAATATGAAATTGAACAAAATTATTATATTTATATTATGTGAGATTGATATGTATAAAATTATATTAAATTAATTTTTTAAAAATTAAAATTATTTTTTAAAAATTAAAAGATTTAAATTAAATTTAAATAAAAAATTTCTTTTTAAATAAAATAAATATTTAAATAATATTTATTTTTTATTGATATTACAAATATTGTTTTAAAAATATTTTAATAATATATATTTTATATTTTGTATAAATTTAATTTTTTTTTAAAAAGTAAAAAAAAAAACAAAAAAGAGAGAGAGAGAGCATGGGACAAATTTGCCCCATGCGGGACTCAATAGTCCCGTCTGAGCAGTACTCATGAGTGCATGGGATTGGACCACAAACATGAGATTTGAATAGATTTTGTCCAATCAAGTCTAATCCTATCTGCTAATCATGCCCATAATGTATGATAATTAGTCCCTATTAATTATTAACTATTAAATAATTTAAAACTCTAATACCTAACATATGAATAACCGTTTAATGTGGCTCAGTAGCAATGACGCTTATTCAGTTTACCAATATCCCAGGTTCGAATCGTCACTCGATGACACATATTATATTCTTATTAGATGTACAAGTTAAGGTTAATTTGTTAAAATTTTAAAAAATAAAGGGTAAAATTGTATTTTTAACTAATCAATTAAAGTTAACGGTAAAATTATTAATGTGTATATTATATCAAATTTGACTGTAAAAAATTTGGTTAGAGGGGACTAAAGTGAAAGATTTTTAAAAAGTTAGGGACCATGAGAGTTAAAAGAGGAAAGATAGGTCAAAAAATAATAATTCGAAAAAAATAAAGACCAAAATGATTTTTGCCTTTTGTCAAAATATTCTCTAATGGTTAGCCAGTTATAATTTAAGAAAAAATATAATTTCGTTACAATTTATTAAAATATCAGTATATTCCACTACAATTTACCCAAAAGAAAAAAATACCCGACATGTCAAAGATAACTTTTGATTAACTTAGTTTATAACCAAAGCTTACTTCTAAGTTCTAATATGATTACATCATTTAAAAAATCACATCAAACACCAGAAGGTTTTTAATCTCAATTCTCATCAAGCCATAAAAAGGAACATCATTGTGATTGTTCTTTCTTAGAGGAACTGTTAGGGTTTATGACATTTTCTAAAGAAAGATGCATGTGTTTTCTTTTGAATTTTTCATTTCGGACTTTCAAAAGAGAGATAGTCTTTGGTTTTTTAAAAAAGAAAAAAGCTTTTTACATCTTGAAATTAGTTATAAATGACTTAGTTTAAGATGTAATGAGTATTTTTTTTTTCTAATTAACAAAATATTTATAAGGGTCATGTTACTTTTTTTTTTCTTTAAAAACTGAAATATTATAAAAACCAAACAAATCAAACTACAAAGAAAAGGAAGAATCCTTCAACGCAAGAGGCAAAATGGAAGGAGGGAAATCCTCCATCCAAATGGACTTACCAATTGAACAAAGACCTAACTTAACCAAGGCATCAGCAACCATATTGGCTTTCCTAGGAATAAAAGAAACACACAAAACATCCAAATTACGAATTAAAACAGTAATATCTCTGATGATAATTCTCACCTCCGATAACGAAGGAACTGTAGCATTGACAGCCTTCATAATAGTAGAAGAATCTGACTCCACAATCAACCTAGAGAAACCAGCATCACGGGCCAACTCAAGCCCCTTCTTTATTGCAACAACGTCAGAAAAAAAGAGAGGAGAAGCAACCAAGGGAGCGATTGCAGCAGACATCAAAACACAGCCAGTACTGTCCCGAATGACCAATAAGGGTCATATTACTTAAAAGTTAGTATTTATTGGATTTTAATCTAAGGTTGAAAAACAAATCAAGAATCTTGAAAATAAATTAAAATAATTATATTCTCAACTTCAATAAAGATGTATCATTAAAAAATTATATTTTCAAATATTTTTTATTTGAGTTTATCCACGTCTATTTTACTGAACACATATAATTCAAATACATTTTGCAATAGATAATACTATGCTGCGAGTAACACACAACACTATAAATAAATAAATAATAAATAATTATTAATTTAGAAATAAATAAAAAAGTTTAGGAAAAATTGTACAAATTTCTTCCGAGTTTAAATAATAAGCACTCAGCGGTAATTTTTACTATAATTGTACAAACATCCCCTAGAATATATTACTGCTGTTAGGAGGATTAATTTTTTTTTTTTTTTAAGAATTCAAATCTTCTTTTTAAGAATAAGTTTGTCTTATTTAATAGCTTTAAAAATTATGTAAAAGCCTCTTCAAACAAGAAAAAAAGTTATGTAAAAGATATTTTTACCCTTAAATTAGCTAATTAATAGATTTGAGGGGATATTTGTATAATTATGGTAAAAATTATTGTTTGTGTGTAACATTACCTAAATTTGGGAGAAGTTTGTGCAATTTTTTCAAAAGTTTATATTTACTTTTCTAAAAATATATGCCTAACAATTAAAGTCTTTATTTTCTAATAAGTCTTTTTGTCAATTAAAAAAATATTTTGCTACGTAGTAGTTAATAAAGGAAATTTCATATTTTAGCCTTTATATTATGGAGAGGTTAAAGTTATCCACATCCAATAACTTTTTCTATTTTTGTTAACTTTAGTCATGGGGTGATCAAGATACCTCTCTTATGCTTTTACTTAGTACTTACTCATCCCTATTAGGTTTTTCTGTATTCTCTCTTTCCAAAAAAAATTCTCTCTTCTCTCTGTATTTTTCATTATTTTCACACCCAAGCACTTCATTTTCATTATGGTATGTCATTATTTAGAATTTATGGAGTGAGAAAATAGCGTATTGGTGAATAACACTTTAGAAACTAGAGTGATAATTAGAAGAGAGAGAAAGTTAGAAGTTAGAAGTTAGAGAGATAAAATTAGAAGTTAGAAAGAAAAAGTTAGTTTGGAAGAGAGAGAGAGTTCATGTGAGAATCGGAAGAGAGTGAAATTAAATATTAGAGAGAGAAAGTAACAGACTCATTTCGTTTTAATTTCCAAAAAATTTACATTGATGTATAAAATTTCATTTATAATTGGTGTGTAAAATGTTATTTATATTTGGAGTGTAAAATTGAATTTATAACTAGCATATAAAATTCAGCATGTAAACTTTCTAGAAATCAAATTTGAGTTTTATTTTTCACCAGTGACTTTCTATCTCTTTCAATTCTCTTAGTACCTTTCTTTCTTTTCTCATTCTCTCTAACTTTCAATTTCATCTATTTCCAACTTTCTCTCTCTTTCAAATAACTTCCAATTCTCTCTCTCTCTCTCTCTCTTTTCATCTTGCTCATTCTCTCTCTATTTTGAGATCTATCTCCTCTCTTTTCTTTAAACTCTCCATTTATTTTTATGTTTTACATTAAAAAAAAATGTTTTGTATTGTTTCGTCAAAAACTGTAGACAAATAATCCACGTGGCAATGGGTTCTTTTTGCCCAAATGTGTAAAATTTGACAAAAACAATCAACTTATTAAAAATGACTAATTAAAATAATTACCCTTAAGGCTATTTATAGTTTTGCTTTAGGTAATATTTATTGCACTTTAGATTGGGGTAAATTTTATAAATAGCCTTAAGTAAGGATTATTATTTCATTCGTGGTCTTTATTGCATAGGTTAGATGGTCTCTTTTCTTTGTCTTGGCTTATTGGCAGAGATTTTAACGAGATTCTCAAAGATGAAGACAAGCAAGGTGGTCGTTGTAAATCCTTCAGAGCTATGGCAGATTTTAGAGAGGCGGTTGATGGTTGTAGTTTGCTTGATTTGGGTTTTAGAGACAGCAAGTTCACTTGGTCTAATCGCCAAGACGGAGAGAATTTTATTCAAGAAAGAATTGATAGAATGTTTTGTAACTTGAGATGGCGTTCCTTATTCCCTTCGGCTTGTGTAAATCATCTTGAGAGATATGGCTCGGATTATAGCCCTTTGCTTATTTCAGGGATTGTTAAACCCTCGGGTCGTAATCGTGGACTGAATTTCTGGAAGTCTCGTTTTCACTTTGAGAAGGGTTGGGTGAAGGAAGAGGAATGCAAGAAGTTAGTTAAGCATGCCTGGGAGTTGGCTAGTAGCTGCAGTGCTGTTGTGGGTGTGCAGAGATGCTCCTCTTCAGTGGCTGTCCTGTTGAGTTCTTGAAATAAAAATCTGAAAAAGGAAAAAATTTTTGTCTTCAATAATTTGAGAAGAGAGTTGAGGTTTATAGAAAATGGGGGTAGCAGATCTTTGGCCAGAATTAGGGAGTTGGAATCTCAAATGAACTGCTTTTTGGAAGAAAAAGAACTGTTTTAGAGACAACGTTCGAGGGCTCTTTGGTTAAAGGCCGGCGACAGAAATACCCATTTTTTTCACTCCAAGGCTTCGGTTAGAAGGAAGAGGAACCAAATTGTGGGCTTAATGGATGATGAGGGCTGCTGGCAGGACTCTCCTGAAAGGGTTGAAGGGGTTGTGTCCAGTTTTTTCCAAAGATTGTTTTGCTCTTCTTCTCCATCAGCTCTGAAAATTGAATAAGTTTGCAGTTCCTTGTCTAAAAAAATTACCACTGAGATGAATGTGAAGCTTGGAGCTAGATTTAATTCGACTGAAGTTTGGGAGGCTTTGAATCAAATGGCTCCTCTTAAGGCTCCGGGTCCGGATGGTTTCCTGGCTCTTTTCTATTAAAAATATTGAGATGTGGTAGGTCCAAAAGTTACAAAGGCAATTCTTGAGGTGCTCAACGATGGAGCTAATTTGGGTTCTATGGGAAATGCGGTGGTGGTTCTAATTCCGAAAGTTAAAGTCCCCGTGAGAGCTTGTGATTTCAGGCCCATTAATTTATGCAATGTAACGTATAAACTAGTGGTTAAGGTGCTTGCAAACCATTTAAAGCTTGTTCTTGATGCTATTATTTCCCCCAACCAAAGTGCTTTTATCCCCTCTCGGCTTATAACGGATAATGTGGTGGTTGGTTTTGAGTGCTTACATGCCTTGAAGAATAGAATAAAGGGTAGGATTGGTCATATTGCCTTAAAGCTCGACATAAGCAAGGCTTATGATCGAGTGGAGTGATGTTTTCTGCGTAGAATGATGGAGGTTTTGGGTTTTGAAGATGGTTGGATTTCTAATATTTTAAAGTGTGTTTCGTCGGCTAGTTATAGCTTTCTTATCAATGGTGAAGCGAGGGGTAAGGTAGTTCCTTTAAGGGGATTTAGACAAGGATGTCCTCTGAAAGTTTAAGTGCAACGGTCTAATATGAACCTAGAGGGGGGGGTGAATAGGTTCTTACCCAATTTTTTTATTACCAACAATTTAATTAGACCAATTCAACAATTATAAACACATAACAAATGCGGAAGAGATAAACTAAATTAACACAAGAATTTTAGCGTGGAAAACCCCTTCCAACAAGGGATCAAAAACCACGAGACCACTCTTGGCCACTTAACGGACAATCCACTAGTGATAAATGCAGTACACCCTCAAGTTGAAATTACGAGGACTCACTCCTCTTGGACTATCCCGCTCTAGTCTACCCGCAGGCCTTTTCCCTAATGATCTCCCAAGATCCACTAGGTGACTAAACGTATATCCTCAAGCTATTCTAGAATTCACACTCCTATTGGCGTGAGCCTACACCTATCGTCTTGCAAGAGCCAACTAGTGAAATTCCACACATATACAACTTTTGCACAAGAAGCAAACCTTGAGCTTGTTCACAAGACTTCACTAAAGTCACACAAGCTCCTCCAACAATACAAAGGATTATTGTCTAAGTGTTCAATGATGCATGAACATATAATTAGGATGCATGACCAATACAACCTATGATGCTAAGTGAATTAGTGCACACAATCTACTTAAATAACACTTAGCTTAAACACATTTTAAGACTTAACAAATTTTGCAATAAATTCAACACTTTCAAGTCATGAAACAAACATATTCAATGCATGAACTCTACAAGGCAGCCAACATGTTTATATGAATGTGATTCTAGCAACAAGCAAATTATTATAACAACAACTAACACTCTTGATCTAACCTAGATTAGTACCAATCCACTAAATACATGTGAGATAGATGTTTAATTCATTCAAGCAAGACAAATGCACTCTAAATCACAACATCAAGTTATCTAGGTACGAATTTAACTTCCTAAATACCTTATCATGCATTAAAGCAAAATCCACAAGCTTTCATTCAATTAATATTTATAAAACTCCTTTAACTCTTATTCAGGAACAACAAATAGATTTAAATAAAATGAATCATAAAACAACTTGAACAAACAAGAAACAAACTTACCACAAGTTTCTAATTTGATTCTATGGACATACAAGAGAGATTGAGTGAGTTTTGAGAGATTGGAGTTGAGAGAGCATGAAAAGAGGGAGCTGCTAGGGTTCTGCTTTCTGGTTTTAGATGAAAAAGACGAAGTGGCATTTATGTAAGAAGAGCCACGGGTCGGGTTGCCACACAAAATAGGCCGGACGCACATGTTGGGTCAGGTGCAGTTTTCTGCACTAACCGATATTCGGTTTCAATCTAACATCTAGAGAAACGCCACCCAGAAAATTCTAAAAAAATAACTGAAGAAAGTAGACACATATATGAACAACTTTCATGAATAACACCAGTTAAAATTCGGACAGGAAAGGGGACATATTGGACCACATACATGACACACAAAAACTGTCTCCCCTGTTTTTTCAGCACTGACCTATGTCTGGTTTTCAGATATTATCTAGCGAAGCGCCACCCGGAAAATTCTAAAAAAACTAAAAACATATATAAACAACGTTCATGAAGAACACCATTTAAAATTCGGACAGGAATGGTGACATATTGGACCACATAAATAACACACAAAAACTGTCTCCCCTGTTTTTTCAGCACTGACCTATTTTCGGTTACTATCTAATATCTAGCGAAGTACTGCCCAGAAAATTCTGAACACATTACAGAAGTAAGTACACACATAGGTCAACAACTTTCATGAAGAACACACTTTGTAATTCGGACAGAAAGGTAGCGATATGGGACCATCTATAGGATGCATCTACATAACATAACATATGAATGCAATACAATGAACTATGCACCATATACCATGTCAATAATGAATGAGATGCCTAGAAACATAATTGTAACATCCCGGATTTCGGGTGATGAATTTTTGTTATATATGAAATATGTGAAAATGAATTTTTACTATTTGAGGGGGTGTAAATGTAATTAAATGGCTCGCTCGCGGTGAAAAACGCAAAATCTGGCAGTGAGTACCGCGACCAGTCACCGCGACCACAGGTCGCGATGGCTTGCTCACGATGAAAATGGCAAAACCTGGCAGTGAGCAACGCGACCAGCCACCGCGACCACAGGTCGCGATGGACTGCTCGCGATGAAATTGTCAAAAACAGGCAGAGAGCAACGCGACCATTCGCGCGACCAGGGCGCGCTCGCGACGAAGGCGGTGCACGCATTCCAGTGAGCATCGCGACCTGGTGCCGCGACCACAGGTCGCGACGGCGGTCGCGATGACGAAAAAAATATAAAAAAAAGAGAAGCTTCTCGCAGAAGCCAGAGAAAACAGAAACAGCAAGAGGAGAGAGAAACGACCGAGAAAAGAAAGAAAAGAGGAGAAAAAGAAGAAAAAGAAGAAGAAGAAGAAGAAGAAGGAGAAGAAGAAGAGGAAAGAAAGAGAAAAGAGAGAAAGTAAGTGTAGGAGAAAGGAAAAGGAAAGACGAAATCGTAGAACCGCGATTCTCGAACGAAAAGACGGTACCGAGGTTGGTGTACGTTTTTTTTCGAAATCGTTACGAAAATATTCGTTATTGTTTTGTTATCGTTTTCATTTTTCGTTTTTCGCTATTGTTTTCGGTTCGTTTTCGAGTTTGTAGAGATTTCTCGCATTTGATTTTCGTATGAACATTGTTTATTGTCTTTATTGTTGAGTTTATGAAAAATCGATGTTGATATCTTTATTTTGGACTATTTTGGACTGATTTTGTGATAGATTGTACTTGGATTTCGTTTTCGAATATTTCGATTTCGTTAAAAAAAATAATTGAGTATGCTTGTTGAAGAATATTATATGATTTGTATGTTTATTGAAAAATTTATTGTTATTGATTACCTATTTCGACGTTTATTGTGAAACAAAAATAGTTTATTATAACGGCCCTAGGATACGTAGACATAGAAATGGATATAGGAGGTTGGTATACCAGCTGGGTTTTACTGAGCAGTACTGCGCCGTTATTATTGTGTGATTGTTGTTGCGGGGCAATCTCGGACAATCACACCGATTTAGTGATCGTTGTTGCGGGGCAATCTCGGACGATCACAATGATACTAGCGATTGTTGTTGCGGGGCAATCTCGGACAATCGCGATGATATTAGTGATTGTTGTTGCGGGGCAATCTCGGACAATCACGTGAACCCATATTCCAGTCCTAGAATGTTTAGTATTCTAGTGGCCAGAAATGAGTTGAATTGAAACTGAATTGAATGATTTAATGGATCGAATTCATACGTTGAATTTCAAGTGATTAAAATTGTTTAAATGCTTTGATTTTGACATTAATGGTTTTGGAACTTGATTTAGAAATGAAATTCATAGTGTGGTTTATTGTCTTTTTAAAGAATAATTATATTGTAATTTATTTAATTGAGTTTTAGTACACCCACTAAGCTTTATGCTTAGCGCGTTAGTTTGTTTCTAACGCGTAGGTACCAGGAATCCAGAGGAGGCTAGAGATTGAAGGAGGAGCAAGTTGCAGACCGAGTCACAGGATTGTACAGTTGGGTAGCTATACTTTTGTTATGTGTATATATTCTGAAAGCATGCATATACAGGGAATTTGTAAATATGTTTTGTAAAATGTTTTGTAATTAACTAGTTTATGATTTCTGTATTCTATTATCAAACTGATTGTAAATGTTTAAGTCTGATTTGTTATTATTTTATAAACTGATTGTGAAAGTCGCACTAAACGGCAGAATGCGCAACTGATTGAAAGTGATAGAAGTGTTTGTGTGAAAAATGTGAATTTTGAATTGATTTGTGTAAAAGCAGGTTTTTGGGAAGTCCGAAAAACAAATGGCACTCTGCCGGATTTTTTGTAAAAAGTTTATTTATTGTTTTATGGGCTCACAAGGATTTTAAAATGAAAAATGAAGTTTTGAAAAGATGTGAAAGTCCTAGTGGCGCGCCCCGGATCGGTCCTCCCGGATCGGGTCGGGGGGTGCTACAATAATGACTGATATGTTGTGAGTGTGTGAGATCCTAAAAACCTTTGTAAGATTGAGAGCAACTTACCAAATGAATTGATAATCTTGATGCCTTCAACGAAAGCTCCCAAACATACTTACAACCAAAGAGTGTTTTGCACGGAATTAGCTAACCTAGAAAATACTCGACCTAACATCCTCTATCTCCGTATTTATTTTTGATAGTGGCTGAAAGGTTGTCAGTCCTCCTTTTACGGCTGAAACAGTTGGCTCAATCCATGGTATCAAAGTTGCTAGAACAGCCCCCGCAATCTCTCATTTATTTTTTGCCGATGACAGCTTGATCTTTGCTAGAGCTTCTCAAGAGGAATGCCTTCAGCTCAAACAGATTTTTTTGTTGTATGAAGAAGTGTCGGGCCAAGCTATAAACTTTGAAAAGTCGGCTCTCTCCTTCAGTCCAAACACTTCGGCTGTTTCGAGAGACTTAATCAAGAATATGTTCAGTATGGATGTTGTCTCGTGCCATGCTAAATATTTAGGCCTTCCTTCCATTATTGGGAGAAACAAGAGACAAGTTTTTGGTTCTTTGAAGGACCGTGTCTGGCAGAAGCTTCAGGGGTGGAAACACAAATTATTTTCGAGTGGTGGTAGGGAGATCCTTATCAAGGTCATTGCTTAAGCAATCCCAACATATACGATGAGCTGTTTTTGTTTGCCTTCAGCCTTATGTCATGAGCTTCATCGTATTTTTTCAGACTTTTAGTGGGGATACTCGGGTAATAAGAGGAAAGCTCATTGAGTTTCTTGGAGAAAAATATGTGTCCCGAAGGAGTGTGGAGGGATGGGCTTTAGGGATATTAGTTCATTTAATTAAGCTATGATTGCGAAGTAAGGATAGAGACTTTTAACTCACTCTCACTCTCTTATGTCTAGAATTTTAAAAGTCGGTTACTTTTTAGATTCAAATTTTCTGGATTGCTCTATTGGCAGGCAACCCTCCTTTATCTAGAGAAGCATTATTTGGGGCCGTGAAGTTCTGAGGAAAGGCATTCGTTGGCGGGTTGGAGATGGATCGAATATTTCGGTCTATAATGATTAATGGTTGCCTAAAGAATCTACCTTTAAGGTTTATTCTCCTAAATCTCTTCCAGAGGATGCCAAAGTTACTGATTTAATTTCTCAGGCTGGTGTTTGGAATTCAGACCTTATTCATAGAAGCTTTGTTGAGGTTGAGGCTAAAGCAATCATTCAAATTCCGCTTAGCATTCATAGATCAGATGATTAAGTTCTTTGGCACTTTGATGTTAAAGGGAACTTTTCAGTTAAGAGTGCATACAAACTTGCTTTCCAGAATCATATTGACCAACCTTCTAGCTCCAACGGTCCCCTTTTCCTTTGAAAACTCCTCTGGAACCTTGGCATACCTGGAAAAGTAAGGGTTTTCTGCTGGAGAGCCTGCTGTGATACCCTCCCAGTCAAAGCTTTTCTGTGTTTCAGAAAAATAATTCAATCTAATATATGTGAGTTTTGTGGTTGCTATGCTGAATCTGGAGACCATGCCCTGTGGGGTTGTTCTCACCTTTTGTTGGCTTGGGCTAGCTGCCCTTTTTTGGTTGATTGCAGGCGTTTGGGAGTTGTTTCTTTTATTGACAGGTTTGCATTTGTTTTGTCAATTTTTAGGAAGGCCTCTGCTGCTCAATTTGCTGTCATTGCTTGGTTTGTTTGAAACATGAGAAATCAGATTTTGTATGGTGTGAAGGTGTTTATTGATGAAGATTGCTGGCAAAAAGCTGAGCAATATCTTACAGATTTCTCCTCAGCTAATGTTGGCAGCCCTGTTTCAGGTTTGGTTCCCTTTGCCCCCAGTTTCTAGTGTCCTCTTGCTGGAGGTTTTCTGAAGATAAATGTAGATGCAGCCTATAATAGCAGTAATGGCCAGGTGGGAATTGGCATTGTTTTTCGAAACTCTGCAGGTTTATTAGTTTGTGCTGCAGATCTGGGTTGTATTTCAGCTGCTATTGCTGAAGCCAGAGCTATACTTCAGGGTGCCTAGTTGGCTGTTTAAAGAAGGCTGCTTCCTGTTTACATTGAATCTGATGCACTGAAAATGGTGAATTTGTGCAAGGATGCCACATCTTCCAAGTATGATTTGGGCAACATTATCCATGATATTAAAGTTACTTGTAATAGTGTTCATTTTACCTCTATTTCTTTTTCTCCTAGATCTAGCAACATGGTTGCTCATAGTATTGCCAAATGGGCTTTAGGGCGTTTTAGCTCCACTGTGTGGGAGTCAACGTTCCCTCCTTGGTTGAGGAAAGTTTTTTATTGTGATTTGTCTGTGCTTTTTGGTCCTGTTGGTGCTTGAATATATTTTCTTTTTAAAAAAAAAAAAGGATTATTATTAAATTTAGCCAGTTTCCTATAATCTGATTATTTTTGTCATTTTTTTTCACATTTTGGACAAAATACTGTGGTTGTGTCACGTGGAAGAGCTGTTCGAAATTTTAAAAAAAAAATTGATTAGAAGTTGATGAAGAGAGAGAAAGCATCAGCAAAATATGAGAAAAGAAAAAAATAAGAGAAAAAAAGAATAAGGAAAAGAGACCTCTATTGTTGGAGGTCACAGACCTCTATTATTGGCGGTCTGGACAAACCTCCATTTGAAAAAAAAAAAATTGTTGGAGGTTTGTGCATAAGACTTCCAACAATGTAGGTTTGTGACCTCCATTTGAGGAAAAAAATTAGAGTGTAATTTTATTTTATATTTTGGAATTTCAATTTCACACACTAATGTGTAAAATTGATTTTGTTAACGTGTAAATTATTATTATTTTTTTTAACAATAGAGCCCAAAATGCTAAAATATAAATGAACAAATAATTCTACAGAGAGTCAAGCAGCTCACATGATCCATTTAAAACTCCATCAAATGATTAATTTGGAATTTCAGGTCGTGTAAAATTAATTTTACTAGCTTTTTGGAATTCCAATCTTATATGGTAGCATGTAAAAAAAAAAAAAAAAGCAAACAAATACCAGCAAACAAGCAATTTTATAAAGAATCAAACACCTAATATGATTCATTTAAAATTCCATCAAAGATAAATTTGAATATTACATGCTAGCATCTATAAAAAAGAAGAGAGATAAAAGTTTAGAATAACAAGTTCTAAAACAAAAGACAAAACTCATTTTGATTCGTAGAGGTTGAGGAGAGATAAAATGATCAAAAAGGAAGAGAGAGAACTGTGCGATAAAAGAGAGAAAAATATATTAGTTGCAGTCAAAATATAAGAGGATTATTTTTGTCTATTCAATAGAAATATTGATAAGAATAGAAAAATTATTGGAAAGTAATAATTTTAGTTCGGATCATTAAATTTTGGCCAAAACTAATATTTTTTTTTAAATTATTGATTAATAATAATAATAATAAAGAGAACCCAAAAGATTTTTATCTCAAAAGAATGAAAATATTGATATCGATGAAAATATCAACGCACGATTTTGTGGAAATATCGATATCAATGAAAATTAGCGTACAATTTACGAAAAGTACAAAAATTTGGCTAATATTATAAAAACATATAAATTTTAATGAAATTTTAAAAAGATTAAAATAGTCAATAATCTAATAAAAAAATGTCTTTGTTCCAAAATATATAATATTTAACAATTATATAAATATGAATATAATGTACATACGAGCCATGTAAAATTGAAAATCCTCCATTAAACTTCCTTATCAAAACAGTTAGCATCATACGAGTCATAAAAATTTTAATACCGAAAGAAAAACGTAGGTGGTTCATATATAGTGTAATAGAATCATACAATATTTGATACCATGACATACAATTTTAATAATTTTCTATATAATCACGAGCAGGCACGTGTAAGTTTGTTGATTTCTTCCCACCATGTGTAACACCCCCTGATCCGACCCGACTGGATTGACCCAGGGAGCGCTACCGGGTTTTCAAAACTTTTCTAAACTCACTTTAATATTTGAAAACCAAATAAATTGTATTTTTAAAATGCTTTTCTAGTGAGCCCATTCAAAACTTATTTTGAAAATTTTGGCCAGAGCTTCCTCTGTTTTTCTGATTTTCCAAAAACCTGTTTTCATCAAAATCTCAAACAATATATATTTCAACACTTCAAATTTCTTTTCTCAATCAACTGCGCACTCTACCATATAGTGCGACTTTCCAACCAGTTTTAAAGAAAACATATATAATTAATTTTTACAAACTTATGAAAACTGAAACTATTAAACAACTATTTACAAACATATATATAATTATCGAATTTACAGACTTCTGTATATGTATGCTTAACTGAATATAATACACAAAACTATATAGCTACCCGAAGGTATAGTGACTCTGGAACTTCAATCTGCAGCTATCTCCTCTCTACTCTTGTACTCCCTCGGTATCCCTGTTACCTACAAGTGATGAAAACCAACGCGCTAAACAATAATGCTTAATGGGTGTACACTAAACTCATTTATCAAAATTATAAAATAAATTTCATAATAAAAATATCACAATGCTAACATATAAAAACATTACAATATTCAACTCAATCACTAAATTAAATCATATGAAATCAGTTTAATAAAAGCATCTAAATTCAATTAATAATTCACACGAAATTCAATTCTCAATTCTTTCATAATCCTTTTATTCAATTCAATTCATTCTCAATTTCTGGCCCCTTTGGTATACTCAACATAATTCAGGACTGGAATATAGGTAATTCGACCTCAGTGGCTGTCTGTCGAACATAACTCCCAACCTATGACGGCAGGTAGGTCTGCTCCATCCAAGGGTGGTACATATAACTCCCTACCCTAGGACTGGGTGTTCGGTAACCTAGAGAGGTACATATCTCCCTATCCCAGGACGAATCCTTAGGAAAGTACGTGTCTCCCTACTCCAGGACAAATCCATGAGAAGGTACGTGTCTTCCTACCCCAGGACAAATCCTTGGGGAGATACATAATATCAACATCAATATCAATATCAATACCGGTGCAGTATTGCTAAAATAACCCAGCTGGTATACCAACCTCTTATATCCGTTTGCTATGTCCAAATATCCTAGGGTCGTTTCAATACAACATTTTCAAATAATAACTGTAATTCACAAATCGACGTTAAACTCAACAAATATAAAATTCAAACGATATTAGTAAAACATATATATGATTTCATGGAAATTAAATGATTTGTTCATACGATGTTCTGAAACAATTAATTTCAACGTAATCATGATAATCGCACTATGATTAAAGCAAAATCGTTCAAATGAAAAACAGTATAAACATATAGTTACTAAATTATCCAAAAAATCTCAAATTCAAACTAAAAACACTTAGTACTTTCGTAAAGATTTCGAAAACGGGTGTACACTAACCTAGATACCCTTTTTACGCCTTTTTTCTTTTCTCTTTCCCTTTTTTCTTTCTCCTTCTCTTTTCCTTCTTCTTCTTCTTCCTCTTCTCTTCTTCTTCTTCTCTTCTTCCTCTTCTTCTTCTCTCTCTTTTCTGTCTGGCTTTTTCGTGAAGCTTCGTCGCCTCTTATATTTTTTATAAAATTTCGGTCATGGCGACCTGTGGTCGCACCTCCTGGTTGCGTTGCTCACTGGAGGAATTTCACCGCTTTCATCGTGATCAACCATCGTGGTACCTAGTCGCGCTGGTGGGCGCCATGCTTACTGCCCAAATTTAACATTTTCACCGTGAGCTCCTCAGCACAATCTGTGGTCGCGGTGACTAGTTGCGGTGCTCACTGCCAAAAATCACCATTTTTCACTATGAGCGACTCATCGCTATCTCTGGTCACGGTAAGTGGTCGCGGTACTCACTGCCAACTTTTTCTTCTCTTTCATGCATTATTTCTAGACCGCTCCATCTGGTCCACCTGAAAACCATAAAAATATACATACATTTAATTACGTTTTCCACCCCTCAAATCATAAATATTATATCCACATATTCAAAATCAATTATTTGAAATTAGGGATGTTACAATTCTTCCCCTCTTAAGAAATTTCGTCCTCGAAATTTTACCTCAGTTGAACAGTTGTGGATACTGTTGTCTCATTGTTTCTTCGCTCTCCCAGGTAGCCTCTTCTATATTGTGATTCCTCCAGAGGACTTTCACTAGTGGAACTCTTTTATTCCGTAGTTCTTTACTCTCCCGATCAAGAATTTGTACTGGTTCCTCTTCATATATCAGGTCTGGTTGAATTTCAATACTTTCAGTCCGAATTCTGTGGGAAGGATCAGATCTGTATCTCCCCAGCATTGATACATGGAAAACATTATGAATCTTTTATTGCAAATGCTCCGTGATAAAAAAATTTTTTGTAATAATTATTATTCACTATAAAATTTTTACCTCGACAGTATTTACAATACCTTTTATTATTATAATATATTTACTCTGCAGTAAAATATCATTTTTTTTGTGTGCAGTGATTCCACAATTTCTCAATGTATAATCATTGCTAAAAAACATATGACTGGATTTACTTTTTATGTTGTACTTAATTGTCATGTCATAAAAATTTATTACATTAATTAACAAATAAATAAATAAAAAGATAAATAAAATTATTACAAAATATTATTAATTTTTTACTTTATAATAACGAAAAATACCCCAACATTCTTTTGAAAATCTTTATAATAGATTACAGTGTCAATGCCCCTAACATGAACTCAAGTACCAATGTACCATGTCTTGTGGGGGGAGATGGTTGCCTTTTGAACAAAAGAAAATTCCGTGCTTTATATATATATATATAACTTTAAGGACATGTTTATTGTCTAGGATTGGAAAGGAATTGGACAAAAAACTGTTCAATCCCTTATTTGTGAAGTGTATGGGATTGGATTTCTTCAATCCCATACATTTATTTTATCCTGTCAAGGTGGGATAAAATAGTCCCACCTTGGAGCATGGGACAAATTTGTGCCATGCTTTTTTTTTTTTTAAATATTAAATATATTTATTAAAATATTTTAAAAATAATATTTTAATATTAATAAAAAATAAAATTATTTGTAATATTTAAATATTAATTTTATTTAATCAAATTTAATTTAATTTTTTAATTTTATTAAAATAATTTTATTTTTTTAAAAATAATTTAATTTAATTTTAGACTTATCAATCTCACACCATATAAACATAAGATATAATTATATTTTGTTCAATTTCATATTACACCAAATAAAATACGGGCTTGATAGTCTGATACTTTTATATCCTTTTAATTTTTTTATATTTTTAAAAGTTAATTAATTACTATAATATATTTTATTTATAATTAATTTAAAATATTTAATATAAATATATTTAAATTTTAAAATATTTAAATTTTATTTTAAATAATTTTAATTTAATTATATAATATTTATAAAATTAATTTAATCAAATTTGATTTTATCCAATCTCATTCTACACCAAATAAGGGACCGTATTATTTTTAAACCTATCCATACTACACTAAACATACGATAGTACTAATTAGTCCAATCCAGTCTAATCCTATTCAATCTTATCTTATCTCATAAAAATAGTTCAATCCAATTCCGCACACCAAACGCACCCTAAGAGAATATAGAAGGATAATTATTAATTTAGTCTCTAAATTTTATTAAATTATTAATTTTTTAATACGTTTATTTTATTTGTATCGTAGACTCTAAGTTTTTGTAAATAAATTAATTTAGACCATCTGACTAATTTTTTAATGGACAAATATCATAGAATTAGCAAAAAGTCTGATTTACCCATGGATTCCGTTTGATGACTTAAAAGGACCGTTTTGTCTCTAAAAAAGTCTAATAACTACCAACTCCACCGAACCATCACCATCTCCATCTCCAACTTCATAATTCACAATCCTAGTCTTCATCTCTCTGTCAATGGAGATCCAGCTATCAACACCAAACTATCATCTCATAAGATTTAATCAAATCCCACTATCAAAATCACTCTCATCCACATCATCTCCAACTTTACCTAACCATCACCATCTTTATCTCCAACTTTACAATTCACAATCTCGATTTTCATCTCTCTGTCGATGGAGACCTAGCTGAGTATTCATTGCTAAATTAATAGAGGTAATATATATCAATTTGCACCTCTATCGATGGAGACCCAGTTGGGTCGCCATTGATTTGCACCTCTGTCGATAGAGACCCAGTTGGTCTCCCTCACCATATCAATGGAAACAGTAGAGACCTAGATTTACATCTCTGGCGGTAGAGACCTAGCTGGGTCTACATTACCAAATCGATGGAGGCGGTAGAGACCCAGGTGGGTCTTCATCTCCAAATTAATTAAGGCGATAGAGACCCAGCTGGTAATAGAGTTCTAGGGTCTCATCTTCGCTGGGTCTTTAAGGTGACTTAGAGCAATAGAGACCCAACAATGGGTCTCCATTTTTTATTTTATTTTATTTTTTCTGTTTTTTATTTTTTTTTACTTTATTAAATTAATTTTATTTAATTTTTATTATATCATTTTTTTTGTATTGACACATGGATATGCATAGTTTAAAGATAAAAATATTTCTAAATCCGTTAAGTATGATTAGCGGTTGAATAATAGAGGAACCAAATTGATATATGTATAAAATTTATGACCTATTGATACCAATAAAGTAAATTAGGTTAAAAAATTAATAATTGGCTAAAAGTTAAAGTTTAAATTAATAATTACACAATATAAAAAAGTACAACCACTTATAGCTAATTGGTTGTTATTGCACATTTCTCTCAATTCAGTGAAGGTTCAAGTCTCATCATGCGCATTTAATAAATACGTGTAATTTTTTTCCCTTATTATGGAAATAAATATATTTTGTTATGAAAATAAATATTCACACCATGTATTTATTTTTTGATCTTTGCACATAATTTTTAATCTTGTAATTATATTTTGAAAAAAAAAAAAAAAAAGAGAATAGTCTCGAAGAAAGACCTAGATCAAGGGTTTAAGAGGGTTTAAGCAGTAATGGAAACAATTTTTTATTCTACAAACAACCCTGATTCTTACAATCCCGACTTACAGGCTCCTTCCGATTCTCAAAATCCCAAATCGTTACCAAATATGTCCTCGACCGATGAAGATGATACACAAAAGACCCTCCCATTAAAACCCCAAAACCCTGAAACTCCAGATTCTTCAATTGACAACACCCAAGAAGAGAAAACCCAAGAAGATAATGGAGAAGAAATCGAAGGTGAAGGAGAAGAAGAGGAGGGGGAATGTGGGTTCTGCTTGTTTATGAAGGGCGGTGGTTGCAAGGAGAGTTTTGTAGCGTGGGAGAATTGTGTTGAAGAAGCTGAGAAGAACAAGGAAGATGTTGTCGACAAGTGCTTTGAAATCACAAGTACTTTGAGGAAGTGTATGGAGGCTCATGCCGATTACTACGAACCCATTTTGCGTGCGGAGAAGGCCGCTCAAGACGAGGCCGTCAAGGAGTTGGAGAAAGAGAAGGCCGACGAGAAGGTCCAATCCAACGAGAAGGCCTCCGAGAAGGTTGAATCCAATGAAAATGCCGCCGGAAATTGAGGTGGTTTGATCATTAACTTTTGTTATTTTTTGAAAAAGGAATTATTTTTGTTTCATGTACGATTTTTGCTGCTAATATGCGCGAGCGCGACTGCGTTGGACTTTGAGGGAAATAAGATTCCTAGATTTAGTTTTATTATTGATACCAATAGAAGATTAAAGATACTGGTGAGATCATGGAAAAATTGGAATTTGATTAGCTAATTTCATATTTACTATACAATAATATTGGATGGTGATTTTTGACTTGAGAATTAATTATTATTCAAACTTGTTATGTTTATCGCTTTCTTCTTCGATTTTGATCTTTGTTTTTCTGTTGCTTATTCAGTAAACTTTGATTACGTTTCATTGATATGATACCAGAACCTAATGATATAAAATAATGTGGTTTGGGCTGTCGTTCATAAAGAGATAGAACTGTATTACCTTGCTTTGATAATTGCTCATGTTAGGGATTTTAGTGTTCAGTTAAATGCCAATTTGAGGTGTGCTTGACCATCTTTAGTTGCGATCTTGTGTTTATTTTATTGTTATAGTAGCCCTTGTGGGCAAATGAATTCAAGCTCCCTAATCTCAAGGTGATCACCATTACTGTATATTTGTGTCACCATGGTGTTAACGGTTGCCTGGTATTTGGTTCCTGCAAGGCTTGTTCACTTATAATTAGTGGTAGTGAAATTCTTACTATGACAATAGTGTTTATTGTTTATCACTCCATTGACTCATTAACGTGACGATTTAATATTTTTCCCGGTTTCCTAGTTTAGAATGCTTCCTAGGGTGCTCTGTGCATGTAGTCTCCAACAATTTTGAATCCCTTGTGCATAAACTCAATAAGGAAAGAGAACACTTCATCTGAAGCAATATCAGATTGGTAGAAAGCTATGGTTTAAGTGTTAAAAAAATCTTGTCTTATGTGGCAAACCTGTATTGGTAACTTAATGGCATATAACCAACTAATGATAGATATTGGAAACCTGTGTAATGATATGATATTTGAGGGATATCTATAACCAACTAATGTTTTCTTCGATCTTTTTTTTTAAGGCAATTTGGAGTCTTCATATGGCATATATCTATGAAACTTTTAGTCTTAGGAAAAAAGGTTTCTATTGATTTTCACAAGGATCATAGGTTTTATATGTTCTATTTTTTTGCCCTATCTCATCCCTGTTCAAATTGATATAGTTCACCATTCACAAGTTATCTCAAAATCGTATTTCATCATCTCTTATTCTCTTGTAACGTTTCAAGCAGCTAGTTGTGGTGTTATCTTCTGAAGTTGACTGGTGGTGTCAGATTGATTTGTGTGGTATGTATTTATCTATACCGTGTTGCTTCATCAGTTATGATGCCTATAATGTGTTGAAGGGCAGTGATTTTCCCTGGGAAGGAATTTAAGGGGGCTATTGATCAGCAATGCATGTAACGAAATAGATAGACTAGTGGTAAAATATTTTAAGAAGTTAAAGAAGTTCAATTTTAACTGTCTTACTGTCTTCAAAACTATTATAATCAAATTTCTGATATAATTTGCTTATTCCAGTAAAATAAATACATATTTTTGTGACTAGATTAGATAGTTGTAATGATTCTATAAATGTTAGATGTCATTCAACAGTTAAGAGATCAGGGCTGATCACAGCCACACTCCTTGAAAGAGGCCTTTGTTAAGCTTCTTTAAAAGGTGCTTAACTATCAACGTCGATTTGGAAGTTGTTCCTATGACATGGTTTTAGATTATAGCTTGCTGATCTCTGAAAAGCTGAGGTTTTACAAGATCTATATCTCGTGAAAAAAAGTAGAGAACTTTGTATGATTTTTATTTCCTTGAACTCCCTATCACAAAATTGGAATCCATTTTATGAATATGGTTGAGACTTGAGAGTTTGATTAGTACTTTAGTAGGTTATACTTGTTGAAAAATCTTTTAACAAAATGCCCTCAAATAACATTTTTGTGTTTCGATCGTATATCATGGGATTTTTATTTCTGTTAGCCTGATGAGAATTAAATGCTGTGTGTGATTCAATTGATCATGTAGATTGTGCTAGCATAGAAGATGCTTTACACACACTAATGTAAGAGAACTTGCTTCATGCAAGATATGTAACATGCTAGAGACTAGAGATTATCTTGTTAGTTTGGATTTAGAAATCTGATATCATATAAGGAGAGGACATATGGACTAACAATGAAACAACGAGTCGTTACTTGTTGTTTTCACCTTGAAGTAGAAAAAATAGGTAGCATTTAAGAAAATTGTCTTTAACAGCCACCTTGGACAACAAAGGAAATAATAAAGTTGGAGGGAGGGGTTTAGTAAACATATCAGCAAGCTAGGTAGCACGGACACTTCAAAATCCTCGCGTGTCGGAGTGTCACCAGTGTTGGACACTCCGACACGTGAGGACACACTTGTCCAAAATAGGACACGCGTGTCCGTTGACTTCAGAAGACCGTTGACCAAGGGACACGGCAAGGACACGGCAGGGACACGTGTCGGACACGGTTGGGGCCGTTTTGTAATTATTTTTTAAAAAATGGGGTCAATTTATAAATTTTAAAAATATAGGGTTAAAAATGAATTTTAAAAGTTCAATTAGGTTTTTCTTCTTCTTCTTCTTTCATTTGCTGGTCTAACACTTCAAAGCCGTAAGAAAAATACAAGAGAACCAGAGAAGAAAGGAAAGAAGAGAAAAGAAAGAAAAAGAAAGAGAAGAAAAGAATATGTTTTATGACTATTTTTGTTTTATGAATTGACTAGTTTTTGATGATGTTTTATAAATTATGTTTTATGAATTGATTTGTTTAATTATGAATGAATGAAGTTATTTATATTTTTATAAATATAAAATATATATTATTTTAATTGCCGTGTCCGTGTCCTAGTTTTTTTAGATTTACCGTGTCCCCATGTCATCCCGTGCCGTATCGCTGTGTCCGTGTCTGTGCTTCTTAGTCAGCAAGTTGATGTTGAGATCAAATGGGAAGAAGTTTGATAACACCTGCAGCAATCTTTTCCCTCACAAAATGACAATCGATCTCTATATGTTTCGTCCGTTCATGGAAGATTGGATTGAAAGCAATGTGAATAGCAGCTTGATTGTCACAAAACAACAATGCTGGGGAAGAAACAGTAACCTGAAAATAAAAAAAAAGCTGTTGTAACCAGACAAGCTCACTGGCAGTAGCAGACAAAGCCCTATATTCTGCCTCAGCAGAAGAACGAGAAATGGTGGTCTGTTTCTTAGCTTTCCAAAAGATCAAAGAGTCACCAATGAAGATGCAAAAACCTGTAACAGACCGGCGAGTATCCACACAAGAACCCCAATCAGCATCAGAGAAAGCTTTTAAACAAAGAAGTGGAGTAGAAGAGAAAAAAATTCCTTAACCAGGGTTGTTCTTCAAATAACGAAGCAAATGATGCACTGCCTGAAGATGAGGAAGACGGGGCTGAGACAAGAACTGGGTGAGATGATGCACATCAAATGTGATGTCAGGTCGAGACAGGGTGAGGTATAACAACCGACCAACCAGCCTTCGATACATGGTAATGTCTGGAAGGACATCTCCATCTTGAGCACTAAGCTGAACTTTAGGATCCATAGGAACAGTAGTAGGTTTGCATGCCAAATAACCCGTGTCTTCAAGTAATTGCAAAGTGTAATGGCGTTGAGACAGAACAATACCCTACTTGGACTTAGCAATCTCTACGCCAAGAAAATACTTAAGAGGGCCAAGATCTTTAAGTTTAAATTGAGTTTGAAGAAATTGTTTAAGCTCAAAAACACAAGTAGAATTAGGACTGGTAATGATAATATCGTCGACATACACCAATAAGGCAATAAAGGTAGAAGCATTACCCTTAGTGAAGAGAGAATAATCCGAATTTGATTGAGAGAAGCCAAACTTGAGCAAGGCCTGAGAGAACTTGGAGTACCACTGCCTCGAAGCCTGTTTGAGACCATAAATGGACTTGTGTAGTCTGCAAACCAGTTTGTTTGAAGAAGAAGAAAGCTTCCCCTGTTTATGATATCCAATAGGAAGGTCCATATACACTTCCTCAAATAAATCACCATTGAGGAACACATTATTAGCATCCAATTGAACAAGAGCCCACCGTTGAGAAGCAGCTAAAGCAAGAAGAACCTTGACAGTTACCAGCTTGGCCACTAGAGAGAATGTTTTCACAAAATCGAGACCTTCTTGTTGAGTATAACCCTTAGCAAGTAATCGGGTTTATACCTTTCAACAGAACCGTCAGATTTATACTTGATTTTATAAATCCATTTGCATCCAATAGTATATTTATCAAGAGGTAAAGGAACAACTGACCATGTATGGTTAGCGTCCATGGCTGCAAGTTCCTCCTTCATGGCAACTCTCCAATGAGAATGCTTGATAGCCTGATGATAAAATTGAGGTTCAATCTGAGATGAGACATTAAGAACAAAATGTCTATGAGATGTAGATAAATAATCATAAGAAAGATGCTTGGAAATGCAATGAGGAGAAAACTTCAATGGAGGAACAACATCTACTGATGAAGAAGCAACAGAACCAGTAAGAAGATTGCAGTGATAATCTTAAAGATAGGAAGGAGGTTGTGCAACCCGAGATGATAGCAGCCTGAGAAGTACCAGAATCAGCAACCAGATCATGTGGAAAAGCTGAAGCATCAAGCCCAGGTTCGAGAACAGACTGTGCAAGAGATGTAGGTGCATATGCAGGAGGTACAACCTGGTAGGAAAATAATCCAAATGATGAGATAAATCTGAAGAAGCTGTAGGTAAAGCTAAGTTTGGAAAAGGATCCAAAGTAGGTGGTTCAGTGACCACAGTATGGAAAGGAAAGATTTCCTCATGAAAGACCACATCTCTTGAAAAGAAGACTTGCTTAGTCTCAACATCATATAATTTGTAGCCTTTAATACCCGGAGGATAGCCTATAAATACACAAACCCGAGCCCGAGGCTGAAATTTAGTACGATGAGCAGCCAAGGTGGAAGCAAATGCCAAGCAACCAAACACCCTAAAGCTGAAATAATCAGGAGAAGCTTTGAACAGAAGCTGATATGGAGTTTGATGCTTGAGAAGAGGAGATGGAGTTCGGATGATCAAGAACACAGCGGAAAGAATGCAATCAGACCAAAACTCAATCGAAATCCTTGACTGAAAATATAAAGCCCTTTCCATATTCAACAAGTGTTGATGTTTTCACTCAACAACAGAATTCTGTTGTGGTCGTTCAATACAAGCAAACTGATGGAGCACCCCCTTTTGACTAAAAAATTATGTGAATTTAAGCTCAGGAGCTTGATTTGACCTAAACACTTTAATTGTAGCATTGAACTGAGTAGCAATCATATGAAAAACTGAGGAATAAGAAATGATGCATCAGATTTGTGTTTCATCAAATAAACCCAAGTGAATCTTGTGCAATCATCAACCAAAGTGAGGAAATATCTGTAGCCAGCATAATCACACTCAACCCAATTAACAATAAGTCCCAAATCTTTAGCTAATAGAAGACCTTCTCTGAGGGCCAAAGCCTCAGCAACCTCAGCGGAAAAGGAACCAGGGAAACACTTAGAAATAGTAGCAAAGATATGCCCTGAACCGTCACGCACAACAGCCCCAATTCCAACAAATAAAATGTAAAACCTTAAAAGCTTTTTGAGTATCCCACAACGGATTTTAAAATTAACTTTACAGCCTTTTGAATTAATTATTATAATTTTACATTTTATTTGTAATTTTACTTTTTAAAATTGGGATAGTGTTTGTTTCATCCTTGACTTTTCGATGGCCAAGGCGGTGCCTTCAATTTTGTATTAGTTTATTTTATTTTTATTTAATATTTTTAATAAATAATTATACTATTCTCTTTACTTAATTTTAAAAGGTTAATTTATTTTTAAATATTTAAGGAAACTTAGTGATAAACTAAAACTAGTAGTAATAATTTTCAAAAAATATAATTAGTAACTCACTTTTAAAATAAATTAGCAATACCTATTAACAAATTATAATCAGTAAAAGTGCATGTACCATACAACAGTGGTGATGTTAAAAATTATTTGACTAATATTTGATAATATGAGGTTAATTTAATAGTATGGTCCGTGTAGGTTCAAGTCTTATTTACAAATCACAATAGTTTACATCTGTTGATTATATTGAAATGAAAAATATTTTATATAAGACATTAACCACATCACTCCTAGAGCAAATCTCACCATTACAAAGTTTAATCACATTAAGTGCATCGGATTCCACAACAAAATCATACAAATCATCATCAGCAGCCAAGAGGAGACCTTCCAAGACAGCCTTAGCTTTTGCCATCTCCACATCCACCAAGCCATCAAAACATTTAGCAACAGCAACCACAGCCACGCCACTAGAGTCCCAAACAACAGCAGCAATATTGTATCTAGCACTATTCAAATCGAAGGCAGCATCCACGTTTAATTTAAAACCAGAGGCAGGAGGTCTCCAACACTGATTCAAATCAATATGGGGAAGAGAGGGCAGCAAGAACTCACCTGATACAATTTATGCAAGAAATCACCAACCCTACTCCAAATATCCTGCAAAGCTAGCCCTTGACCACCATGAATCACCAAGTTTATGTCACTCCAAATTAACCAAGCAACAACAAGGAATTGAACCAACAACTCTTATTTGACAGCAGCCACCACCCACAACACTCTATCAAGCCAATTCATAGCCTTAAAACTGCACAGACATGGGAGGAAAAGACAGCTACCCCAAAAAGCTTTAGCCCTCTTACAACTCCAAAAAGCATGGTCTACCGATTCAGTATCCCTGCCATAACAAAAACATAAAGCATTCACCACCAATTTTCTCTAAACAAGCACAGTCTAGTAGGGAGAATTTCCTTACAAGACTTCCACACAAAAATCCTGATCTTTGGAGGGAGTTTCAAATGCCACAACTTTTTCCATAAAGGGAGAGGACCAAAAGAGCAAGAGGCAGACCCCTATGCTGAACATTGAAAGCCACTTTGTAGGCACTTTTGATAGAGAAGTGTCCCCTCTTGTCAAATTGCCAAAGGGAAGCATCAAGCAAAGGCCTACAGGAGAGAGGGATACTGAGAATTATTGCTGCCTCATCTTCATTAAAATAGCTCCTAACCAACCCCTCCTCCTAGCCACTGGAAGGAGATAAAAAGGTCGAGACTGTTACTCCCTTAAGGAGCACTCTAGGAGATAGCACCTTAAACGAATAATCCGTTGGCAACTAATTGTCTTCATAGACATCAACATTGCTCCCATTCCCAATCTTCCACCTAAAACCTTCCTATAAAACGACTCTTCCCCAAAGGATGCTTCTCCAAATGAATGAAGGTCTAGGACCTAAAGAACATTTTAAAAAAGAAGTACTGGGGAAATATTTCGCTTTAAGCACCCTAGCCATAAAGGAATTGGGATAACATAAAACCCGTCACCCTTGCTTAGCCAACATCATCCTATTGAAAGCTTCCACTTCTCTAAAATCCATACCCCCTCTATCTTTGGGAATGCACATCCTACTCCAAGAAAGCCAGTGAGCTTTTTTCTTAGCTTCATCGAAATCCCACTAAAAATCAGAGCAAAGCCTTTGAATCTCCTTTCCAAGGGAAATAGGCAGCCTAAACACACTCATAGCATATGTAGGGACTGCTTGAGCTATCGCCTTAATGAGAACCTCCCTTTCCCCAGCCGAAAATAACCTATTCTTTCACCCTTGGAGTTTTTGCCACACCCTATCTTTCAAAACCCCGAAAATGTGTCTTTTGTTCCTACTAATAGTAGAAGGCAACCCTAAATATTTGTTGTAACAAGCTACCACGTCCATATTGAATAAACTCTTCAAATCCTCAATCGCATCCGAACTAGAGTTAGGACTGAAAGTAAGGGCTGATTTGACAAAATTGATCGATTGTCCCGAAGCAAGGTCATAACGCACAAGGATATCTTTAAGGAATCTACCCTCAACCCTTGAAGCATTGGTAATGACATCCTAATTGTATTTTGAAATAACTTATATGAAAAAGTGCAAAATTTGAATAGTAATTTGAAATTTAAATTTATTATTACAATTTCTTTTTGGGTTAAAAGACATTGATACCCCCTAACGCGTTGTAAAATTACCTAAGAAACAAAAATGAAATACAAAATAAACAAGGCATGGTTGAAACATCAGCTTGCAGGCCTGTAACTGAATTGGCCTATTATTGTTTTATTTATTAGCTACAGAGAGGCGACCATCACCAACTTGTTAGGTGAGTTTTGAAGCAAGTATGGTTTTCCTTTCTTATTATTTGATTTATTAGTTTCTCTATTCGCATTACATATCATGTACATGTTACCTGTGATAAATTGCTTGCTTTTTCATTTCACTAAATTGGTTTTCCAGATTGAAATACCAAATTATAAGTGTGAGATTTTTGCACACAGGCCATATTTGCTTTCCCTTTTGTTTGTTAATTAAACATGTTGTTTGGATCATTTTTTTTAATTATTATTATTATTTAGTACCTTTCTTGTTTTATAGATTGCTCAAATATTTTCCAACTATGAGATCAAAATGAAGGAATATTTTCTTTAGTTACTTCATTTAAGAAGATGAAAAAGGTGATTTAGATGAGCATTTTTGTCGGTTTATTTATTATAGTATTATAAAAATTTAAGTTATTAAGCTAGCAACAAAAAAAAAGTCCAAATGATACTAGCTAAGTCCATTTCTTTAGTTACTAATGATTTTAATTTAATCTAAATTGATGGATTAAGAATTTATCCAAATTTACAGAATGTACACTATAAATACGATTCGAAAAGTAACTTTTTCTATTACCCGTGATTAGTATTTAGTACGCATAAAAAATTTGAACTCATGTGCCAAGTTGTCTTCAGCCTTTAATATCCTTGTGTTGTGAAAAAAGAAAATTAATTGTCTAAAATTAAATAAATAAAATATTATCTGTACTTCCTATTAGGCTATTATATCTTAATATATTTACGACATTATCAATTTACATTTGATGTTTGAGAAGAAATTTATTTCACCCTCAATTTTAATATCGTTATACGAAAATTACAAACTATATGTTCACTACTTTGACAGTTGACAATTCACATTTAATTTTTAATTTTTTTTAACGTACGGTGGTAACTATTCGAGATGTTAGAAAATATTATCACTCGATTAAGAAAACACGTGAATCGACAATTGGGCCGCCAACTAATAGAATGAGACCATTTAATTTCACATAGGGTTTATGGATAGCGTTAGACGGAAAAAAAAAACCTTTGGTGCAACTCATAAGATTTTTTTTAAACTCATAATTGTAATTACAACTGCTTGAAACCGAAAACTCCTTTGGTCCTTTATTCGAATTTATTGTATTATATTTTGGAAAAATAAATCCTACTCACAACTATTATACTTAGAGATGGTCCCGATTCGATTCGAACTGGACGGTTCCTAACTGAAACCGGACTATCCGATTCCAATTTCGGTTAGGAATCGAGAACCGAATCGAGACCAGACGGTTCCAATTTCGGTTCAGGTTTCTTTAAAATAGGAATCGTCAGTTCCAGAACCGATAGGAACCGGAATCGGGAAACCGCTAGACTCCAACGATTATATGGCTAATTTTTTTTTAAAAAAAAAAAAAATTAGAACCGGTTCCGAAACCAGAACTGGTATCCCACGGTTCTGGTTTCGATTCCCATTCCCTCACTTAGGGGAACCGGAACTGTCAATTCCGGAACTATGACCATGTATAATTATACTATCCCCTTATTCCGGGGTGGAACGAGAAAATAGAAATTGAAAGGAAGGGGGGGAAGGGGGACAGGTCCAGAATCTATTACTATAAATAATTTAATTTTTTTACACTTAAATTAAATATTTAATTTAATTTTTATATTTAATTTTTTTTAAGAAAAATTCTGGGAGGGTCAGGCTCCCCCCGCCCTCAAAGGGGACGCCCCTGCCCTTAACAATTATTATTATTATTATTATTTTGAAATATGTCCTTAAACAATTATTATTAGTTAAATGTTTGCTGCTAGTTTTGAGTTAATTACACTCAACCTCCCTAAGGTTTGCCTAATTACATTCGGAATTAAAGTTTGCATTAATGGACACTAACCTCCCCTCACGTTAACGTTGACCATTAAAATAACCGTTGACTTTTTTCAAAATTTTTAAATGACCAAAATACCCCTGTCAAAATTTTTTTACTATTCATTAAAAAAACATTTTCTTGGTGAAGATCCAGACCGTCCATCAACAATGATGGACGGTGGAGATCCAATCCAAGAAAAAAAAAATTTGAATGTTCATCTTTGGGTTCGATCTCAAACCCAGAAGGGTTCGAATCGAACCCTCTGGGTTCGTGGAACCCAGAGGGTTCGAAGATCGAACCCTTTTGGGTTCGATCTCGAACCCAGAAGGGTTCGAAGAACGAACCCTTCTGGGTTCGATGAATCTCGAACCCAGAAGGGTTCGAAGATCGAACCCTTCTGGGTTCGAGATACCCAGAAGGGTTCGATCTTCGAATCCTTCTGGGTTCGAGATACCCAGAAGGGTTCGATCTTCGAATCCTTCTGGGTTCGAGATTCGAACCCTCTGGGTTCCATGAACCCAGAGGGTTCGATTCGAACCCTTCTGGGTTCTAGATCGAACCCAGAGGGGTTCGATTAGAACCTTTCTGGGTTCGAGATTGAGCCCAGAGGGTTCGATCTGGGTTGAAGATCGAACCCTCTGGGTTCGATCTTCGAACCCAGAGATGAACATTCAAAAATTTTTTTTTTCTTGGTGGAGATCCAGATTAGATCTCCACCGTCCATCATTGTTGATGGACGGTCTGGATCTCCACCAAGAAAATTTTTTTTTAATAAATAGTAAAAAAATTGTGACAGGGGTATTTTGGTCATTTAAAAAATTTGAAAAAAGTCAACGGTTATTTTAACGGTCAACATTAATGTGAGGGGAGGTTAGTGTCCATTAATGCAAACTTTGATTCCGAATGTAATTAGCCAAACCTCAGGGAGGTTGAGTGTAATTAACTCGCTAGTTTTTTATTGTAAGAGTTTAATTTATTTTTGTATTTTACAATATTAAGAATTAATGAAAAAAAGAAGCTACAATATAAAATACTGTTAAATAATAAAAATAAGGGTAATTATCAATTCAGTCCCTAACTTTTGAAGAATCATCAATTTTTAACACTATTTTATTTATTGGTATTCTTGGGCCCTATATTTTCATAAATATATTAATTTGGTCCCTCTCACCAATTTTTTAACAGTCAAACTAACTGAAAAATATTAAAAAGACAGTTTTACCCTTGACTTTATATAAATGAGTTAAAATTATAATTTTACCCTCAAATTTTTAAAATATTATTAATAATTTAAAGGGTAATATAGTCATTTTATATTAATTTTTAAAAATAAAATTTTAAAACTTTTAATTTTTTTTCATAATGTCTCATTATTTTTTTAAAAAAATTTAAATTATATTTTTAAGTGGGAGATCCATTTAAATTTTTTTAAAAATTTTTAAAAAATTAATATAAAAGGACCATATTACCCTTCTAATTATTAATAATAATTTTAAAAATTTAAGGGTAGAATTGTAATTTTAACTCATTTAAATAGAGTTAAGGTAAAACTATCTTTTTAATATTTTTAGTTAGTTTGACTGTTAGAAAATTGGTCAGAGGGACCAAATTAATACATTTATGAAAATTTAGGGCCCAATGATACCAATAAACGAAAGTGCATTAAAAAATTGATGATTTTCTAAAAATTAGGGACCATATTGATAATTGCACTAAAAATAAACTAAAGCTTCTTAAGGTTATAGAGAAAACAATGACAAATTATCCAATAATATCAAAACAAAAAATGAAAAAGAAAATGTAGACAAAATAGCAAAATAATTTTGAGTAGGGTTTTATTTACATAAATATAATATAACAAATTAAAATACTATAAATTAATTATAAATTAATTTTTTTTATAAAATATTTAATGAGATTCGCTAATAGAGACAAATATCATGAGTCAAATTTAAAGTATGAGCACATATATAAAAAGCAAAAAAAAAAAAAAATTAAGTATGAGCAAGCCCCACTGGCAGCGAAGTTGGGTCTTAGAAAATATAATTTGCAACCGTATTTGACATCTCGGCAATTGATTGATTTAGATTTCGAGATCATCATGAGACATGAATTGAAAAATTGGGCTAATGAGTGTTGGGTTTTGTGAAGCTTGAATTAAGAATATATTAATTTCGCAATTTAGCAGAGCTTTTATGGTAGAGAGCGTCGCTATAGCAAGAAGAAATTCACAGCAGAGAGCGTCGCAACCTAGGACGTGACCCCCAAGTTGAGCGGAATGGTCACGTTGCCCATATAAAGAAACTAGCAAGAGCTCAGCGACCTTGGTCGTGCATCCAGAGGTTGAGTAGCAGGTCGAGCTAGTGCGCAAGCAGAAGCGAGCAGTAAGCCGTGGAACTAGAAGTCGCAGGGGAGAATCCGTGTTTCGATCAAACTTCTGTTTTGAGTCTGAAACCTGACCAGTTTAGGAAGCCTTTCCTAGATCGGTTTTGTCCTAATTTTTCTATATAAATATCCATGTAATATTAAGGTTTTGTATGATGGCAAAATAAGGTAAGAGAAAAGGAGAAATACTAGTGAGAGAAGAGAGAGATTAGCAAAGGGTATAAACAGAGAGAAAACCAGTGTGATAGTTTTTCAGGTGTCTTTGTAATCAGTTCTTTCATAGTGAATTAAGTGTAGGTAGGCTACGTGGACGTATGAAAGTTTTTGAACCACGTAAAATTATTGTCTTGATTATTCTTATTTTCTTTCGTGTATGTTTGTCTTTGGTATGTGTTTACATATACAGTTTTTTGTTTCCGCTACAAAAGGAATTATGCGTATTTCCTAATAACTGGTATCAGAGCTTGGGGAGGTCCAAACATTTGGTATCGGTGTAAGTAGAAGGCTGTGAGATCATGTAGTGCTAGAGGTCAATGATCAGCTACCAAAGATCAGCGTGAGCAAAAAGCCACAAGATTAGGTAAATAACCTGAATGCTATAATGAGGTAAGTCAGGGGAGTGATGCGAGCCAGTGGAAGCTTGTAGTGAAGGAAAATCGCGGTCAAGAACCACAGACAAGAGGCTCGCGGTTGTCACTCGCGAACGCTCATTAACTAAACCAACTGATGCAGAGGGACTGGAGCTGAGAGGCAGCTTCAGTAGGGTTCGAGGTTGAAGATAGGTTATTTGGGTGCGTTGTTTCCGTTGATCATCAGAGGAAGATATTTTCTCATGTTTCAATCTTCAAGTAGGAGATTGTTGGGTTGTGTAAAGCTTGAATCAGGAGTAGATCAGCTTTACAATTCAGCAGAATTTCGTGGGAGAGAGCGTCACGACAACAAGGAGAAGTTCGCAGCAAAGCGTCGTGACCTAGGGTGCGATCCCTAGGTTGCGTAGAATGGTCGCACCGGCGAGATGAAGAAACTGGCAGAGAGCATCACGACCTTGGTTGTCAACCCAGAGGTCGCACCAGTGCGCAAGCAGAAGAGAGCAGTAAGCCGGCGCGATGTTGGTTGCGTGACCTCTGGTCGTGTCGGTGAATCCATGTTTTGATTAGACTTTTGTTTTGAGTATGAAACCTGACTAGTTTATGAAGTCTTTCCTAGGTCGATTTTGTCCTAGTTTTTCTATATATAGTGGCAAAATAGGGTGAAAGAAGAGGAGAAACACTAGTAAGAGAAGAGAGAGATTAGCAAAAGGTATACATAGAGAGAAAAACAGTATAAGAGTTTTTCAGGTGTCTTTATAATCAGTTCTTTCATAGTGAATTAAATGCATGTATGTTCCGTGGATGTATGAAAGTTTCCGAATCACATAAAATTGTTGTCATGATTATTCTTACTTTGTTTGGTGTATGTTTGCATATACAGTTTTTCATTTCTACTGCAAGAGGAATTCTACGTAATTCCTAACAACTGGTATTAAAGGTTAGGGAGGTCCTAACAACTTGTATCAATTTTCTAATAATGATAATTCAATTATATGGAATCCATTTGATACAAATATCTTTTCGATTGTGAGATTGCATTCTTGTTAGTAGAGATGGTCGCGGTTCCGGTTCCCCTAGGGAGGGAACCGGTTCTCGGAACCGGCGGTTCCATACCGGTTTCGGTTCCGATCTTGAACCGTATTTAATTTTTTTTTTCATCTCCCAACATACAAAATTTTTTTTTTTCAATTTTTTTTTTAAAAAAAGGAACCGGAACCGCCGGTCGCAGTTCCCCGCTAATTTTGAACCGATGGTTTCGGTTCCAAGAAATAAAAAATTAGAACCGGGACTGTGGGTCTCGATTCCGATTACCCAGTTCGGAACCGCGACCGGCGGTCCCAGTTCGGCCAACACTACTTGTTAGGAATTTTAAAATAGGCTGAATTTCATTGAAGTTATATTATTGTAATTATAAAATTTTAAAAAAAATGAACCAGTGGATGTATATAACGATTAAGAAGTTAGGTTTAAATTTGACTTGTTAGCCAAAATAGGTAGGGATAGTGTTTTAACACGACACGATAGAAACAGAAGAAGAAAATGAAAGATATTTTATCAGGGTCGATATAACACAACTGCACACCATTATACAATGGTGTCGTACTCGTATCAGTCTATCAGATTCATAAATTGTGTTAAAATTTAGATACAGAAAAATAACATCAAGTTGCATATGACTGGACACACATGTCGTATCGGACACACATTTATTGTACTGCACTTTTGTCAGTTGTACTCAAAAGTGTAGCTAGCTTTGCATTAAACCGCCGTCAGCTTTAACCTATTTTCAAAAATAACCCTTTAATTTTGAATTTGAGTACAAACCTCCTACTTTAAGTTTTCATTAAGAAGAGCTAATGTGTCATAAAAAAACAACTAAAATAATTATTATAGCCTTAGTCTAAAATAAATTTAAAAAATAAATAAGTTAAATATAAAAAAAATTAATTTCTTACAAATTTCAATTTATTTTTTAAAAAATTTTAAATTATATATTAAAATTGAAATATCTCTATGTGTCGTGCTATTAAAATTAATCAGAAAAGAATTACAAACTGAATCGATTCGTCTTGTAAAGCCTATTTCCGACAATGCACAATTGAACATTTTTCTAATTACATGAGATTGTGCCTCTACATTTTAAGTTGTTTTTGAAATTCTGCTAGCATTGCTAATGATTAATGCTTGTGACATCCAGGGCAAGTTGTACACGATAATGGAGATCTGTCGTCTTTTTGACCAAATATACAAGGAGCATCTTGATGGCATGCATGTATCGCGATCATCATCAATTCTACCCGCTTGGTTCCATAGTTTCTTTCTATAATTTGTAATTTAACTGTTAGCATATGATTTGTAATTTAACTGATTGCATAATATTTCATTATTGATATGTTATTATTTTTTCGCAGGCGTCCTGCGGTGGTGATAAGATTTACAATGTGTTCGATAACCAGCTTCCTGCTTCTCTGAAAAGGTTGCAATTTGACAAACAATTTTTCAATTGAAAATATCTGTAAGCTCACCACTGAAGCCTGATGAATAACAACCTCATTTAATAGCTCTTGAACAAGGATATCGTCATTTGATTGAATCTTCCTTGGTTACTATTAAAGGTCCTGCTGAGGCAGCTGTTGATGCGTTTGCATGAAATTTAGGAAAAATATCATATTTAACCTTTAATTTTGCTTGCCTGGAGATTGTATTTGTATTTCGTGACCCACTTTATCTTTTTTAGTTTCCATTTATTATTTCTTCATTTTTATTTTTATCCAATTTGGTAAAGATTCGAGTGTGAGACCTTCTCTAACCGCTGCCTTGTCCAATTTTCACTAAGCTAAAGCACACAGTTATACACTTTTATTTCTTCTTTCTGCTTGAATGTTAGTTCATTTTTAATTGGCTAGTGAATGTAATCCCTATAAGAGCACGGGCCACGTGGTGATTAGGGGTGGAACCAGACCAATTAATTTGGGGGGCCAGCCATATATATTTTATTTAATTTTTGTATATTTAAATTAAATATTAAAAAAATTACTTATTTTAAAATTCTTAGGAGGGCCCCCCCCGAATAGAATGGAAAAGACTATAAGGCCGTACCTGTGAGCAAAGGCACGTAGTGATAGCTTGCAAGTTGCAACCACAGAATTGGAGCGAAGCAAAGCCGCGACCATAACATCACGGAACAAGCGAGACACAAGACCGCGAGTCTCAGCCATAAATTCTGTTGGTCCACCTCATGTGGAATAAAGCATGAGATGCTCATCTCATGTGAAATAAAGAGTGAAGATGCTAGGTGCACATGAACTCTAGTTGTAAATGTTTCTTTCCATGGTGGATCAACATGATTATGTTTGATTCTCTCTACAAATCCTCACCTATAAATAGGTGAGCTCTTAGTTCATTCATATCAATCAAAAACACAACAATTGAGAGTGTGTGTGTGTTGAGAGATCCTCAGAGAAAAATAGAGAGAGTTTTCTGAGAGAGAAATTGTGAGCCAATTTGTGAGGTTCTATCCACAAATTGAAGTTACATTGTTATTGTAATTGTGAAAGATCCACCCAAGGGTGAAGTTTGTAATCCCATTATTATTATAGTGGAAGTTTTTAAGCGGCCTACGGGTCCCGTGGTTTTTACCTTCATTTGGAGGGTTTTCCACGCTAAAATTGTTGGAGTTATTTTTACTCTATTTGGTTTGGGAAATTATCCTGGGGCCGTAAAATTTATTATTTTACAAACACATTTTTCCCAACAAAGTGGTATCAGAGCCTGTATCAGATTCTCTAGAAAATTCTTAGTATGCTCTGTGGTTGCAGTATTATCTGATCTTCCACATCAGAAAAGAATTATTCTTGAGTTTACTGATTTTTGTGATTGCTGGAAGTGTGGTGGTGCAGAAAGTGCATGTCTAGGAAAGGTTCTGGCTAGGAAAGATTTGGTATTTAAGTGTGTCCGTTGTGACCCACCTCTCTTTCCTGGGAACTTACATGGTGTACTGTTCACGACCACGTGCACTATTCAAGCATACGAAGTACTATTCACGAAGTACTATTCATCGCTGAAAAATATCAAACTCGGCGAAACTTGTTGACTAACGATCCAAATGGAGGAGAGCACAGGCAATATGATCAAGTTGACTGCATTTAATTATGCAGTATGGAAGCCAAAGATGGAGGATCTTTTATACATTAAAAATCTGTGGAAGCCGATTGTAATGCCGAAGGAGGAAGCAGTGACTACAGCTTCGACGGATGCCAAGACATCCAGCACTTCGACGTCCATATCAGATGTTGAGTGGACTGTGCTAAACCGAAAATGTGTTGCTCAAATCAGACAATGGATCGACAGAAGCATTTTCCAAAACTTTGCTAATGAACACGATGCTTATGTTCTTTGGCAAAAGTTGGAGAAAATGTATGCAAGGACAACCGCACAGAATAAAGCTAATCTGATGCGACGATTAGTCAACTTGAAGTATAAAGATGGAAACAGCGTGTCAGAACACATGAGCGAGTTCCAAGGCATCGTAGATCAACTCAACTATATGAAAATGACTGTAGATGACGAGTTGCAAGCATTGTTGATGCTGAGTTCTCTACCAAAAAGCTGGGACACTCTGGTTGTGTCAGTTAGTAACTCTGCTCCTGACGGCAAACTTACCATGGATATGGTAAAAGACAGAATGCTCAACGAAGAGTCTCGACGAAAAGACAAAGGGCATACCCCTGAAAATGAAGCACTTGTTACGGAGAAACAAGGCAAGCAAGAATGGAGGGGAAGGAGTAAAAATCCCCATAACCAAAGTCAGCAAAGAGGACGGTCAAAGTCCCGATCAAGGCATGACAAGAAGTGTCACCACTGTGGTAAGCTCGGACATTTCATTCGAGAATGTCGAAAGTTAAAGGCGGAGCGAACCAGAAATCAAGATGTACAAACCCGAACAAATGACACCGCAACAGTCACCGAAGAAGTTGTCGTTGTTCAAGCTGAGGATTAAATCAATCTTGTAAGTCAAGATTCTACATGGGTAGTTGACTCATGTGCATCATACCATGTCACTTCACGACTGGAGTTCTTCTCAACCTACATTCAAGGTGATTTCGGACGAGTGAGGATGGGAAATGATGATGTCTCTAAAATTATCGACATCGAAAATATCCATTTAGAAACTAACCTTGGATGCAGGCTAGTTTTGAAAGATGTGAGGCATGTTCCTGATATCCGCCTCAATCTGATCTCCACCGGAATACTTACCAAAGGCAATTTGGTAATAGCAAAAGGCAAGAAAGATACATCCCTCTACCACACAGAAGCCAAGCTATGTAGAGGAGAAGTAAACACCACTAGGAAAGAAGTTCCCACCGAGCTATGGCATAAGCGGCTCGGCCACATGAGTGAAAAAGGTCTCAGTATTCTTTCTAAAAAGGCGCTCTTGCCAGGAATGAAAGGTACATCATTGCCTACTTGTGTTGATTGTATTATGGGAAAACAACACAGAGTTGCATTTCGTAGTTCCCCACCATCTAGAAAGGCGAATATTCTAGATTTAATACACACAGATGTCTGTTCAATGAGTTGTAAGTCACTAGGAGGTGCTACTTATTTTGTGACTTTCATTGATGACCATTCTAGAAAAGTATGGACTTTTGCTTTGAAAACTAAAGATCAAGTGCAGGAAGTTTTCAAGCAGTTTCATGTAAAAGTTGAGCGAGAAACTGGCAGACATTTGAAGTGTGTACGTGCAGATAATGGCTGTGAGTACCGCGGACCATTCTAGGAGTACTGCAGAAGTTTCGGCATCAGGCTGGAAAAATCAGTACCAAAGACACCTCAACATAACGGTGTTGCAGAGAGGATGAACAGAACCATTTGTGAAAGGGTCAGATGTATGCTCTCAAATGCAAAACTGCCAAACTCCTTTTGGGGGGAGGCAATGAGAACCGCAGTCGACTTAATCAACCTTTCTCCATCAGTTCCGTTGAACTATGACGTACCAGAAAGAGTTTGGACGGGGAAAGACGTTTCTTACAAACACTTGAAAGTATTTGGCTGCAGAGTATTTGTCCACATCCCAAAAGACGAGAGGTCCAAGCTGGATGGAAAAGCAAAACAGTGTATCTTTGTGGGACATGCCCATGAAGAATTCGGCTACAGACTTTGGGATCCTGTTAACAAAAGGATCATCAGAAGTAGAGACGTGGTGTTTCTTGAAGATCAGACGATCGAGGATTTCGAGAAACCCGAGAAGCCACAGTCAGATGAAATTCCAGTTAATCTGGAACCAGTCTCTCCACCAACAAATTCTGATGAAGGGGGAGCTACACCAGATACTGATGATGTTTATCCACCAGCTCGCAGTCCAGAACCAGAACAAGTCCAGCCAGAAGTACAGTTGAGGAGGTTCACTAGAGAGCGACAACCAAGTCGTAAATATTCTCCTAACGAGTATGTGATGCTCACCGACGGGGAAGAACCAGAGAGCTATGATGAAGCTATTACTGACCAGCACAAGACTGAGTGGTTAAAAGCCATGCAGGAAGAAATGAAATCCCTACATGAGAACCACATATTTGACTTGGTGAAATTACCACAAGGAAGGAAAGCTCTCAAGAACAAATGGGTGTACAAAATCAAAAGTGAAGAAGGCAACTCACAACCACGTTACAAAGCAAGACTGGTTGTGAAAGGATTCGGGCAGAAGAAGGGTGTTGATTTTGAAGAAATATTCTCACCAGTGGTAAAAATGTCTTCAATCAGAGTTGTTCTTGGCTTGGCAGCTAGTCTCAATCTGGAGGTTGAACAACTTGACGTAAAAACCGCATTCTTACATGGTGATCTCGACGAGGAGATATACATGGAGCAGCCTGAAGGTTTCCAAGTCAAAGGGAAAGAAAAATCAGTATGCTGACTAAAGAAGAGTTTGTACGGTCTGAAACAAGCACCAAGGCAGTGGTACAAAAAGTTTGACTCGTTCATGGAGAAAAATGAGTACAACAGAACGACGGCTGATCACTGCGTCTTCATCAAGAAATTCTCTGATGGTGATTTTATCATTCTTTTGCTTTATGTTGATGATATGTTAATTGTTGGCCAAGATATCGACAAAATTAACAAGTTGAAGAAAGAGTTGAGCAAGTCCTTTGCAATGAAGGATTTAGGACCCGCTAAGCAGATTCTTGGCATGAGGATTACCCGCAACAGACAAAATCGAAGAATCTGGCTATCTCAAGAACGGTATGTTGAAAAGGTTCTTGAAAGATTCAACATGAGTAAAGCTAAATCTGTTAGTTCTCCACTTGCAAGTCACTTCAAGCTTAATGCAAGTCAGTGTCCTTCTAGCGAGGAAGAGAAATCAGAAATGAGCAAAATGCCTTATGCATCGGCGGTTGGCAGTCTAATGTACGCTATGGTATGCACCAGACCAGACATTGCTCATGCTGTTGGTGTTGTGAGCCGATTCCTATCTAATCCTGGAAAGGAACATTGGACAGCAGTCAAATGGATACTCAGGTATCTCAGAGGTACTTCCAGTCATTGTTTATGTTTTGGTAATAGTAAACCTGTATTAGAAGGATATACAGATTCAGATATGGCTGGTGACGTGGATACGAGAAAGTCTATATCCAGGTACCTAATAACATTTGTAGGGGGATCTGTCTCATGGCAATCACGGTTACAAAAATGTATTGCCTTAAGCACCACAGAAGCAGAGTACATCGCAATTACTGAGGGTTGTAAGGAGATGCTGTGGATGGAAAAGTTCTTACAAGAGTTGGATCAGAACCAGGAAAGCTATGTTCTCTATTGCGACAGTCAGAGCGCAATTCACCTCAGTAAGAACCAAACCTTTCACTCAAGGTCCAAGCACATCGACGTAAGGTATCACTGGATTCGTGATGTGTTGGAAAATAAACTGTTACAAGTTGAGAAGATTCATACCAATGACAACGGTGCAGATATGATGACGAAAAATCTGCCTAGAGAAAAGTTTGCTATATGTAGAGAGATTGCTGGTATGGAGGAACCCTACTTCACATGAAGTGGAGGGGGAGATTTGTTGGTCCACCTCATGTGGAATAAAGCATGAGATGCTCATCTCATGTGAAATAAAGAGTGAAGATGCTAGGCGCACATGAACTCTAGTTGTAAATGTTTCTTTCCATGGTGGATCAACATGATTATGTTTGATTCTCTCTACAAATCCTCACCTATAAATAGGTGAGCTATTAGTTCATTCATATCAATCAAAAACACAACAATTGAGAGTGTGTGTGTTGAGAGATCCTCAGAGAAAAATAGAGAGAGTTTTCTGAGAGAGAAATTGTGAGCCAATTTGTGAGGTTCTATCCACAAATTGAAGTTACATTGTTATTGTAATTTGTGAAAGATCCACCCAAAAGTGAAGTTTGTAATCTCATTATTATTATAGTGGAAGTTTTTAAGCGGCCTACGGGTCCCGTGGTTTTTACCTTCATTTGGAGGGTTTTCCACGCTAAAATTGTTGGAGTTATTTTTACTCTATTTAGTTTGGAAAATTATCCTGGGGCTGTAAAATTTATTATTTTACAAACACATTTTTCCCAACAAATTCTGAACTAGACAGCCAAAAAGCCACTGTAAGCATATAAGATGGCCATGAACTTGCACAAGGGAAATCTCATAATTTTCTATACAAGGCTAATCATAACGTGCTTTCTAAAAGAGTTATATAACTCAATCACAGAAGTTTTCGAGATACAATGGAAAATGAAAAATAACAATTACATGTAAACCAAATGATATAAACTCTAAATTACAACAAATCCTAGAATGCATGCATGTAATGTGCACAACGATGTAGGGATACAAATGTATAAAACGAGTGTGTGTGTGTGTGTGCGCGCGCGCATAAAATGTTGCGCTATGATACTGAGACACAAATATGCAAATTGTTTATGTGTGCATTTAACTTTCGAGAGCTATAATTAAGCTATTGCTTACTGCAGATGCTGGGATCTACGCTGATGACCTGGAAGTCTTAAGTCGATATTGTAGAAGGGATGACAACCTACAAAATGAATAAAAGGGTCGTGCTCTTTAGGACACCGGGGTGTTGCCAGCCAAATAGTCTCTGACGCCTAAATTAGACTGTGAATCTATAGTAGAAAATAAAAGAGAAATACTACCTAAAGCAATTGTACGTCAAGCGCAAGTTATTTACTAGCTGGTCGAGCGTTGATAAAGGGATTCAGAGTAGACTATGTCGAGCATGGCTGGATCTTAGTTTAGTCGTGTGTAAGTCTAATCGTTTAAGAGCAGAATGACGGCTTTGATAGGAAAATACTTAACCCTTAATTATGAAACCATAAGGCTGTATTTATAGGGATAGGTGCTAGCTATTGCATCCGTTTGTCGAGGATGTCGTGCTCCGAGATATCAGGGATTCCTGTTATCTTGGAGCAATTTGACTGATCATGCATTCGAATATTCAAACCCAGTCAAATGTTGACTCCGTCTACTTGGGGAATGGCTTTTAGGCTTGGTCGACCATTGGGCCCATTTCTCGAGCCCTATCGACCGCTAGGCCTGTTTGGGCATATCTTATTTATTTTGGGCTTTCTTTTTAGGTCTAAATCTTTTGGGCTATTTTTGACCACTATAGTTTGTCCCATACTCTTTTAACTTCTTCTAAAGCTCAGAAAGTAGTTTAAGAGAGCTTGAATGCGATGCACGTATTTAAAACGTCGAGCTGATTTTATCGCAAGATCTTTTAGTCGCGTGGGTAAAGAGGACAACAAATGTCGATCGTGATTTACTCAACTTGCATGCGCTTTATTGCGAAGTTACAGATGGGGTCGATTTTTGTCGACCGATGGATGATTACTCACACCAAGCGCGAGTTTACCACTTGAGGTGCTTTGAGAGATCAACGTTTATCGATCAAAAAACTGTAACACTTGTTGGGTGAGTTATTCATCGCATGAGGCGACTGTTTATCACACGAGGTGATATTAGAGATCGTCCTTTGTCGATCAAAAATTATATCAGTTGTTTGGGTAACAGTGTTGTATCACGTGGTAATTTAGTTATTACGAGGTGATGATAGGGGTCGACACTTGTTGATTGGAAATAAGTAACATGTTTACCCAGGCATTCCAAATGCTAGCGGGTGAGGCGGTGATGTTGATTGAAGGCTTTTAATAAAGCCTTTTCGATTACCAAAGGAGGCAACTAGGGTTGACGTGTCACATTTAACGTTCGCATGGTTTCGAGGAAAGGCAGACGCTTGAAATGATTAAATATCTCTTTAGTTGTTTTCTTGGAGATCATGCGACCAACTGTAGCGTGCCACATGTCATTCATGCATAGGGTGCTAGAGCCCTACATAGACCACTGTAATGCCATTTTTTTTTTCTCTTTTTCCATTTCTGAAAATCTATTTCTCATTAGTAGAGCGAGAGAAACTTGTTTCCAAGGTTTTCTTCTACCATTTCCAGGCATTTCAGTGTGATTTTTCTCCATTTTCTGAGGTATGTTCTTCGTAAATCTTCTTGTGAATGTTTCTCTTTGCGTTTTTGCTTTGTAATCAATTTCTTTTCGTTTTAAAGCAAACTGCCATGCTTTTTCTTTGTTTTGTTCTTGCTTTCTTGTTTTAGAAACTGCCTCTAAATCTTTGTTTAGGGTAGTTTTTGTAGAAAAAACTATTTGTATTCGAATCTAGAGCATTTAGAAATAGATGTCATGTGAAAATGAGTAGTGTCGAGGGTAGTTTGTATAGCCATCTAGGTGTAGATTCGATCTCCTTACTAAGTTTTCATTTTTGCTCGACAGTGTTTGGAGCCATGTCGAGCCTATTTGAGGAAGCAACGAAGGAGGTCGATTTAAGTGAGTCAAGCGAGGAGTCGACAGATAGTGTGCTGCGTCCCCTAGCTATCATAACCTCGACAGGGATTATTAACTTGGACCTCGAGTTTGGGAGCGGTCTCTCCACGGTCGTAGTCGACGATATTCCAGTGGAGGTCGCGGTGAGTGATAAGTCGAGCGACCAAGTTGTCGAGGCAAAGGCTTCAACATCCGGTGAGGGAATTCTATCTGCGGGTTTGAGCCCGACGACCAGGCTTACTGAATCTAATCTACTCAGGATCAGGTTTCAACACGGAATCCCAGAATCCATCTAGCTAAGGTTGCCGACGTTGACAGAGCGGGCTGACTCATCGGATGGCGACTGGACCTACTTCTACAGATTGCCCTTTCGACAGGGTTTGAGGTTCCCAATCCCAACCCTGGGTCGTAAGGTGCTGCAATTTTTCGATATAGCCCCGAGTCAGTTCATGTCGAATGGATGGAGGCTTCTAATGTCGATAAAAGTCTTCCACGAGAAGAGGGGTCTATCTTTTACGTTAAGTAATCTGTTCCATTCATATTACATGAAAGGACATGAAGATGAGCCCGGGCGCTACGTGATCTCGGCTCGTCCCCACCATTTGCATCTTATCATTGACCTCACGACTAATAACCATGGGTGGAAGGATAAGTACTTTTTCGCGAGGGAAAAGCTGGTCACGGGATCGTTCGAGGGCGAACGTTATATTCGCTCGATATGGAACGTCCCTAGTGGGATTTGGTTGCTCAACAACTTGCGAAGTTTGGTTTATCTTTTGTTAATAATTTTATTTGGTTAGAGGATTGTCTGCTCTGTATGGAGAATTTGATCCTGAATGATTATTCAATTTAACTTGTTTTAGTTTTTGGTGCTCTTTTGAGATACATCTCTTCTTTTAAAAAAAATAAATAAAATAAAATAATATCATGATAGAATCCCAACTTATGTAATGTATCATGCGAAATGATACAATAATCAATCATATTTATTTTCACACTGGTAGGTGAAATGAGTGTTGGAGAGTAGTGGCTAGTGCGCCAGTGCAACAAATATCTACCATCTGTTCACAATATAGGCCAGACTGTCAGCTTGATCACATGGCAAACACCTTTTTGCTCTTTGGGTCTTTAATACTCTGCGCTGGTTTTGTCTGCTTCAATAGGTTCTGGACCGCGTTTATAACATTTTTCTAGCGTCGCATAAAGCCAAAATATTTACTACACATGACATTATAATTAATATCTTTTGATTAATTTCAATTTATGATTTGGAAGACAAACTCATTAACCTAGCTACGAAGAATATATTATTTGAACTAATCTCTTTTATAAAATAATAATACGTGATTGTGTAAATGTCATTGGTATAATTTTTCATTTACAATGAATATAAATCAAACTCTTTACTATTTTGGTGAGTGGAACTCAAACTCGGTATCTCTTGCATTATGATAAAAAAAAAAAAAAAAAAGAGACTTACTATTTTTCATGAAATGAATTATTACATGTTATTAACAATTTCAAAAAATCACGCAACTCAATATATATGTATATCACTTTACATCCGAGAAGTCCAAATATCTGAATAAATTAAATGTTAATTACGCACGATTCAGAGCTCGTTTATCACATTTGCATTGAATTGAACTACACAAAAATTGAACCAGACGATTTACATGTACAAATAAAAAAATAGATAATACCAAGAACAAGAAAAGTAAGAAAATTTTGTTGTGCTTCCTTTTATAGCTTTAATCCCCCCAGGCCTAGCGGTCAAAGAACATCAGCTGATGAAGATTCTCATATATATATAAAAATTCATAGGTTTTTGCGACATCTTATTCATCTTTGTCTTCATCTTCGTAGTTGAAAGGTAGTGGCACTGACTTGAATGCTCTGTATTTGCCCACATTGTTCAAGTGCTCATTCTCCAACCTAATGTATCAGAAAATCACAGCTTTTAATTAATTAATTAAATTGAAAACCTCTGCAACTGTGCCCCTGACATTAATGGAATTTTTTTTATTTACCTGAAGAAATTCCATATGCCACGACGAATGATTTCTAGACAGGCAACAAGTGTGGTCATGGTTTGTCTATGTAACAAGTCCAAACCGAAACCCAACACAGTTTGCAGCCATGCAAATCTCAGCAAAATGTTCAAGCCCTGCAATTAATTAATTTCATGAACTTGGTTAGAAATAATACAGGAATTATTTTAATGTAAATTTCTGGATTTCATGTCCTCTTGTATACTTACAATGGCAATGAAATATACTTTTTTCTCGGGGACAAGAAGCTTGTCTCTCAACCAACGGTTCTTGGATTTCCGATTAAGAAGACCCCAGTCGTGAACAAGGTCCCAATATGTTCCAACAATGGCTGCAGTAACGGAGAACATCCAAGCTGTTATTTTCCATCCCAGATTGTTCTTGTCCAGACTCAGAGCTGTCCTCATGCAAACAGCCAAGATTGTGATGAAATATTTCAGCCCATTCCATCCTTGCATCGGATCTTTCTCTTCAAAGAGTCTTCGCAGGCACTGAAGTAGCCGAGACATGTAGGGAATCACTGCGACAATGAAGAAGAAACTATTGTATACGCCGCTCTTATTGCATGAGTTATTGCGGTGTGTAATGTCTCCCCAACCATAGTAGCAAACGTAGAACTCCAGACTTCTCAAGGCTTGAACTTGGCTAGTGAATTGATCTGCCAAGAAGAAATCTGGGAGTGTGACCTTGTAGAGAGGAGCAGCAATGCAGTGAAACAAGCATGTCAAGAAGAAGAAGCGACTTGACCGATACAACAGGTTGAATGGCAAGAACAATAGGACAATTAGTACCTGCAGCACAAAAGAAGAAAAACAAATTATCATTAGTTGATTGTATATTAATATTTGGATTTTGAATTGGATAAGTTATATAATGTTTACGTACACCAAGTAAGATTAGTGGGAGAATTTCAGTGAATCCATTGTAATCTTTTGTTTTGGGGTCTATCTCCATGTCAAGGTTGCTAAGCACAGTGAGTAGAGCAAACACTGCAATACCAAAACTGACAAGGAGGACTTGTCGGTAGCCCAATTCAGTTCCTTGCTTGAAACCAAAAATGAAGGAGTAATTGACTCTGTACCGCCTCCAGAAGTATATATTCACAGCATACATGATCATGTGCAAGACAATGAACCCAAACAGACTGCAAAAAAAGATTAATTTCCACAACTTGTTAAGAACTTGCACATTATTTGACAAGAAAATTAGTGAGAATGCATAAATATTGTTTGTTACCTATAAAGAGGAAACAGGTTGTCCATGTACTGTTTCCGTCCCTCTTTATGTAGAAGACCATGGGCACGTATGATCAAAATAACAGCTATTACGAGAGCAGTTGTGCAACCAGCGAAAAAACCTGAGAAATTTACATACCCATAAACAAGTTAAAGCGAAAGAAAAACAACTTCATAGAGATCCAGATGTCAAAGGAAATAATAGATGACTAAAATCATTTTGAAATCAATAGAAACTCACCAGTGGAAAACGTTGTTCTGTGTCTATCTCTTTTGGGTTTTGGTCTTAGGATATTCATGCCTTTAGTGCGGTTTGCATTTGAGAAATGTTTGATGAATGTGACTTCAACTCTTTCCATAAGCTTTGTAACCTCCTCAGAGCTGCCAAGGTAGGAATTATCCACCATTTTCATGTAAGATTTTGATGCATTTCTTGAAGTTATCTGCAATAAAGATGAGAAAAAATAAAAAAAAAAGAAGTGAGAAGAGTAATTAATATTATATATTGAAAGGATTAAAATCTGGGTTATTTAGAGGGGAACATACCTTATCATATTTCTTCATTATCTTTGAAAATGCCAATGTATTTAGAAAGCTGTTTCATCAAAAAGTAATAAGAGATATAAATATCAAACACCATGTTAATGACTTTAATTATATATAAAAAGCAACCAAGAGAGACGGTCAATATATAATTACCAGTAACTCTTAAGAAGGCGAAGCTTCTGGTAAAATTCAATAAAAGCTCGCTTAAGTTGATCTTCAACTTTCTTGAGATTTTCCCTATTGAACTTGAGCTCTGTCTGCTGAGGAACATTGAGCACACCCTTGATGGTCGATCGAGGAGTCTCTAGAGTGTTGTTTATGCTCACACGGTCGAGTACGTCTAATGGAGCTGGTCTACCTGCCCTGATGTTCAGTGGTTTAACCTTCTCTGTGGTATTATTTTTGTTCACCTTTTTATCATTGTCATGGTCATCATTTGAATCATCTGACTGCCCATGGCTGCTCTCACCAGTCTCTTCAATAATTTCCATGTGATCAGCTGCTCTTTCTGCTCATCAAAATCATCAATTAATTTCTTGCAATAAACAAGACAAACACAATTCAAAGATTTAAAATCTGAACCAGTAAGAATTCAAGATTGAAATTTTGTTAAAATACTTACTGCTTGTTCTAGCCCCAGTTGGGGTGGAGATATGCAGTTCAGCGGTGGTAATCGCAATATCAGAAGCAAGACGAGTCATCTCCACCGTCCGGTCGAAACCCGTCACAGGTGGATTCTCCACTTTAATTCTAAAAGCAATCAAAGCATCCATTTGCTTATTCAAAACCTCCGCCTCCTTCATCACCTCCATGACCTTAGCTCTGTAAAACTTGTCCACCTTATTGAACTCATCATCAAGTCTCCTAAAATACACCAGCTCGTACTCTCCTCCGTCGTCCGAGGACATCAAGAAAGTGGTCTCGTAACTCTTAGAGCCATCCCGGCTCACTGAGTTCACCAAAATGGCTTGGCTTTCGATATCGGAGGAGGACGACCGGGTGATTGGGTTGCCGTGTCTAGGCAGCGAGATCAGGCCACTGAAGGCTCTGTAGAGTGTCATATTTCGTTTGAGGCCACCTGGGGTGGCTGGTGGCCCGTTCCTTTGCTTAAAACGATGGATGTCTTTGAGAAGAGTCTTGAGAAAATTGTAATCCATGTATGCTTCCTGCCATTCCGGCACCATCTGGGACGCGAACTCTTTCCCAAACTTCATTTTTCGCCGTTTGGTATGCAATTAATGAAGCTATAGTGATCAGTTTTAGCTATAGCTTTAATGACTGTAACAGTAAGTAGCTAGGTTGGTGTTGTGTTGATGAGAGAAGAGAGAGCACCAAAGCTTGACAGGGCTCTCATAGATTTTAAGTCTATTTATAGAGATTTACAGGGAAGGAAATTTAGAGACTCTTTAAAAATATTAAAATAGCTCAGTCACCCTTTAATGGTTGAAAATTCACGTAAAATTTTTCAAAACAAAGGGCTAAGCAGCCACGCATGGAAGGCTACGTCCCTTTTTTAAATTGCAGACTATGAGAGAGACAAGAGAGGAAGAGAGCCTCGAAACGCGCATATGCTATGTCGGATTTGTCGTGCCAATCGCGCTTCTGGTCAATTAAAATTCAATCAGGCCTGGTCTTTTTATTATATTTTATCTCGCACGAGGACCATTTACAGTACATCAAAGATGATTATGAATGTATAATGATATTCGAAGTTGTATTTATACATTTGAATTCAACTACTATCTTTTTTATATATTTTATGCGATGAGAATATAAATTATTTAACTCTATGATTTAATTTTTTGTTATTATATTAATTATAAGATAAACAATTTTGTTTCATAAAAATTCAGAGTAAAGTATTATTATTATTATATATATTGTAATAAATTTAAATCAAAGTGTCAAACAAAATTATTAAAAGTTTTTCTTAATCGATCATAGTAATTATCCGCACACCTCACAGTCTCACACCACCATAAAAAAAAAAAATCAATTTTGAAAAGTTGTTTAACAAACATCCCATAAATTTTATTTTTTTTAAAGATTATAATTATATAATTAATAACTGCCGGAACTTATCGAAATTAATTATTAAATGTGTTGTTATAATATCTACTTTCGTAATTTAAGACATCTATTTTTATAATAAAAAAAAATAATATTTATATATACTGATAAATATATATAGTAAAACTTGAACACTTACTACTAAGATGTCAGGAAGCCCTTTCTCTCATTAGATTTTTAATTGTAATATTATATATATACTGTATGTATCGTGATAGAAAGTTAAGTAGGAAAAACGTAACTAGGATAGGATAGTTTGGTACAGATAAAAATTGTTGAAGAGTAAAATAATAATGAATTTTTCAAAAGTGGAATCAGCCAACCAGGGTTGACCAGTTGAAATGAATGAGACGAGAGCATTTTTGGCTACGTGTATGTGAGTGTGTGTCACTGTGCGTCCTAAGTGGGATTTGAGACCTACTTTGTAGGGATAGTCAGAAATTATTATTTAAAAAAATATTTGAAGGGAATTAAATACAAAAATTATATATTTTAATAATTTTTTTAGGGAAGGAGAAGCCGCGGCGCCTCCCTCCCTCCGCCGCCCCTGGTGGTTTCCAAGCACTTGCTTAATTGGAAATTAATGAATTAATTTATTAGTTAGTGGGGGGGCAGGTAAGAAATCCAAATCTTTGTATTGATTTATTGTAATTAGTCTAACCGCTCTTCCAACTCAGTTGCTTGTGACTCACAAAAGCTATCCTCGTAAAATAGTATTTTGTATATCTTTGTCATTTTCTTTCAAAGCCATATATTTTTTGTTTTGAGGTACAGTTAAAATCTGGAAATATTCTTTATCACGTGAATCTTCATTAACCCATTGCCTGGACTATATTTAAGATTAAAAGATCATTTTCATTTTTAAAGTTTTATTAGATTACTGTTTAGGTTCTTAGAATTCTAATTAACTCCGTTCAGATGTCTTAAAGAATGATAATTCGATATTAGGTATTGATATTATTATTTATAAATATAATATAAAAATATTTATTTTATAAAAATATTTATATTTAAAATTTAAAAATTAAATTATTACTATAAACATTCATTATAATATTAATATTATCTTTACTAAAAATTAATTTGTTTATTTTTACGTATTTTATTTATAAATTTTATTAAATTATTAATATATTTAATTTAATTATTATTTTATTAGTTTAAAAATACATAAATATTTATTGTATTTATTTTTAATAAAAAATAAATTAATTATTTTTTTTAAATTACACGTACAACATAACTAACTTCTTTTATAAATTCTTAAAAAGATTATATTTTAAAACGACTACGTACCATATTTTTTTTATACATTCCATAATGAAAACGACTACGTACCATATAAAGGACTACATGATGAAAACGACTACGTGCCATATTTTATCTTCTTATACGTTGTCGTATTAGCACATCTCGAGGACTGTATAATTTCTCATTAGAAATTAGAATGGGGCTGCCATCGAAAAAGGAGGTCCTTTAAACTATAAAAAAAAAAAAAATAATGGTCATTGGATTGATAACCCGTCATCAATATTGACCTAAGATGGACAACTTATGGGCATTGACTTGTGTCATATTGAGTATGTTATGATTTATCTACTGATTAAAAATGTTTTTTAAATACTAATTATTTTTAAGTGTCAATTTAAAAAGAGTCCTTTTACTAGTTAAAAAATAGATATATTTTTTTATTATTATGAAATATCATTTTTTTAAAATACAATTACAATATTAATAACTGCATAAACCTGCTGAGATCAATCACTAAACGTAACTAGAAAAAATTATCCACACATGCTGATAAAAATGAGCATAGTGGGACTTAAACCCTCACCACTAAACGTGCGGTTCGGATATCTACTCTCATAACAGAAAAAAAAAAAACTATTCATACATACTGGTAAATATACATGGTGAGACTTGAATCCTCACCACTGAAGTGGAAGGGAGGTACACTAATTACTTGAGTTATGAGTCAATGTGTATAAAAATTTATTTACTTTTTAATTTAGTATTTTTAATTATTTTTATAAGCATACTGTAAAATAATCTACTAATCTTATATATATATATATGAGTAAATAACGCCTACCTTCCCTCAGATTTGTTCAATTATAGATAGAGTCAATTTTTAGATATTTTTAAGTAAAGTTTTGGATAGTCTAGAATTACTCTTAATTAAATATCAAACAATATTAATTTATTTATTGAGAGCCCTACTAATAAAATAAAAAAAGGGATCTTAGCAAAAATGTCCTATCTTTGACATGACTTGGATTACCCTTAAATGAAAAAGGTTGTAAAATTGTCCCAAAATACCTTTAATTAACACATATGACATAACCACTGTATGTAATACTATACATTTAATTTCTACTCACTAAGACCTTAAAAAAAAAAAAAAAAACCCAACTAACTAATATCTCATTATTCACTCAATTATCTCATTCAAACTTATTCTCATTTGGGAGCATATAGATTTCGAAGAAAAATAAATGGTGGTGAAAAGACAAATACAAAATAAATATTTATTTATTGAATTAGTAATAATTGGAAAAAAATAAATATTTTGATGAAAATTATATGGTGTTTTTATTTTAAGTGAGTCGAAAAAACACCCTCAACCCAAAGTACAAAATTTTCAAAAAAATATATAAGCACATGTATATTTCAAAAGTTCGTGCTTCGGGTCACTCCTAACCCACAGTATAAATTTTTTTTTTTGAAAAAAAATGTATATTTTTAAATAATTGTGCTTCGGGTCACCCCCAACTCGAAACACAAAATCTGTGATTCGGGTCATCCAAATCTTTTCTTTCTTTTTTTTAAATTTGTAAGGGATAATAATTTTTTAAAAAAAAACTTGTAATGTCTATCAAAATATTTATTTTTTACAACTACTACTAGTTCAATCAATAAATGTATTCATTTCATACTTACCTTTTCACCATCATTATTTTTTTTCCTAAATTTGTATGCCCCAAATAAAAATAAATTTGAATAAGATAATTAAGTGAATAATGATTGATGAGAGACTAAGCTAGTTGCGTTATTTTCTTCTTTTTTTTAGATCTTGGTGTGTAAGTATTAAATGTTAATTAGGAGAATTTCAGAAATTGTCGGCAAATTTATAAAAAAAAAATTCATTTAGGGACACTTTTGCTAAATTATTTTAAGGATGGGTCATTTTTGTTAAAATTTCTAAAAAATAATCTACTCCTAAAAATATTATTTGAATTTGACACATGAGTCTTCTCAAATGGATCTTAGATTTCAAAAATGTCATTTTCGTTTATGTGGATAACAAATTGATTCTATAAATAATAAGAATAATTAAAAGTTTTAAAAATCAATTAATACTTAGAGAATTAATTCTAAAATTTCCGTAAAGACCCGCTCCTCAACTTAAGGAAAGGTAATTTACGTGCTTATTTTGGTTTTTACAATATTAGTCAATTGTTAATATTTTTTAATATAGGGAAAAATCTCTTTTTTATAGTAAAAGTTATTTTTTAGATTATTTTTGTAGTAGTTAATCTTATTAGGTTTCGATAACTTTTTAACTTAATTGATGTCAGTCACTGAAAAAAAAAAATCAATTAACCTAATAAAGGTTTTGTTTTGTTTTATATATATATATATATATATATATATATATATATATATATATATTACATACCACTTACAGTGGTGGTAATTTGAACATAGGTTATTATTAGGTTGAATGAACGTCTTTACCACTAAACCACATTGAATTGTGATTTATTTTTTTATATTATATAAATTAAAAACATTATTAATTAGATACGTGTGATTGTAAATGTTACATTCTATATTGAAGCACGCGTACAATTACAAACAAAATTATAAGAACATAAATTCATGTAGATGCAAAAATGCTTAAGATCTTTATAATAATTTTTTGTTGATTATAGTACATCGCAGTCAATCAATTTTAGGATAAAATTTTAAAAGCTACTATTAGATTTGATTAGCAACCATTTCGATATATATATATATATATATTATTGTTTTGTTTTGTTAATAACCATATGCATACACCAAACCATAGTATAATATATATATAGGTTAAATTAACTTAAAAATTTAATTTAAAATTATAATTTTTATATTCATCAATTCATTTATTTTTAATCCAATGGTGAAAAAAAAGAGTAGGTGACTACCATTAAATTGACCAAAAAAATGATGGATGTTGAAGTAACACAATTTAAGTTAAATTTTCAAGTTTACGGAGTTTGACTCCATACATATTATGCAGGTAAAGAAAACTTTATCAATTTTAGGGGGTTTGAGAGGTCATTAAAAAAATTAAAAATTAAATATAAATAATAAAAAATTTGAGATAAAGTTAAATAAAATACAACTATATATATTTTAAAAAAATGGCCTTCAGGCCTTCATGTGGCAAGATAAAAAGAGCCTCGATGAAATTTATCAATTTTAATTAAATTTTTTATTTTTATGAGTGATAAGTTCAATAAAATCATAATTTTTTTTTAGGACTTAATTTTATAGTATTCACAATGTCATAAAAAATTTATCAACGTTGTGCTTAAACTTTGCATTAAAATACCACATGCTTTCTATTAAAATGTTAAAATCACACTTATGATAATGTTATATGCACTTTAGAGGGAAAAGACAAACAAAAGTTAAATCTAAGAAGATCTAAACGGGAAGGTCAATTAAATACATCCTAAACTATTTGAATCTGATTTAATATTGTTTGTCAAAAAATAAGAAGAAGAAAGTTTAATTAACCTGAATTGACTTTGAATAATGTAACTAAATTCAATTTTAAGCAGATTAAATAAAAAAAATATGATAATATAAATAATTAGCGATTTAGTTCGTACGTCAAATATTTAATCAATTTGTTTGATTTTTCTTCGTTTTACTTCTTTAAGATCATATAAAATAATAAAAAGCAATTAATGTAGATTGAATTGATTGATTCATCAATAATCCAATTGGATTTGACTTTACAATTTACATTCTCAAAATTATTATTTAATTTTTTTTTAAATTAATAATTGTCAGAATCTACCGAGATGAGATCTAAAAATCTAAATATATGGTTTGAATATCTATTCTCATAACGAAAAATATTTATTTCCATAATAAGACGAAAAAACTACCCATACATACTAGTAAATGTGTATAGTAAGAATTAAATTATCACCATTAAAATGAGAGAGAAGTATATTAACCACTTAAATTATGAGTTAATCTATCATTATTCCATATCTTTCAAAATCATCTCATGCATATAAAACTGCATATCATTAATCTCATCATACTCACCCAAAAATTGATTTATATTATTTTACATTCTTTATATATATATAATGTGTTATATTGTCCAACTTTAACTGGTTTGATTTACTTGTTCTTCAATGTTGTTGTATTAGATTTTTCAAACACATCTGATCACTTTTGGCCAATTCAAATTAAACTTTTTCACGAAGTCATCTCACTGTACACATTTGTCCACATCTTTCTGGATGTATTTTAACTGGCCATTTATCAACAACTCAAGGACCCAGTTTTTGATTGAAATTGAGTAGAACAAGTACACTCGCTGTAGTCACCATTAATTAATTATACACATAAAGGAGTGTGGATCCACAATATCAATTTGATTGGGTCTTCGATCTGTTTTGGGGGGTCAACAGTTTGAAACGCGGCCTATCTAGATTTCTTTCTTCCAAGCCTATAACTGCTACACTTTTCATTTCCAATTAAAAAATTATATAGTGCAAAGCTTAATCAGCAATATTAGCTGATCAAAGAATTGATGCCTCGAACAATTAATAATAAAACTTAAATTACATTAATGAAAATTAAAACAACTTGATAATTATCACCAATTATTGGCTTAAAATAAAGCACGGGGAAGGACCTAATAGTTGGGTTTCTGTTAAAACAGATTCTGATGGAAATATCAAATACCTTTTGAATATGTCACGCACATGCCATGCCTAATAGGAAACTTTCGTGCGCTCATTTGAGTCGAAGCCATACAAGTAATAATTATATCGTACCTAATTCTATCAAGCTCCATCAATTCGTATATTAAATTTACCAAATCCGTACATTTTAAGTCTTTGTCTGGCTCACCACCAATATACTTTAATCTATATTCCATTTTCCATATTATAGTCGATTATCAGTCTTCTTAATTTGTAGCCATTTTCTGGAAAATATTTTAGAAAAATTAGTGCCGTGAAGATTTCACGTAGGATCCCGGTAACTTTTCATGTGTGACTAGTCTTACGTACAAAAAGTGATTATTTCATCTAAGAAAAATAATGATTTCACATTTATATGTGATGATTTCATGTTTCACGTTTAACACTTATAATTTCACGTATATTATGGATGTGAAACGTAATGGAAAACTAAGAATTTTGAAGTTTGAACTCGATTATACTCATCTATAAAACATTACAAAGAAATGTACCTAAACCCATGAAATAAACGATATTTTAAATTAATCTAAAGGATTTAAGTAGCAATACTACACACCTTTGATGATATTCAAATTTCACTTTTGTAAACCAATCTCCTCCAAAGATTACATGAATGTTTGCAATGTAGTTTTTTTTTTTTGGAGGATTTTTGTGGCCATAATTTATTGGTTCTCTAGAAGTTTGAAATGAGTTAAAGAGGAGAGAGATTTGAAAATTTGTGGCTCAGTTGACAACATACACTGAGGATGTGGGAAAAGTTCTAGATTCGATCCCCACTAAATACACTCGTTGAAAGAGATTTGAGCCTTAAGTGTGACTCGCATCGAACGGGATTAGTCGAATTTAGCCCGAATACCCGTGGTTCAACAAAAAAAAAATGCTAGGAAAAGAAGAGAGAGAAAAGAGTGTAGAAGGAGGGAGGATGAAGAAGATGTAATTAAAGGACTAGAGCTGATCAAGTAATTTTTGGATTATGAGGTGAAATAAAATTTTAAAATATGACTATAAACAATCAATAAGAAATTCCACTTATTTTATATTATGTACATGTCACTTATGTCAAATATTGCGGATTGATTTTTTGAAGAAAGAAAATGTACATCTAATTTTAATTGATTTGTCAAAAAGATGATTGAAGAAAAATACAAAAGGTGCCAAAATTGTTGAATGAGTTGGTGCATGCGCCGAAAGCAATCACCTGGTGCCAAATTTTTCCTCTCCTCATTTGCCTATAAATAGGCTTGTATTCAACAAACATAGAAAACACAGAGTGAGTGAAAAATTAGAGAGAAGAAAAAGAGAGAGAAAAGAGAGATTTTTGCGAGAACAAAATTGAGTGCTGTGAGAAAATTTTGGGGTGTGAATTATTGTAAGGGGTATTGTGAGTTATCCTCTTGGGGTTTAGAATTATTCTTAATTAAATACCAAACAACATTAATTTATTTATTGATAACCCTACTAATAAAAAAAAATAGGATTTTAGTAAAAATATCCCATCTTTAAAATAATTTAGAGAAATTACCCTTAAATGAAAAAGGTTGTAAAATTGCCCCAAAATTCCTAAAGTACCTCTACTTAACATATATGACATAACCACTATATTTAATAACATACATTTAATTTCTACTCACCATTCACCAAAACCTTAAAAAAAAAAAAAAAAAAAAAAAAAACTAACTAATATCTCATTATTCACTTAATTATCGCATTCAATCTTATTCTCATTTAGGAGCATATAGATTTGGAAGAAAAATAAATGATGGTGAAAAGGTAAGTACAAAATAAATATATTTATTAATTAAATTAGTAATAATTGAAAAAAATAAATATTTTGATATAAATTATAAAGTTTTTTTTTTTTTTTAGGTGACCCAAAGCACAATTTTTGTGCTTCGGGTTGGGGTGTCTCGGGTCACCCCTAACTGGAAACACAAAAATTGTGCTTTGGGTTAAAAGTGACTCAAAGTATACGTTTATATATATATTTATAAAAAAAAAAATTGTGTTTCAGGTCATTCCCAACCTGAAGCACAAAATTTTCAAAAAATATATAAGCACATATATATTTCAAAAGTTTGTGCTACAAGTCACTCCTAACACAAAGTATAAAATTTTCAAAAACAAAAATGTATATTTTTAAATAATTGTGCTTCGGAACACCCCCAATTCGAAACACAAAATTTGTGATTCGCGTCACCCAAATCTTCTTTTTTTAAAATTTTTAAGGGATAATAAGTTTTTTTTTTAAAGAATTTGTAATTTCCATCAAAATATTTATTTTTCACAACTATTACTAATTCAATCAATAAATGTATTCATTTCATACTTATTTTTTTACCATCATTTATTTATTTATTTTCTAAATTTGTATTCCTTAAATGAAAATAAGTTTGAATGAGATAATTAAGTGAATAATAATTAATGAGAGATTAAGTTAGTTGAGCTATTTTCTTTTCTTTTTTCTAGATCTTAGTGTGTGAGTATTAAATGTTAATTAGGAGTATTTTATAAATTAAATTTATAACTTTTTTTCATTTAGGGATACTTTCGCTAAATTAGTCTAAGGATGGATCATTTTTGTTAAAATTCCTAAAAAAAATATACTCCTAAAAATATTATTTGAATTTGACACATGAGTCTTCTCAAATGGATCTTAGATTTCAAAAATGTCATTTTCGTTTATGTGGATAAGAGTAATTAAAAGTTTTAAAAATCAATTAATACTTAGAGAATTAATTTTAAAAAATCCGTATAGACCAGCTCCTCAAACTTAAGGAAAGGAAATTTACGTGCTTATTTTGGTTTTTCCACGATCGGTCAATGGTGAATGTTAATTAATATAGGGGAAATTTTTTTTCCCATAGTAAAAGTTGTTTTTCGAATTATTTTTATAGTAGTTAATCTTGTCAGGTCTCCGATAAACTTCTAACTTTAAAAAAAAATCAATTAACCTAATACAGGTTTTGTTTTGTTTTTCGTATTATATTAATTAACAAAATATTATTAATTAGATACACGTGATTGTAAATATAGTTGGTTTGGTGTATGCATATGGTTTGGTCAATGGTGAATGTTAATTAATATAGAATTTTTTTCCCTATACTAAACATTACTTTTCGAATTATTTTTATAGTAGTTAACTCGTTAGGTGTTTGATAAATTTTTAATTTTAAAAAAAATCAATTAACATAATACAGGTTGTGTTTTGTTTTTTGTATTATATTAATTAATAAAACATTATTAATTAAATACATATGATTGTAAATGTATATTTTATATTTGAATGACGCGTACAATTACAAACAAAATTACAAGGACATAGATTCATGTAGATGCAAACACTTAAGATCTTTAAAATAATTTTTTGTTGATTATGGTACATGGCAGTCAATCAATTTTAGGATAAATTTTTAATGCTACTATTAGATTTGATTAACAACCATTTCGACTAAATTTTATATATATGTATACAAAACAATATTTTAATAGTATATATATATATATATATCTGTACAACTTAGGCTAAATTAACTTAAAAAATTAATTTAAAATTGTAATTTTAATATTGGTCAATTCATTTATTTTTAATAGAATGGTGAAAAAAGAAAGTAGATGACTACCATTAAATGGTTGATGCTGAAGTAATACAATTTAAGTTAAATTTTCAAGTTTAGACTCCCCATACATATTATACAGAGGTAAACTTTTAATTAAATTTCATCAATTTCATCAATTTTAATTAAATTTTTTATTTTTATAGACGATAAGTTTAATAAAATCTAGTTGTATATATAACTAAGAACGATCATAAACTTTCTTTTATGAGTTAGTTTTATAACATTCACAATATTATAAAAAATTCACCAACGTTGCATTAAAATACCACATACTTTCTGTAAAATTGATGTATAAACTTATTTAGTGTTTGGAAGTAGATTTTCAGTAAAATTTTAAATCACGCTTATAATAATGTTATACGCACTTTAGATGGAAAAAAATATATATATAAAAAAAGTTAAATCTAGGAACTATCTAAAGGAGAAGGTCAATTAAATACATCCTAAACTATTTGAATCTGATTTAATATTGTTTGTGAAAAAAGAAGAAGAAGAAAGTTTAAATAACCTGAATTGACTTTGAATAATGTAACTAAATTCAATTTTAAGCAGATTAAATAATTGATAATATAAATAATTAGAGATTTAGTTCGTACGTCAAATAGTTAATCAATTTGTTTAATTTTTCTTCGTTTTACTTTTTACTTTTTTATTTTTTATGAATTATAAAAGCAATTAATGTAGATTGAATTGATTGATTCATCAATAATCCAATTGGATTTGACTTTACATTCTTAGAAGAGTTATTCAGCGTGAATTTTTTCTTTTTTTTTATATATAATTACAAGATTAATAATTATCGTAATCTGGTAAAATTAATTACTAAAAGAGTAAAAATAAGATCTGGATATCTAAATACATAGTTCAAATATCTACTCCTATAACGAGAGATATCTACTTCTATAATAAGATGAGAAAACTATTCACATATACTGATAAATATGTATGGTGGAAATTAACTTATCACCATTAAAATGGAATAAAAATGTACTAACCACCTAAACTTTAAATTGATAGACATTTATTTCACATCTTTCAATATCATCTCATGCATATAAAACTGCATATCATTAATCTCATCATACTCACCCAAAATTGATTTTTATTATTTTACATTCTCACCATTATATATATGACTGGTTTGATTTACTTGTTCTTCAATGTTGTTGTATTAGATTTTTCAAACACATCTATTCTCTTTTGGCCAATTCAAATTAAACTTTTTCACGAAGTCATCTCACTGTGCACATTTGTCCACATCTTTCTGGATGTATTTTAACTGGCCATATATCAACAACTCAAGGACCCAGTTTTTGATTGAAATTGAGTAGAACAAGTACACTCACAGTAGTCACCATTAATTAATTATACACATGAAGGAGTGTGGATCCACAATGTCAATTTGATTGGGTCTTCGATCTGCTTCTGGGGGGTCAACAATTTGAAACGCGGCCTCTCTAGATTTCTTTCTTCCAAGTCTACAACTGCTACACTTTTCATTTCTAATTAAAAAATTATAGTGCAAAGCTTAATCAGCAATATTAGCTGATCAAAGAATTGATGCCTCGAACAATTAATAATAAAACTTAAATTACATTAATGAAAATTAAAACAACTAGATAATTATCACCAATTATTGGCTTAAAATAAAGCACGGGGGCAGGACCTAATAGTTGGGTTTCTGGTAAAACAGATTCTGATGGAAATATCAAATACCTTTTGAATATGTCACGCACATGTCATGCCTAATACGAAACTTTCTTGCGCTCATTTGCAGACATGACTATTGGAACCGAACCGGTAGTTCTGATTCTGAAACCGCTGGTTCCGGTTCTAAATTTTAATCAACTAGAATCGGGACCGGGGAGGTCCCGGTCCCGGTTCCGGTTGGAACCGGGGGGGAACCGCCCGGTTCGGTTTCTCCCCGGTTTTTTTGGAACCCGGTTCCAAACCGGCCGGAACCGGTAAAAATAAAAAAAAGTAAAAATTAAAAATAAATTAATAAAAAAATTAAATATATAAATAACGATAATAATATATATAAATAAACTGGGTACTCGATTGCAAAAAAATAACGATAAAATTGAAATAAAATTTTGATAATATCATAAAACTATAAAATTAAATAAATAAATAAAAAATTAGGGTTTGCACTTAATTTTACCTTAATTAAGCTGCCTACGTATCCTCTAGGAGAAATCAAAACCCACGTAGTTCTTTTACCTGTTATGTTTCGGATGTGATCAATCGTCACTTGTTCCTTCGGTTGCCGTTGTATCCTCGTTGGTGTCGAAGAAGTCATTGTCGTCGGACACCAGATCCAATTCTTGCTGCCGGTATGTGGCCTTGGTTCAGTCGTCAACACAGACCTGGATCTGTATTGAGTCAGGACTGAGCAATGCTCGTCTCTCGTCCAGAACATTGCCACCTGCACTAAATTCCTGTTCGACGACGACGGTCGAGGCAGGGGTTCCAAAAATTTGTTTGGCAATGATGGCCAAAATTGGAAAGTTAGTTTCGTGCTCCCTCCACCACTGTAGGACGTTAAAGTCCGGGGTGTCCAAAAACTCAAAGGAGGTGTTTATGTAAACATCAACCTCTGAAACATAGGTTGATGAAGACGAACTCCCCGACGTCCTTACTTTTTTGGTAAACATGCTTGCCCCTAACTTCCTTAATGTGGAGGGAAAGCGCGAATGACTAGTACTACCGCTTCCGCTTGGTTTCGGTTGTTGAACATTAATGTTCAGCGACGGACCGTAAACAGAACGATATTCATCATACATTGAATAAAATAAATTCCTAATATTATTATATAAACCATTAACATCTATGTCCATTATCTCTAGAGATTGGTAATAAAGTGTAAAAAATTCATATAAACTATTAAATTTATTCCTAGGGTTAAAAACTGATGCAACAGTATAAATTACAGGAATGTCCCTATAATAGTTTATCCATCTTTCTCGCATTGCATAAACACACGGAGCTAATTCATTTATTTGTGCACATTCATTAAGTGTACCTACAATATTAAGGGCTTCAAATAAAAATAAATGTGAAGTTGGATAATATATACCGGATAAAGAATTTGTTGCATCATGAAAAACTTTTAAAAGCATGCAAATTTTTGTACAAACATCCCAATGGTGTTCATATAAATTAATGGTATTAATATTATGCTGCATAAATCTAACTAATAATTCTCTATACTCGTAGCTTTCACAAAGCAACTTATATGTGGAGTTCCAACGAGTTGAAACATCACGGGAAAACCTAATTGGATGTTTCCCGTTAGCTTTACAATACCTAACCCATTGTTTCATAGTGCTAGGATGTTTCCACAAATAGTATAGAGCATCCCTAATTGGTGTAATCCACTCATATAGTGTTTGCAAGCCATGTTGTACACATATATTTAAAACATGGCAAACACATTTTTGATGAAAAAATCTGCCGCCAAAATAGGGTTGACACAATTGAATTAATTGTGGAACGGCGGCAGTATTATTTGCAACATTATCAAAACCAATTGCAAAAATTTTACTCTCAATACAATATTCTTCAAAAATAATTTTCATTAATTTATAAATATTGTCAGCAGTATGGGTGTCGTCAAAAACTCTAAATGCCAATATTCGTTTTTGTAAATCCCATGATTGGTCAACGAAATGGCAAGTGAGTCCTAAGTATGAATATTTTTGCCAATCATCACTCCAGATATCGGCATAAACAGACACACGACCCGGATAATTTTGAAAAATATTTTACTAAAGCTTTTTTTTTCTTTTTTATAAATATTACACGTAGTACGTTTTAATGTGGTCCTAGGTACTCTACATACAGCGGGATTTAAAGCATTATGACAGTATTTTAAAAAACCAGTTTTTTCCCCAAAACTAAAGGGGAGATGTTCGGTCGCTACCATTCTTGCTAATTGGTCCATATTATTTTGATCAGTATATTTAAATAAAAGATGGTTAGAGGATGTGTACCTTCCAATTTGGTATTGTCCTCGTTGATGGTGAGCTTCGGCTGGATGCTTGCTGTTGATATGCTTCCAATACGTCCCGTACCCTCCGGATTTATTCCATTTAAAATCTTTGGAACAATAGTTGCAAACCACTATAACTAACTCATCCTTCTCCACCCTCTTCATATGAACTTTAAAAAGTTCAGATTTGTACTTTGACAAATCTGGCTGCCCCTGTGGCATTTGTATGGTTTCACTTGGGATTGGGAGAGTTGGAGCAGAGGAGGGACCACCGCCAGAAGAGGGATGAGAATAATCAGGATTAAAATTAATAGGAGTTTCATTACCAAAAATTACCTCCTCAAATTCTCTTTCTTGCAGGTATTCAGTAAAATTTCGATCGTTGTTGTATTCTGGGAAAGGGCGACTTTACACTTCTTGAACATTTAAATCCGATACGTGCTCATTTTGCTCAGCGTTTCTGTTGGAAACGGACCTTCGGCCTCCGAAAATAGATTTTCGACCTCCGAAAATAGATTTTCGACCTCCGAAAATAGATGGTCTTGATGGAGATGCCATTATAAATTTATAAAATAAAGTGTTTAAACAAATAATGAAAATAATTGTAGTGGTGAAAAATAATAGCAAGATTGAGAGAATGAGAGAATTAGAAAAATATTGAGAGAATTAGAGATGAGAGAAATATTGAAAGAATAAGAGAATTTGTGTGAATGAATTTGAGAATTGATGGGGTTTATATAGTTTTTTGGATTGGGGAAAAATTAATATTTTTAAAACTTTAGGGGTTAAATTGTAATTTTCTAAGGGCTATATTGGTAATTTTTCTGCAACGGCTCCCTATTCCCTAACATTCACATTGCTGCCAGCGGCCACTGTGGCCAACGGCCAAAATTTTTAAAATAAAAAAAAAAAGGTTAAAAACCGGAATCGAATAGGAACTGCCCGAACCGGGCGGTTCCGTGAACTGCCGGTTCCAAACCGGCGGTTCGGATTATTTTTTTAGGGGAACCGGAACCGAGACCGACTGTCCCGGTTCCGGAACCGGTTTTGAACCGAAACCTTAGGATCCGTGTAACACCCCCTGACCCAACCCGACAGGATCAACCCAAGGAGCGCTACATGGTTTTCAAATACTTTCTAAATTCACTTTAAACTTTTCATACCATTGTGAGCCCATCAAATAAATTTTCAAATCATTGGAAAACCACATAGTTTATAATTTAAAAACATTTTCGAGTGAGCCCATACACTTTTTACAAAAATTTCGGCAGAGTTCCCTTTGTTTTTCTGATTTTCCAAAACCTGTTTTTCCACAACTCAAATCAAACAAAAATCACAACAACACTTCAAATATCATTTTCAATCAAATGCGCACTCTACCGTTTAGTGCGACTTTCAAACAGTTTATAAAACATATATATAATTAGTAGTTTCAAACATTTGATAAGAATATAAATCATAAAGCACTTATTACAATACATAGATATACAATTACAGATTTCTGTATATGCATGCTTAACTAAATACAATATACAATTTCAAATTCAATTATAACTACTCAAAAGAAACTGTGACTCTGGACCTTCAATCTGCTGTTACTTCTTCTCAATTCTTTGTTTTCCCCTGTGTCTCTGATACCTGCGCGTGATAAAATCAACGCGCTAAGCAATAATGCCTAGTAGGTGTACACTCAATTCAAGTATCAAAATCAATAATCATTTCATAATAAAAATATACCAATACTATCATATAAAAACAGTTCAATTTTCAACTTTCCCACTGAAAGAAATCATATAAAACAGTTTAATCAAAGCATCTAAATTCAATCAATAAAGCATACACATATTTATTTTTCAGTTCTTTTCTAATCATTTTATTAATTCTATAACATTTCATACACACATTTTGTTAACTTTTATTCTCTATTTCTGACCGTACACTCATCATATATTTCGATATCTGTAACATCGATGTAACGTTCACTTCCGGGATTCGCCTAAACTGGATTATACCAGGTTTGCCCCGCGAGATATGACAGTCATGGATACAGTGCTCTGGCTATCTCCGGGATTCGCCTAAACTGGACTCAGCCAGGTTTGCCCCGCGAGATGCAGCAGTCATCACTATCAGTACAATGGCTATCTCCGGGATTTACCTAAACTGGACCTTGCCAGGTTTGCCCCGCTAGATGCAGCAGTCATGGATATCAGTACAATGGATTCGCCTAAACTGGATTATACCAGGTTTGCCCCGCGAGATGCAGCAGTCATGGATATCAGTGCAATGGCTATCTCCGGGATTCGCCTAAACTGGACTATACCAGGTTTGCCCCGTGAGATGCAGCAGTCATGGATATCAGTGCAATGGCTATCTCCGGGATTCGCCTAAACTGGACTATACCAGGTTTGCCCCGCGAGATGCAACAATCATCAACTCGTTATATTCAACAATCATTCACAACTCAAAATTACATTCAAGTATCAGAATTTACAAACAATATTCGTAATACAAACATCGTCAATTTCATATCAAAACCTTCCGTTTTGTTTCAAAATCAACAATTAATTTTCAAATCGTATTTACGAAATAATAATTATATACAAGTTTCCCAAAAATCGTTTCCACACATATTCCCAAATAAATTTTCAGACAGTTTCGACAATATTCGTAAATAAACCATAATTATTCAAATCCATATTTAAATTTAATAATCAATTTGACAAAATATCGAAGATTCAAATAAATATATATAACGAAAATTATAATAACTTCAGAAATCAGTGTACACCTACATGGATTCTGTTTTTACGTCTTTTTCTTTCTAGATTTCCTTTTTTCTTTCTCTTTCCTTTTTCTCTTTCTTCTTTTCTTCTCTTTTCTTCTTTTTCTTTTCTTCTTCTTTCTCTTTTCTTTTTCTCTTCCTCTTCCTCTTCTTCTTCTTCTTCTTCTTCTTCTTCTTTTCTTTTCTTTCTCGGTCTCGCTCGGTCTCTCTTCTCTCTATTTTCTTCTTTTTTGTTTTCTTAGGGCTTTCTGCAACGAATTATTTTTTTTTATAAAATTTCGGTCGTCGCGACTATCGTCGCGACCTGTGGTCGCGGTGACCAGGTCGCGTTGCTCTCTGGAGCAACTCCATCGCCTTCATCGCGATCACCCATCGCGGTACCCTGGTCGCGCTGGTGGTCGCGATGCTCACTGCTAGGATTTTCTCTTTTTCATCGCGAGCCAGTCATCGCGATCTGTGGTCGCGATACTCACTGCCCAAAATGTCATATTTCATCGCGAGCAGCTCATCGCGACCTGTGGTCGCGGTGAGGGGTCGCGATACATACTGCCCCAATTTTTCATTTCTGGACCGTTCCATTTGGTCCACCTGGAAACCATAAAAATACACATACATTTAATTACATTTACACCCCTTAACTCATACATATTTTATCCACATAGTCAAAATTAATTACTCAAAATTTGGGATGTTACAATTCGGTTCAAAACCGCCGGTTCGATTCGAACCGAACCGGGGCCATACTTACTCATTTGAGTTGAAGCCATACCAGTAATAATTATGTCGTACCTAATTCTATCAAGCTCCATCAATTCGTACATTAAATTTACCAAATCCGTACATTTTAAGTCTTTGTTTGGCTCACCACCAATATACTTTAATCTATATTCCACTTTCCATATTATAGTCGGTTATCAGTCTGCTTAATTTGTAGCCATTTTCTGGAAAATATTTTAGAAAAATTAGTGCCGCGAAGATTTCACGTAGGATCCTGGTTACTTTTCATGTGTGACTAGTCTTACGTACAAAAAGTGATAATTTCATCTAAGAAAAATAATGATTTCACATTTATATGTGATGATTTCATGTTTCACGTTTAACATTGATAAATTCACGTATGTTATGAATGTGAAACGTTATGGAAAACTAAGAATTTTGAAGTTTGAACTCGATTATACTCATCTATAAAACATTACAAAGAAATGTACCTAAACCCATGAAATAAACGATATTTTAAATGAATCTAAAGAATTTAAGTAGCAATACTACACACCTTTGATGATATTCAAATTTCACTTTTGTAAAACTATCTCCTCCAAAGATTACTGTGAATGTTTGCAATGTAGTTTTTTTTTTTCGAGGATTTTTGTGGCCATAATTTATTGGTTCTTTAGAAGTTTGAAATGAGTTAAAGAGGAGAGAGATTTGAAAATTTGTGGCTCAGTTGGCAACATACACTAAGTATATGGGAAGAGTTCTAGATTTGATCCCCACTAAATACACTCGTTGGAAGAGATTTGAGCCTTAAGTGTGACTCGCCTCGAACGGGATTAGTCGAATTTAGCCTGAATACCCGTGGTTCAACAAAAAAAAAATGCTAGGAAAAGAAGAGAGAGAAAAGAGTGTAGAAGGAGGGAGGATGAAGAAGATGTAATTAAAGGACTAGAGCTGATCAAGTAATTTTTGCACTATGAGGTGAAATAAAATTTTAAAATATGACTATAAACGATCAATAAGAAATTCCTCTTATTTTATATTATATACATGTCACTTATGTCAAGTGGATTGATTTTTTGAAGAAAGAAAATGTGCATTTAATTTTAATTGATTTGTCAAAAAGATGATTGAAGAAAAATACAAAAGGTGCCAAAATTGTTAAATGAGTTGGTGCATGCGCCGAAAGCAATCACCTGGTGCCAAATTTTTCCTCTCCTCATTTGCTTATAAATAGGCTTGTATTCAGCAAACATAGAAAACACAGAGTGAGTGAAAAATTAGAGAGAAGAAAAAGACAGAGAAAAGAGAGATTTTTGCGAGAACAAAATTGAGTGTTGTGAGAAAATTTTGGGGTGTGAATTATTATAAGGGGTATTATGAGTTATCCTCTTGGGGTATTAGAGTGTGATTTTTAATTTGTGTACACACCATAAAATTTTCTGATATAGTGGAATCGCTCCTCTTGGTCCGTGAATGTAGGCTTGTATTTTAGCCGAACCATGTAAATTCTTGTGTCATTTATTTTCTGCTATTTTAATTTTGTCGTCTATTTTAAATACATGTACTATCCGATCCTTTTCCAAGCTCAACAAACTGGTATCAGAGCTTCCGGTCGTGTTTGAGGCTGCTAGAAAATTCTTAGTATGCTCTATGGTTGGAGCATTGTCTGATCTTCCACATCAGAAAAGAATTGTTCTAGAGATTTGCTGATTTTGTGCTGTGGTGTGGAAAGTACATGTCTAGGAAAAGTTCTGGCTAAGGAAAGACTTGGTACTTAAGCGTGTCCGTTGTGAACCCACTTCTCTTTTCTGGGAACTTACCGGGTATACTGTTCACGACTACGTACACCATTATGTATACGGTTATTGGTGAATAGTGCATCGCCTGGTGGGCCCTACACGGAATAGTGCCACGGTGAATAGTGTGCTGGTGGGCCCCACGCAAAATAGTGCCAAATGGTGAATAATACATTTATTTTGTTCCTATCTTTGTTAAAATTAAGGATGTCGACGGCAAAATTTGAAGTCGTGAAATTTGATCGAAAGATTAATTTCACTTTATGACAAGTTCGGATGCGTGCTGTTATTGTTCAAAGTGGAGTTCAGAAAGCTTTGAAAGGTGTTAAACCAGCTGATATGAAAGATGCAGATTGGGAGGACATCGATGAAAAGGCCCGTTCCGCTATTCAGTTATCTCTCTCTGATGAAGTTTTACGTGAGGTCATTTCTAAAAAGACCACAAAGGCGTTGTGGGAGAAACTTGAATCTCTTTATTTGAAAAAGACTCTGACAAATAAACTTTACAAGAAGCAGTGTTTATATTCACTCCGCATGAGTGAAGGTACATCTCTTGGTTCTCATATTGATGAGTTTGAATATCTCATCACGGATTTGCAAAATCTTGATGTCAATATAAAAGACGAAGATCAGGCGCTGCTGTTGCTGTGTTCGCTACCTTCCCTATATAGACATTTTAGAGAGAAACTATGTTAGATGAAAAAGACACAATTTCTCTGAAGGATGTCAAAACTGCTTTGGAGACTAAAGAGAAGATTGACCATGATATCACTGGGCAATCTTCTAATAGTCAGGCACAAGGTCTATATGCTAGAGGAAGACCTGAACAAAGGGGAAGATCACAAGATTGAGGCAAAAGCAGAGAAAAGTCAAAACATAGATCAAAATCTAGAGGCAGAGATGTCGTATGCTGGTACTGTAAAGAACCAAGTCATGTTCGAAGCAAATGTGACAAGTTGCAAAAGAAAAGAGAAAATAAGGTCACTCCACAAAATGAAGAGACCACCCAAGCTAGTGTTGCTGAACAAAGAGCTGATGTTCTGTTCGTGACAGAAGATCGTTTCAATTCTAATAATGAATGGATTATGGATACTGGTTGCTCCTATCATATGTGTCCCAACCGAGATTGGTTTTCGACATATGAATCTATTGATGGAGGTATTGTTTTGATGGGAAATAATGCCTAATGAAAAACTATTAGCATAGGAACAATTCATATCCGAATGCACGATGGCATTGTGAGAACATTGTCTAATGTGAGACATGTTCCAGACCTGAGGAAGAATCTCATCTCTCTTGGCACTCTTGATTCAAATGGGTGCAAGTTTTCAGCTGAAGGTGGAGTACTAAAAGTTAGCAAAGGTGCATTAATCGTGATGAAAGTTAAGAAAACCGATAGCCTTTATATACTGCAAGGTTCCACTATTACAGGTTCTGCAGCTGTTTCAGAATCATCTATGCCTGATTCAGAAGTTACAAAATTATGGCATATGAGGCTTGGGCACATGAGTGAAAAAGTTCTAACCCTGCTAAGCAAGCGATGACTTTTGTGTGGCCAAAGTACTGGTAAAATGGACTTCTGTGAGCACTGTGTGTTTGGAAAACAGAAGAGGCTAAGCTTTGGTACTGGAATTCATAGAACCAAAGGGACGTTGGATTATATTCACTCTGATCTATGGGGCCCATCGCCAGTTCCATCAAAAGGAGGAGCTCGATATTTATTAACCTTTATTGATGACTTTTCAAGAAAGGTCTGGGTGTTTTTTCTAAAGAACAAAAATGATGTTCTTGACACTTTCAAAAGGTGAAAAACTCTGATCGAGAAGCAGCTAGGAAAGCAAATCAAAAGACTCCGAACTGACAATGGTTTGGAATTCTGCAGTGGAGATTTTAATAGATTTTATGAAGACGAAGGGATCGTCAGATATCGTACAGTAGTTAAAACTCCTCAACAGAATGGTGTTGCTGAACGCATGAATATGACTCTTTTGGAAAGGGCCCGGTGTATGCTTTCAAATGCTGGATTGTCCAAAGACTTTTGGGCTGAAGCAATTTTCACAGCTTGTTTTTTGGTGAATCGCTCACCATCTACAGCAATCGAGTTCAAGACTTCTGAAGAGGTATGGTCTGGTAAACCTGCTGATTATTCAAATTTGAGAATATTTGGATACCATGCATATATGCATGTTAGTGAAGGGAAACTAGAACCGAGGGCAAAGAAATGTATTTTTCTTGGCTATGAATCTAGGGTGAAAGGATATAGATTGTGGTGTTTAGATTCTAAATCACCTAAATTTGTTATTAGTAGAGATGTTACTTTTGATGAATCTGCTCTACTAACACCGAAAAAGGAGTCTCCAGTTTCTTCTGATACAGATAAGATAGGTGGTGCATCGAAGCAGGTGGAGCTTGAAGTTCTATGTCCTCCATTGATGCCTCAAAATCCTAATATTTTAGAATCCCAATCAGAAGAGGAGATTGATATTGAAGATGTGCCTCAAGAGGCAAGTTATAGCATTGCTGAAAGTAGACCACGAAGAGAAATAAGACCACCACAAAGATACACAGACTTTGTTGCATATGCTTTGACCATTGGAGAAGAGACAGACTCTGTTGGAAAACCTGTCACATATTTTGATGCTATTTCTTCTGTTGATTCTGCAAAATGGTTAATTTCTATGCAGGAAGAAATTGAATCACTTCACAAGAATGATACATGGGTACTTGTGAAACCGCCAGCTAAGCAGAGGATTGTTGGCTGCAAATGGATCTTCAAAAGGAAAGAAGGAATTTCAGGAGTTGAGGATGCAAGGTATAAAGCACGGTTAGTAGCTAAAGGCTACAGTCAGGTACCAGGTGTCGATTTTAATGATATTTTCTCACCTGTTGTAAAATACAGTTCTATTCGTGTCTTGCTTGCATTAATTGCCATGCATGATTTAGAGTTAGAGCAATTGGATGTTAAAATAACATTTTTGCATGGTGAGCTGGAGGAACAGATCTATATGCAACAGCCATAGGGTTTTATTGTTGAAGGTAAAGAAGATCATGTTTGCTTGTTGAAGAAATCATTGTATGGTTTGAAGCAGTCTCCAAGACAGTGGTATAAACGATTTGATTCGTTTATGATTGGTAATGGATACTTGAGGAGCAACTATGATAGTTGTGTCTATTTTCGAAAGACTGATGATAGCTCATTTGTATATTTGCTTCTTTATGTTGATGACATGTTGATTGCAGCTAAGAACATGTTAGATATTGATGAGTTAAAGAAGCAGTTGAAAAATGAGTTCGAGATGAAGGATCTTGGTGCTGCGAAGAAGATTCTTGGCATGGAAATAAAGAGAAATCGAAAATAAGGAAAATTATTCTTGACCCAGAGAGGATATATTGAGAAAGTTTTGGAGAGATTTGGCATGAAAAATGCTAAACCGGTATCTACTCTATTGACCGCACATTTCAGATTGTCAGCAGCTTTATCACCCAAGACAGAAAGTGAAAAGAGGTATATGACTCGAGTTCCCTACTCCAGTGTAGTTGGTAGTATTATGTATGCTATGGTTTGTATGCGTCCAGATATTTCATATGCAGTTAGTGTTGTTAGTAGATATATGTCTTGTCCCGGGAAAGCACACTGGAATGCAGTGAAATGGATTCTGCGATATCTACGTGGAACTTCAGAAGCATGTCTGAAGTTCAGTCGGAGTAACAGTTCTCTAGTCGGGTTTGTCGACTCTGATTATGCAGGTGATCTTGACAAAAGGAGATCACTTACAGGATATGTATTCACTCTCGGTGGAAGTGCAGTTAGCTGGAAAGCTTCTTTGCAACATGTTGTAGCGTTATCAACAACAGAGGTAGAATACATTACTATTACAGAGGTGATAAAGGAAGCACTCTGGCTTCGAGGATTGTATGAGGAGCTCAGTTCTTGTTCCGATGCCACTACTATTTTCTGTGATAGTCAAAGTGCAATTCATTTGACTAAAGATCAGATGTTTCATGAAAGAACTAAGCATATTGATATCAAATTTCATTTTGTTCGAGATATCATTGCCAAAGGACAAGTTACTGTGAAAAAGGTAAGTACTCATGATAATCTTGCAGATATGCTGACAAAATCTCTTCCAAATGTGAAGTTCAAGCACTGCTTGAACTTGATTAGTATTTCAAACTACTGAAGTACTTTGCCAAGGTGGAGCGATACTGCTGTTGATCAAAATTCAATCCAAGGTGGAGATTTGTCAAATATTGTGGATTGATTTTTTGAAGAAAGAAAATGTGCACCTAATTTTAATTGGTTTGTCAAAAAGATGATTGAAGAAAACTACAAAAGGTGCCAAAATTGTTGAATGAGTTGGTGCATGCGCCGAAAGCAATCACCTGGTGCCAAAATTTTTCCTCTCCTTATTTGCCTATAAATAGGCTTGTATTCAGCAAACATAGAAAACACAAAGTGAGTGAAAAAATTAAAGAGAAGAAAAAGAGAAAAGAGAGATTTTTGTGAGAATAAAATTGAGTGATGTGAGAAAATTTTGGGGGTGTGAATTATTGTAAGGGGTATTGTGAGTTATCCTCTTGAGGTATTAGAGTGTGATATCTAATTGTGTACACATCATAAAATTTTCTGATATAGTGGAATCGCTCCTCTTGGTTCGTGGATGTAGGCTTGTATTTTAGCCGAACCACATAAATTCTTGTGTCATTTATTTTCTGCTATTTTAATTTTGTCGTCTATTTTAAATACATGTACTATTCGATCCTTCTCCAAGCTCAACAACTTACTCTCATTTTTTTTATGCAATCTGGTGGAAGTTACATATGTAGTTAAAATAAAATTTTGATATTTTTAGATAGTTAAAACTGACAATTTCGACTATCTATCTAGTTATAGTTCTCTAATGAAGGATTCCTTACATTAAATTTGTGAAGACCTTGATGAAATCCACTCAATTTCAATAATAATAAAAAATTTATTTGATTTACATTATAAAATATACATGAGAAATTTTTTTAATTTTTTTTTAAACATAAACTATATATATTTGTTCAATTTCTCATATGCTTACCTTTCGTTTTTAATCCTTCATATTCAAAACCTAAAAGTAAGTCATTGAAATAAAGAGCAAATTTTTCTAGTCATCCAAGTTCCATCAATGCAGACACGTTGCTGTCCGGAACTTCTTGTTCTTCTGATTGATCAGTGATGGTGAAAATGAAGATGACAGCGGTAGACACATTTCTATTTTACAACAATTTTTTGTTCGATGCAAATTACAATTCAAAAGCAACTTTCAGTTCAATTCAACAACTCTCGACCATTTGTTTAGTCTTTGGTTTAGATAATAGTGAAAATGAGTGCTGAAAATTCAAACATCAACATGCTAGGACCTGGAGACTTGGACTTTTCCGTCCTATTAAATCGAAACGACTTTGATTTTTCTGCTTGAAAAGATCAAGTGTCCCTCTTATGTTGTACGAGGAAAGTGAGGAGAAAACTACATTGATGGAGACACAAGTGAATGAATTTTGCCATATCTGTCCCAAACAATAATTAATAAAACCACGGTAGTTAGTTTACAACAATATCGTTTTCTACCTATATAAAATAATATTACCGTGCCCTGTTAATTGTAAAATAATGTTGACAACATTGTTTGCACATCCTGAGAAGTAATCACCAGCTCTGCAGTACACTTTCCTGAAAACACTGTTTTTGAAATTAAGTCTTACAACAACAACAATTCAAGCAAAACCTTAGATAATAATCCCCAAAAGCTTATATGCGAGTTCTATTATTTATGAAGAGATGCTTGAGGAATACCTCCGTTATTAGCGAGGGTATACTTCCGTGATTGAAGCATCATCAACAGACCATGGCACGGACTTGCTTTTAGACTGATCAGAGTCTGTCTCTTTTGTAATTTGCAGGCTGATATCTGTTCTACTGAGGAAAAATGCAGGTTGTTGAGGTAATGGAAGAGTAACAGAGTAACTATTATGCATGAGAACTGCAGTTGTTGCCATTGTTGGTCTTGCAGCTGGATCTTCCTGGACGCATAGTAAACCAAAATGGATGCATCTATTGACTTCATTTCTTGAATAAGAATCTGTCAAAGTTGGATCTAACAACTGCATGGGTGTGTCATCTCGCCAATGTTTCCAAGCCTGCAATAATTCATCAAGTTTATTTGCATGTGACGATAACGATTAACAAACTAGGAAAACTATTCACAGTATGTTATTCTAACTTACATAGCTCAAGAGGTCTCCTGCACCATCTGTCTGAAAGAAACTGCTGTTCTTCTTGCCAGTTATAATTTCAAGAACTAGGACACCGAAACTGAACACATTGGATTTCATAGAGAACTGTCCATGCATAGCATATTTCAGAGACATGTATCCGCTGAGGAACAATAAGGAATTTTGTAATTAGTACAGAACCAGCAACTTCATTAGCACAAGAAGTTGAGGCATGCATCAGTGAATAAAGCAATTTTCATGTTTTATCAATGATTCAACGGCTAGGATGTGAAAATGAATCTATAAATCTAGATTATGCAAAACTGAAAAATATTGATCAAAACTAACTATGTCTCCACTATTCTATTTGTATTTCCTTCGGTTTGATCAAACCCAAATATTCTTGCCATGCCAAAATCTAAAATTTTCAGGTTCATATCCCCATCTAACAATATATTGCTAATTTTGAGATCGCGATGAATAATTTTGAGTCGAAAATCCTCATGAAGATAAAGGATTCCTCGAACAATTCCTCCAATTATCTTGTATCTTCTAAACCAATCCAATTGTCCTTGCTTTTCAGGGTCTATGTACATACCAAAACCAACTTTAATTAAAATTAAGGATTGGAATTTAAATGCTCACGGAACAATATTTAGATGAGGCACATACCAAATAAGAAGTAGTCAAGACTTTTATTGGGCACATATTCATAGACAAGTATCTTTTCTTCTCCCTCCAAGCAAAATTTATTTAGATGAGGCACGACCCCTCCTTTGTCGCACGACCTAACTCGGGTCACCACCCATTCATATGGGCCCAGGCCCATAAACTAATCCATCCAGTGACAAACTTCAACACTCATTGACTAAGTCAATTAGGTAACTGTTACTTTTGCGAATCGGGCCATCAAGGAAGCAGCCGTTACCCCCCCCCCCCCCCCCCCAATCAAGATAGAGGGCTTACACTAAAAAAAGCTCTCTCGCATATATACTCACAGTATCACGATGAAATCAAGAACACTTCAAGCAGTCAAACTTTAGGTGGTGAATCACCGGCGAACATCAGTCATCTCCGATCATCCGGCCATCACAATTTCGATCGTTCGTGATGGTCATCACCCTACAAGTAAGGGAATATTCTTATCCTTAATATTCTCCATTCTATTGATATTTGATTATACAATCTGTTGACTTAATTGTTGGAGTGACTTTGACCGGTACAGCTTTGGTGTCTCATACGTCATACGGATCACGTGCGTTCTGTCTTCATAGATTGCAGTGCCCAACACTTCCTAAGCAATTTCCGAGGACTACATCAGAACTGCTCCCATTGATGAAGAAGTTCCGCCGCAGATGAAATTTTTTTTTTGGATTCTTGGTGGGATGAAGATCCAATCTGTAGATTGCATCTCCATCCATCGAGAACAAATTTTTGTTTTGTTTTTCTCTTTTTTTTTTAATGACAAATTGCAATAGAATACCAAAATATTTGGTCATATTGCAGTAAAATAGTACTTTTACTTAAACTATAACTAAATACCTCAGATAATTATAAATTTAGTCCATAACGTATTTTAAATATCACTTTTTGATCTGTTTTTACTTTTTTAACTCACAGGTTCCTAAATTTTTCAAAATACATCAGTTTAATCTCTATGACCAAAATTTTGACAGTCAAACTTGGCATAAAGTATAAATTGGTCATTTTACACTTTTCTATTAAATTATTAAATTAGAATGATATTTTTACCTTTTAACTTTTTAACAACTTTAGCTATTTGGATAGTCCAATAAAAAATTGATATATATTATAAATTTTTTAAAAAAAACACTTAAAAAGGTTTAAATAATAAAATAAATATGATAAAATTTATTAAAAATTAAAAATAAATATAAAAATATTATTAAAATTAAAAAATCCTAAAAGTAATATCATTTATTAAAAATAAAATAAAATATAAGATTGAATACTTATAAAACTTAAAATTTAATAATTTAATACATACATACATACATATATATATAATAAATTTATATATTGTAGTTTTATTAATATATTTTTATTTTTATAATATAATAATATTAAAAGTGCATATATATATATATATTGTAATTTTATTTTACAATTATATATATTAATTTTGTTGAATTTTATCATTTTTTTTATTTAATCCTTTCTAAGTGTTTTTCAAAAATAATTTAAGTTTTTATAACACATCAATTTCTTAGTGGACTATCTAATTAGGTCAAATTGTTCAAATGTAAAAAGTTGGAAGGTGAAAATCTTCTTTCTAATTTAATAATTTAATAAAAATGGTAAAATTATCAATTTATACTTTCTGTCGAGTTTAACCGTCAAAATTTTGGTCATAAGGACCAAATTAATCTTAATGGATATTGAAGATTTATTTAATTTTCTTACAATATTTTTTAAAAAAAATTAAAATGAAAATGACCATATTATCTTTTAACTATTAGTTGACTGTTAACTCTAACGGTCAACCAGTTAGTTAAGGTTATCAATGTGTAATAAAGGTTAAATTTACAGTTTCATTATAATATGACAAAATGTCATGGTGCTCTATTATAATTTTCCCTTTATTTTATAATTTTTTAAAAAAAATTATTTAGAGGTATTTTTATAATTCTGTATTTCTATAGAACTAACTGCATAGACCTTCTCTGAGATTTTGCCAACTACAAATAGAGTCAACTTTATTGTTTATTGACAAACACCTCCCCTGCCCTTAGTAAAATTTGGTCAAATGTAACAGTTGATCAGGGGAGGTCTTTGTCAAAAACCTGAAGAGTTGGCTAAAAGTTAACTCAGCCTGTAATTGAACAAATCCAAAAGAGGGGAGGTCTTTGTCAATAAACCTAAAAGTTAACTTTGCCTGTAATTAAGTAAACTTTAGGGGAGGTAGACGTTATTTATTCATTTCTATATATTGGTACTACTGTAATTTTCATCTATTTCGAGGCAAAATTATACTTTTAAGAGCAAAATGCTCTTATATTGTTTTTAATTTCGTATTTTCGTCTGAACATTAAAATGTGGACAAATTATACTAATTTGCACAGATTATATGTATAATTGCATAAAAAAAGACGATAACATAAAAATAGCACTAGTACCCTTTGACCAGTTGAACAATAATGGACCACCGTTTAATAGTCACCTATTACTAACAAGAAGAGGCTAGGTGTATAAGGTATGTATTTAGGTATTTTGGCTTGGTTGGACCTTTTGTCTGTTGTTTAATGTGTTTTTTTGTTGTTTGATGTGTTAATATATGTAGTTTGGTTGGGTTTTCTACTTGGGCTCGTTCATTGGGAGTTACCAAGTAATGGTTTCAATCTTCAATTAGGGTTTTAATTTTGGTTTCAATTTGGAGGTTTTCAAATTAGGGTTTCAATATTCTTTTTGAATTATGATATTGATTTTTCCATTTGAGGGCGTCCTTTTGATGCCACCAACTTCTTTTCATGATATTGTGTTTGAAAACAAACTTTTATTCATGTTGATTTATTCACATGTGTCTATTGCTCTTACTGAATAATTTTATGAAAAAAGTGAAAAAAAGTGGATTGTTGCTATGGGGTGAATAGGTGTAACAAAAATAATACGAAATTTAAAAATGATAAATCTAAATTAAAAAATCAACACAAATATTTTTCACGTGGTAACCTCAACAGGTAAAAATTACAGGTTCAACTTATATGACACTTAACGCATCGAACACCGATTTCACTAGTTGATATATTATTTACAACTCACGCTGATTGATCACTCAATCACACGACTCTTGCTATAACCTAATCCTACCTACCCGCAAACCTTTTACTAGTAAACCTTGCTGATGCTGCTCACATATTCCCCGCACTGCAAGACTTCATGATTCTTTTGTCAGATCAAAAAGCCAAAACCCCTCAAGTTATTGAGATCAAATTTAAGTGCTCATGAATGAATGAACAATCAAATAACATGTATGATCACAACATTTTATGAAGAGACTATAACAATGAAGCTCAATATCAAAAGTAATCTAGCTTAGAAACTATTTATTCTCTCACAGAAAATAAACAAATAGAGCAACAATACAATAAAACAATGTGAGAGAAAATAAAATTGAGACCTGATGAAAAATTAATTTCACTCCACTATTTTAATGTAATTATTAATTTAGTCCCTAATTTTTGGGGAATCATCAATTTTTTAATGCAATTTCGTTTGTTGGTATTCTTGAGTCTTAACTTTATGAAAATGTATTAATTTGTCATTCTATGAGTTAACGTTAGTCAAATTTAACGGTTCTAGAGAAATTTTTATCTTTAAACCTATCAAAGGGTCAACAATAATTTTTTGGTGAAATGACGTATCAAACCTCGATTAAAAATTTTAAATAAAAAATTTAAAAATTCAAAAAAAATTAGTTTTTTAAATATTTTTTTTAGAAAAATTAAAATTTTATTTTTAACATTTAAAAATATAAATTTTTTATATTTATATTTTTTTAAAATTTAAAAATTTAAAAATTTAAAAAAATATTTGATTTCACTTTTCATTTTAAAAATATATTTTAAATTTTATTTTTTAAATATTAATATGAAATGACTATATTACTCTTCTAATTATTAATAATCTTTTTAAAACTTGATGTTAAAATTATAATTTTGACTCATTTAAATAGAGTTAATGGCAAATAAGTTTTTTTTCCCAATTCTGTGAGGTTTGACCTTTAGAAAATTAGTCAAAGAGACCAGAATGATACATTTTTATAAAATTAAGGCCCAATGATATCAATAAACAAAACTGAGTTAAAATATTAATGATTTCCCAAAAGTTAGGGACCAAATTAATAATTACCCACTATTTTATAGCTTTAATAGAAAATTCTAATTCTAATAGGAATAGGAAATATACTACCATAAGGTTTTTCCAAAATCGTGTTAAAAGAAAGAGAGTGATTTCCCAAAACGATAAAATAAAAACAGAAATTTCTTAAAAGATGAAATCTTGAAGCTCAAGAAATTTACCAACTTCCAAAACCATGAAAAATACTCTAAAACAATTTAGGACTCATTGAAAACATACTAGAAAGTCAAATAGACATCGAAACAGAAAACAAAAGTGCAAACAACTGATCAGATTCAGACCTGACTGCTATTGCCTCAGGCGGTAAAACTGACAGTGGCTCGCCACCTCAAGCGGCAGCCTCCTGCTAGCGTGTGCAGTTTTTTTTCACTACCCCTATTTTCGATCTTTCGTAACCTATTCAAACGATCTCAAAATTTTTTATTTTTTATATTTGATGGAAATATACGGATGTCTAGTTTTATTTTCAAAAAATAAAAGATCATTTAAATGAGTAGATAAAAAGTTATAAACCAAAAGGCATTCAAATGTCAGATTTTCAAAAACACAAAATGTTTGAAAATAATTTTTGAAGACCAAAACAAAATAAACATGATTCAACACTTATAAAATATTGAAACAAACATGTTAACATTCAAATGCAAATACATAAACATGTTATGGGTGTGTGTCTGTTCTAACCAATCTCAAGAGTAAGAGAGTTTTAACTCTTCGAATTTTACCTTTGATGTACCATCTTGAGTAATTTTAGAAACTTGTCATCCTCGTATGATCTTTTCGAATCTTTACACGCATGACTCATGCTCTAACTAAACTAACTAATACTTACAAATAAACATATTTTGCTCACGGAATCAAATCCAATTAAATATAGACCTTACACCTTTTCTCTTTTTCTCATTTTTATATTCACAAGTTTATGCAGCCTTCAACCATATATATAATTTGTGTTCTTCAACTTGTTCATGCCTCCATTGACTTCTGCATTATCACTGATTAACCCTTCCATTTTAAAAAACCAAGCATGCAAAAACAAAAGATCGAATAGAAGATTTTGTGGTGAAATTTGTTGATAGTTAATGAAAAAAATGGAGAAAACCGAATATCTGAGCACTTTTAAACAACTAGAAGACAAAGTGACCATGGCACGACTGTTGTAGAACTGGAATAGAATTTTATACAAAAAAAATTAATTTTTTTTAAGGGTAAAATGGTCAATTTGTAATGATAGCAACAACCATATCAATTGTCACACTTGGGTCACATCACTTGGAATTCTCTAAGAATAAATAAAACGAAAAAAGAGACAATATCCATTTTCTGTAAAGAGAATAACAGTTATCAGCTATTAGTCCACTGGTTAAAAGGGTGCCAGTGCTTATTTATATTTTTATCATTTTTTGTGCAGCTATAACTATAATTAAGGTTAGTTAATGCAATTTAAATTTGATATGAAGCGCCAATTTTTGGGTAAAATTCATAAACAGTCATTAAATAAGGGTTATTATTAAATTTAGCCATTCCCAATAATTTGATTGTTTTTGTCAACTTTTTCACATTTTGGATAAAAAGAGCACGTTGCCAAGATTTAAAAAAAAATTGAAAAAAGAATGATTAGAAGTTAAGGAAGAGAGAGAAGACATCAGAAAAATGAGCGAAGAAAAAAGATGAGAGAGAAAGGGAGAGGAAAGATGATGATATCTCTAGTGTTGGTGGTCTTCTACCCAGCCCTCCATTTAAGAGAAAAAATTGTTGGAGGTCTGTAACCTTTTTAAAAAAAAATTTATAGTGTCATTTTTTTTTTAGAATTTCAATTTTCCACGCTAGCGTGAAAATTAATTTTACATTCTAAAGGGAGTCACACTGTAACATCCCTAATTTTTCATAATTATGAAAAGTATTATTATTAATTATTATTAAGTATCCCATTAGAGATATTATTTTATGGTGCATTTGGATGATAATGGGTTCAATTGAATATTGGTAAAGTCAATTTGGTAATTGAATAAGTGTGGAATATTTTTGAAATATTATCGATATGGAAGGTTATTCATTGTAAATTGATTGTTATTTTAGAATTTTAAAAATCAAGGGGGGTATATTGTAATTAAAGATATAAAAATATATGTGTGTGTGTGTGGACTACCTCCACTCACACCAATCAAAATACAAAAAAAAATTTGAAAGTCAAACAAGAAGTATTTGATCAAATAAAAACAAACCAGAAACATGCAAACCAGAAGGTTGGCATGAGAGAAAAGAAGAGAGAGAAATAGGGAGAGTTTTTAAAGAGAGAAAGTGCTAGAAGAAGAAGAAGGAGAAGGAATGTGAAGTTGGCCAAGAAAAGTTTTGTGTAAAGAATAGCATTTCAGGTTTAGTAATACCGTTTTTGTATTTTTCAGATTTTTCAGAATATTTCGGAATCGTTATATTATATTATTTTTAGTTTATTTGAGCTATATTGATTATGATATATTGTTTGAAATTGATTTTGGGATGTTTTGGATTACGTATATTTGGAATATATTCTGGATCCGTAATATTGTTTACGAAAAATATTCTGAATTGATTTTCGATATGTTTTGATTATAGTAATATTACGAAGAATATTATTAAAAGCGATTTCGTATATATTGTTTTGCGATTTGTTTCGAAAAGTGATTCGGAGCATTTGGATTTACTATGGATTTACGATATATAATTGCATGTGATTTTAAATGTAATTTGAAGTGATTTCTAGATTCAGAAATATTTTCGGAAACAATTTTGTAATTTGCTTGTATATGTATATTTATGCGATTCGAATTCCGGAAATGTGTATACTGATTTGAATATAATTTCAGAATTTAAATTGACGATTCTGTTCGGAATGAATTATATGATTTTCGAAAAGTGATTTAGCTATGATATATGTAAACATAGATATGGATATAGGAGATTGACATGTCAATTGGGTTTTCTGAGTAGTACTACACCGATTCTTATATGTATATGGGATACACAGCGGGTCCTCCGTTGGTATCCAACTATATTCTGTATAGCCCGTAATCCAGTCTGAAAAATATATTTAGTATATCAAGAGCCCGAAATGGAATTAGAAATGTGATATAATCTGTATATGATTTGAGATGAGAAATGATTTGATTTGGTATTATTATATTTTCATAAGATATTTATTCTGATTTCCGATGGATTTATTGATATTTGTTTCAATTTTCCGTTGGATTTGTATATTCGAAACGTTTTTTGATTTGAAACGTGTTTTATATTGGGAAGTGATTTACGAATATTTAACTTGACTTGTTTTTAATGTGAATATATGCTTTGACTTGTATTTGACTCGAATTGAGCCCCTTATTGATTATTTATTTGTCAGTATATTTTTGATGTTTTGATTTAAATGATATTATAGTATAAGCGTAATTATAGTTTTATGTACACCCACTAAGTTATATGCTTAGCGTGTTGAGTTTTTCTCACATGTAGGTAACAGAGGTTCCAGAGAAGGCAAAGACAGAGAAGAGTAGAGTCTTCAGGATCCGAGCCAGAGTCACATTGTTCCTATATATTTGGGTAGACATTTTGTGTACAGTAGTTATGTTTTAAGTACATGCATCTACCAGAAATGTTTTGTAAATATTTGTAAGGATTATGTTAGTTTTATGTATTTTCTGTAATAATTATGTTTGTCAGTAAAATGGATTCTGTTATTTTTGAATGGGTATTACTTAAATATTATATTTTGTATAAACGGTATTTGTAAAATAGGTTTTGGTAAATCAGAAAAACGGAGGATACTCTGACCAGATTTTCAGAAAATATTTTTGGACCATTATTTAATGTTTATTTTTTTTAATTGTAAGGACATGATTTTTATACAGTAAAACAAAGTTAAGTTTTCCGTATAGTGTAACGCTCCCTGATTCGGTCCGAACGGATTGGGTCAGGGGGTGTTACACAAACATCTCATATGACCCATTTAAAACTCCATTAAATGATTAATTTGGAATTTCATTTTACACAAAGAATTTTAATTTTACACGCTCGTGTGTTAAATTAATTTTGCTAGCTTTTTGAAGTTTCAAAATTTCACACGCAAATGTATAATATTTTTTCTAATAGCAGAGCTACAAACTATTAAAATACCAACAAAAAAAGAATTTTACATAGAGTCAAACACCCCATATGTTCTATTTAAAACTCCATTAAACGATTTTTTGGAATTTCAATTTTACATGCTTACTGTTTAGTTGATTTAACTAAAGTGTAAAATTAAATTTTGGAAATGAATTTTATACTCTAGTGTATAATTTTTTTCTTGAACAACAAAGTCACGAACTGCTAAATACCAGCAAACAAAGAATTCTGAAGAGAGTTAACACCCCATATGATTTGCATAAAAATTCATCAAATGATTAATTTGAAATGACTCACCTCACATTATTCATTTAAAACTTCATTAAACGATTAATTTAAAATTTTAATTTTACACTCTAGCATGTAAAATAATTTTTTTTTAATAGCATAGCTACAAATTGCTAAATTACAATCTTCATTAATATAAAACTCTACCTCCCAACTATAAAAGAATAACAAACTAACATAAAACACCAGCAAATAAAAGAATTCTACAGAGAGTTAAATACCCCTTAAAATTCATTTAAAACTTTATCAAACGATTAATTTTAATTTTACATATTAACGTCTAAAAAAAAGATAAAAGTTTGGAATTACGAGTTTGTAAGGCTTGAATACCTATTTGGAGAAGACAAAACTCACTTTTACTCGTAGAGTTTAAAGAGGAAAAAAAATATTAGAAAAAAAGAGAGAACTCTCACATAAAATGGAGAAGAAAGTGAGAAAAAAGAAAAAATCGAAAGAATACAGTGGAAGTCAAAATGTAAGAAAACTGTCAATTCAATGCACATATTGATAAAAATAAAAAGTTATTAGAAAGTGATAATTTTAGAATGGACCATTATATTTAAAAATGAAAAGTTATTAAAAAGTGATAATTTTAGAATAAACCATTATATTTTGGACAAAACTAACAATTTTATCTTAAATTAATATATTTTTAAAAAGTTAAGGGTTATATAAATTTAAATTAAAAGGACAAGTAAAAAATAATAAAAGTTACAAATATAGGGACCAAAATAAAATATTTTCTTCCGCTTTTAAGTCTAAATGGGCTTATCCAAAATCACAAGCGATAAATTAACGAAATTATCCACACGCAGAAGAAGAGAGTCAAAGCCACTGAAAACAATGTCCATACTTTCGAGTGTCTCACCTTCTTCATCCTCCTGCGCTTTCCTCTCTTCTACTAAAACCCTCCAAGTCCAAACTCTCTCTTCCTTACCATGCAAATCACTTGGCGTCCTAAAAAACAAACCTTTCTCTGTAAGTTCTCTCCACTCAACAACATACAGCTCACCACCATCACCAGAGGTCCAGACCTTCTGGCAATGGCTCTGCGACCAGCGCGTGGTCTCCGCCAAGTCTCCCGTAAGGCCAGCTACAGTTCCCGAAGGGGTGGGACTCGTTGCACAGAGAGATATTGGTAAAAACGAGGTCGTTTTAGAGATTCCCAAGAAGTTCTGGATAAACCCAGATGCGGTTGCAGCTTCTGAGATAGGGAATGTGTGTAGCGGATTGAAGCCTTGGATATCTGTAGCTCTATTCTTGATTAGAGAGAAGAAGAGGGAGGATTCTCCATGGCGGATTTATCTTGATATTCTTCCTGAGTCTACTGACTCCACTGTGTTTTGGTGGGTTTTGCCTCGTTTTCTTCGTTTGATTGTTTTTGGTAGGTTGCTTTGTGCACTGTGTTTTTGACAGTTTGACTCTCTGGGGTTGATGAAGTGTTCTTGATGGTTTCAGTGCAGGTCCGAAGAGGAGCTTGTTGAGCTTCAAGGTTAGCAAAATTATTGTTTTGTTTAAATGTCATTATGTTCACTTCGCATTGTATGATCTCTAGTTTTAAAATTCATTATGTGTACATTGAAATTAACAAGTTCCTAGAGTGTTTGTAGAATAACATAGCTATTGTATTACAATTTTTCTCATATTCATACTACTACTATTACACTTTATATACAAGACACATTTACTCGTACTATACACCATTGTATGAATACACGTTTACTCGCATAAAAGGAACCCCTCTATCTCACATGTCACTCACACTTGCACTTGTATTTCGCACACACTCAAGTGCTTCTCTCCACTAACACCTGGCTTCTATTGGTTTTCTGCCACTCACTTGACTTGCCCAAATGAAACTAGCAGAGTCCCATTTATAGGCCATCAAAGTCGTTTAGTTACACCAGTAGTAAATGTGTATTGAATTCATTAACACTTACTCATAAGTTCTTCTCTGGTAACTGCTGAGGCGATAAATCGCACGACCCCTGAGGGAAGGGTCGACCCTAGCAAGTGGGCGTCGGGCTCTCACAAGGTACTGTTCCTCATGGGATTTTAATTTCGCCTCCCCCACCCCTCGAACTGCTAACCTGTGAGGCCTGAGGGCAGCCTATTTAGGTGTTGGGTGTTGGAGGTGTCAGCTCAGTTACTACTCACCTCCAACACCCAACACCTAAATGGGCTGCCCTCAGGCCTCACAGGTTAGCGGTTCGAGGGGTGGGGGAGGCGAAATTAAAATCCCATGAGGAACAATACCTTGTGAGAGCCCGATGCCCACGTGCTAGGGTCGACCTTGCCCTCAGGGGTCGTGCGATTTATCGCCTCAACAAAAAGGCAGCTCAGTTGGTACTCACCTCCAACACCCAACACCTAAATAGGCTGCTCTCGGGCCTCACAGGTTAGCGGTTCGAGGGGTGGGGGAGGCGAAATTAAAATCCCATGAGGAACAGTACCTTGTGTGAGCCCGACGCCCACGTGCTAGGGTCGACCCTGCCCTCAGGGGTCGTGCGATTTATTGCCTCAACAGTAACCATGTCGAGTAGCTTTCGAAATCCATCAAACTTTGTTGTGCTAAGCTCCATTGTAAATAAATTTGCAACCTGCTCATTAGTCTTGATAGCCTTTATCTCATCCTGCCGTGTATATATTATGTTGGAGCGTGTTGAAAGCAACATAGGTTTTTCATGCTTTTTGTATTATTCCAGAGATAATTTGTCTCTTGTTATTTATGCTCAAGATTGATCATATTGATGCAGGAACCCAACTATTGAGCACAACATTAGGTGTGAAAGAATATGTCCAGAACGAATTTCTAAAGTTGGAAGAAGAAATCCTACTCCCCCATAGGAAACTATTTCCTTACCCTATCACATTGGATGACTTCTCGTGGGCCTTTGGCATTCTAAAATCAAGAGCTTTTTCACGCCTTCGTGGTCAAAATCTTGTTTTGATCCCTCTTGCAGACTTGGTAAGGCCTTTTAATTCTTCTTTGAGTTGTTTTTGTTCAAGAAACTAAAATATACAGTCAACAAATAAAAATTCCCTTTTTCTGGTATGTTACTCAGCTTTCTGCTAACTTTACTGGATTTCCTAAATATAACAAAGAGATTTTACTGACTTGGCATAAGATTAGATTTCAAAACAGGCATTGACTCAATGTGATAGTTTGAAATAACTTTAGCCTTGCAGCAGACAAAATGTCAGACTTCATTGTAGTGTATGGCTGTGTGATTCACAGGCAATGTGAACAAATAGGAAAAGGAAATTACGTTTCAACCTTTGAAGCATGCATCTTTGTTCCTAATAATCAAAATTTTGCCTGCAGAGGTCTCCCAGAACTATAATTAAACCAAAAATCTAAACGATTGGCACTATGTAAACAAACCCTAGTTACTATCTGTTGAGATAATCAAGCCATTTTCAACTATGTCATTTTGGTCATCATGTTCCTTTCACTTCAAAAATTGACTTTCTAACCCTGGATTATCGATCAGATCAACCACAGTCCCAAGATTACCACAGAAGAGTATGCATATGAGATTAAAGGAGCAGGTCTTTTCTCTAGGGATCTCTTATTTTCTTTGCGAAGCCCTGTTGCTGTCAAGGCTGGTGAGCAGGTGAAGCTTTTCAACTTCTAACTATTCTTGTTTCATTGGCATGGATCTAAGAATAACTGCATACAAAAATGTGTATCACAAAAAGATGTTTCTAATGGTGGGAAAATTTGTTAAATCATTGGCATGGATCCAAGTGCATAAATTTTTTGCCTATTTGACATGGACCCTAGACATTCTGAAATAATCATATCATACGAGAAGTATAACTATAACGTTCAACAGATCATTTATCTCTATGTTGCCATTGTAAGCTGAATTTGAGGTGTTGCCATTCTGAACTGACTTTGAGGCTTATGTAAGAAAAGAAACCCCCTCATAAGGGGTGGTGCTAAAAAATTCTGCTTTGGTGACACCAGAAATTCTCGTGGCCTTTAGAGTTTATTTTGATAAAGGTCTATTAGTGCACATAGAGTCATAGACGATTTATGTTCCTATTAGATTTGTTCGTATGTGACTGCTGATCTGAGCAATTATTCATCAGGTCCTCATCCAATATGATTTGAATAAGAGCAATGCCGAGTTAGCTCTGGACTATGGATTCATAGAATCAAAGTCAGATCGTAATGCATATACCTTGACATTAGAGATTTCTGAATCAGATCCTTTTTTCGGGGACAAACTTGACATTGCTGAGTCAAATGGTTTGGGTGAGACTGCATACTTTGACATTGTACTAGGCAGTCCTCTTCCCCCAGCAATGCTTCCATATCTGCGCCTGGTAGCACTTGGGGGAACTGATGCTTTCCTCTTGGAGTCAATTTTCAGAAACACTATCTGGGGTCACCTTGATTTGCCTGTCAGCCGTGCAAATGAGGAGCTCATATGCCGAGTGGTCAGAGATGCCTGCAAATCTGCTCTATCTGGCTATCACACTACCATTGAAGAGGTAAACGTTTTATATGTTGTGCTTCACTAATACAAGTTAGTTGTCACGTAATATTTTATTCTGTATTGATTCATGGCAAAACAAAGCGATAGAAATCTGATCTTTTTTTTTTTCTTGTGCTTTTGTCAAAATTATTTCTATCTGTCAGCCCTATTTGACATGAAGAGGATTCTTACCGTAAACCATATCAACTCAAACTTCAATTCCTCGGATCTTCTTCATAAATCTATTTATCACCATCCAGCTCTATTTGAATATTTGAGGATCGTTCTGATAACGAAACAATCCCTATAAAATATGAGTTAATATTCCACGATCTCATCCTTAACTGCCTCAAACCACTTTTACATTATGCTCTGTCATGTTTTTGTATGCGACAGTTTTCTTCAAATAGCTACTTGGTCTAAGCTTGTCTCAGTTAATGGGTGTTGCAGGATGAGAAGTTGTTGGAAGGAGGAAACCTTGATTCAAGGTTGAAAATTGCAGTTGAGATAAGAGCAGGAGAGAAGAGGGTGCTGCAGCAAATTGATGGGATCTTCAAGGAGAGGGAATTGGAATTGGATGAGTTGGAATATTACCAAGAACGAAGACTCAAGGATCTTGGTCTGGCTGGGGAACAAGGTGAAATCATCTTCTGGGAGTAAAAGTAGGATATGCAATGGCCTTCCAAGGCTTGATCGCTTGAAGCTTTATGCTAAGACTACAAGCAACCTTAATGCAGCAAATTAACATCTCGACTTCGAGAGACACCAGCATTACAGCTCAATGTGAAGTGAGGCTACAGCATGACAAACAAGCATTGTTCGATGCTGTCAATAGGATGTTTTGATTCAGAATCTTAATCATACCTAAGCTACACTCTTTTGACATAGGTGGATGCATAGCTTGATGTATTTCTGTAATTTAATAATAATTTTGTCAATTTAATGCCTGAGAATTGCATTCCTTGACTGATTTTATCACGTACAAGAACAACACAGTTGAATTGATATTTTCCATGATCTTTTCGATTTTCTATAAGCGAGTATCTATTTGAAAATTTTCCTGCAAGCAAACTTAATATTTATGAAGTTGACTAGAACCTCATATTTCGGTTGTTTAGTAAAGGAACTAAACATCAAGAAGAGCAAGCTTAAAAAGCCAAGATGGGAAATCAAGAAACCTTTGCTGCCTTTTCTCACAAAACCCTTAGGGTTCGTTTGTTTCATGGAATTGGATTGGATTGGACTATTTTTATGGGATTGGATTGGATTGGATTAATTAGTACTGTCATGTGTTTGGTACAGTACGGATTGGATTAAAAATAGTACTATCTTTTGTTTGGTGTAGGATGAGATTGGATAAAATTTTTTATTATGTTTTATATGTTAAATATAGTTTGAGATTGGTTAATTATTAGATTAAATTAATTTTAAAGTAAAAAATTATTTTATTAATAAAATGAATTTAATAAAAATAATAAAATTATTTAAAAATAATTTTAAATAAAATAAATTATTTAAATTAATTTTTAAAAATACATAGAACTATTAAAAATTAATTTTTATTAATATTAAAAATATATAATATTTTAATAAAATATTTTATATATAAATATAATATTTTATATTAAAAAAAAAAAAAAGAGGTGGGACAATTTGTCCCACCTCTTGAGGCGGGATAAATTTATCCCGCCTCAACAACTTAAAAATTACTGTTGGGATTGGCTGTTGCCAATCCCAACTTGTACCAAATATGGGTTTGGAAAAAAAGTAATGATAACCTAGTCCAAACCCATGAATCAAACAAGGTCTTAAGGTGTGTGTAAATGAAGCCCTCTATCACGAAGGTGACGTGGTTCGATCGCCACATGACTTGGAAAAGCTGTGGAATACCATCACAAGACAAATATATATATAGCTTGTGATCACTGTATTTGGGTTGAGTTACCACGGCCTAACAAGTCGACGCAGTTTTTTCCTTACAAAGGGCACTCTTCAGGATTTGCACAGAACTAATCTTCCTCCTCAGGTTTGTAGCAACTCTGCATCGGCTGTTCCATGTTTCATTTCTTCGACCAAGTAAAATCAAAGTCAAAAGAAGTGTTTTGATTTTTTTTCTTCAATGAAAGTAAGAATACGTGTTCGGTTTTCTTGTTTCTATTAAAGTATATGGCCAATGAAAATGTTTTGTACCAATTTTCATTTTATAAAATAGAAAATTTATTCATAAATGATAATTAATGGAAATTGTTAGTGTCTAAATTCTCAATAAAAAATGTGAATACAAACCCTTGAGAGATCCTCTAACCTAGACCCGCAGAGGAGTCCAACAATGATTGCCTCACAGAAATGCTCCACTGAACACCCCATAGGATTGGATCCACAGGGCGTCCAACTCATCTTATAGGAAAAGAACCCAGCACGACCACGTTCAAGAGTTAGAAAAAGAAGGTAGATCGTTAATTAGGTTATTAGAGCAAGTGAAAAGATGAAAAGGAATCTAACGGCTAAGAAACAAAGCTTAATGATTAAGGAGGAGGATGAACGTCTAGCTAGGTGTCACCTCAACATGTCTAGGGACAAAATGAAAGATTATCTCACCAAGAAATCAGGTAAGATCGACGGGAAAAGATAAAGAATATTCGAAATCATATAGTGAAGCTGATCATGTCCCTTGATGAAAGCGATAGAAGGGGACCATTGTCAGAAAACCTTTTTAGCCGTCCCCAGCGAATCAGTTGCCATGTGAGCCCTGAAAATGATTCAGATGATGTCTCATGCACTTTTATCCAATGAAACAGTAATAAATGGCTAGCTAACCTCCACGTAGGATACCAGCGGAGCACCAGTCCTTGGTGGTAGCATTTCAGCTCTCCAAGGCTTGTGTTCGCCACATTCAAGGAAAAAGGTGATAGGGAATGTGGTCAGGCAATAATGAAAGGACACATGCACTCCCATTTGTCTGATTACCTTACTACCCCTAATTTTTTCTCTTGAACTGTAACATCCCGGATTTCGGATAATTAAATTTATATATGTGAAAATAAATTTTGCGATTGGAAGGGGTGTAAATGTAATTAAAAGTATGTTTATTTTTATGATTTCCAGGTGGACCAGATGGAACGGTCCAAAAATGATGCAAGAAAAAAAATTGAAAACTGAAGCAGAGAGCATTGCGACCTGGTCGCCGCGACCATAGGTCGCGTTGGCTTGCTCGCGGTGGAAAATGAGATTTTTGGCAGTGAGCATCGCGACCAGTCACCGCGATCACAGATCGCGATGAACTGCTCGCGATGAAAATGTCAAAATTTGGCAGTGAGCAACGCGACCACCAGCGCGACCAAGGTACCGCAAGGTGTGCTGGCGATGAAGGCGGTGCAAACGCTCCAGTGAGTACCGCGACCTGGTGGCGCGACCACAGGTCGCGACAGCAGAAAAATATAAAACAAAAAGTAGCTTCTTGCAGAAGCCAGAAACACAGAAACAGAGAGAAGAAAGAGGCAGAGAGCGAGAAAGAAAGAAAGAAAGAAAAGAAATAAGAAGAGAGAAAGAAGAGAAAGAGAAAGAAGAAGAAGAAGAAGAAGAAGAAGAAGAAAAAGAAGAAGAAAGTGAAGAGGAAAGTGAAGAGAAAGGGAAAGGGAAGGAAAAAGAAATCGTAGAACCGCGATTTCTCGAACGAAAAACGGTATCCAGGTTGGTGTACTTTTGTTTACGGAATCTTTACGAAAAGTATTAAGTATTTCGTTTTCGTTTTCGTTTTCGTTTTCGATTTCGTTGAACTTGCTCGTTTTCGATTTTCGTATGAAAATTGTTTATTTGATATGAAAAATCGATGATTGATATACCTATTGTTGATTTTGGAATGATTTTATGCTAGATCTCATTTTGATCGTGCTTTCGAATATTTCTATTTCGTTAGAAATACTTGATTTAGATTTTCGTATAACTATTGAATATGTTTCTTGAAGAATATTGTGTGAATTGTATGTTTATTGAGCAACTATTGTTTATTGAGTAACTATTGTGAAATTTATTGCGAATATAGTTTATCGGAAACGGCCCTAGGATACGTAGACATAGAAATGGATATAGGAGGTTGGTATACCAGCTGGGTTTACTGAGCAGTACTGCGCCGATACTGATTGCTATTGATGATTCTTATGTACCTCCTCATGGATTCGTCCAGAGGCAGGGAGACACGTACCTCCTCAGGATTCGTCCTGGGAGTTGGGAGCCACGTACCTTCATAAGGATTCGTTCCTGGGATAGGGAGTTATGTACCTCTCTAGGTTCCGTACCCACGGTCCTAGGGTAGGGAGATATGTACCACTCTTAGGATTCGTGCTAGGGTGGGAGTTTGACCCATATTCCAGTCCTAGTATGTTGAGTATTCTAGCGGGCCAGATTTGAAGTGAATTGGGAAGTGAATTGAATGATTCTATTAATCGATTTTATATGTTGCTGTGAAAATTAAAGTGATGGAAACTGTTTTATGATTTGATTTTAAAGTTACATTGATTTAGAAATGATTAGAATTGAAATATATTGTGATATGTTTTCTATTTAAAAGTTATTTATGATTTTTATGTACACCCACTAAGCTATATGCTTAGCGCGTTAGTTTTATTTCTAACGCGTAGGTACCGGGGATCCCGAGGAAGCTAAAGACTGAAGAGAGAGAGAGATTTGCTGACAGAGTTCCAGAGTTATCACAGTTGGGTAGCTATATTGTTGTTATATGTATATATATTCTGAAAGCATGCATATACAGAGAATTTGTAATATGTTTGTAATTAATTATTTATAGATTTATGTTTCTCATTTTAGAATATTTGTAAATATTGACTTTTGATTTATGTTATTTATAAACTGTATTGGAAAGTCGCACTAAACGGCAGAGTGCGCAATGGTTTGAAAATGATATTGAAGTGTTGATATTGAATTTGTAATTGCATTGTTTTATGGAAAAATAGGTTTTGGAAAATCCGAAAAACAAATGGAACTCTGCCGAATTTTTGTAAAAAGTGTGATTTGATGGGCTCACTCGAAAATGGTTTTAAAATTTATAAATTATATATATAGAATTGATGGGCTCACAACGGTTTTCGGTTTATTAAAATGAATTTGGAACGTTTTGAAAGTTCAAGTAGCGCTCCCTGGGTCGGTCCAGCCGGGTCGGGTCGGGGGGTGTTACATTTATTGGTATCAGAGCGCGGTTTAGGCGTTTCTGGACCAAAGAGTCGGTATATGCATGCATTGTCTAAAGCTACCCATAGGAATGTGTGACTCTAATCTGCAGACCTCTCTTCTGTCTGATATAGGAGAAAAGAAATGGAAGGAAACGGTGATAGACCTGAGAGTCCCGCCAGCGTGGCTGGGGGAGCATCTAGGGAATCAGTAAGTCCGAGAGTGGCGGACCCTGTACAGCCAGCATTTATGCAGCAGATGGCTGAGTTCTTTCAGAACGTGGCTAGAGCAGCGCCACGGAGATCAGCCATAGAGCGGCTGGCTAAACACAGACCTACTGATTTCCATGGTAGGAAGGATGAGGATGCGTCTACTGCAGAGTATTGGTTTGAGAGGACGAACGAAATATTGGAGCAGATGCACTGCACACCTGAAGAGCGACTGAAGTGTGCAGTATCCTTATTGCAGGAGGATGCCTACCAGTGGTGGACCTCCATCATACAGACAATGCGACCAGAGGATCGAACGTGGGATTTCTTTCAGAAGGAGTTCAGGAGAAAATATATTGGTCGCATCTATCTGGATAATCTGAAGAGAGAGTTTACTAACCTGAAGCAAAGGCAGATGACTGTGACTGAATATGAGAGGGAATTTGTCAGGTTGAGTAAATATGCGAAAGAGATGGTGGCGACAGAGGCGGATAAATGTAGGAGGTTTGAAGATGGACTGAACGATTATATCCGCTTACAGGTTGTGTAACATTCTGAATTTCTAAGTAATTGAATTGATTTGAATATACAATTAGAATGTGGATTAATTGAGGAATGTTACAGGTTGCTGCTTTTGAATTCGAAGATTTTACCCGACTTGTCTCGGCAGCTCTGAATGTAGAGAGAATTAAGAAGGAAGAGCAGGCCAGAAGAGACAGAGGGCAGCAGAGAAGAGAGGCAGGGCCATCCAGCTTATATCAGCCCCAGAGTAAGAAATTAAAGGGACCGCAGTCTAGTGGTCCAGTGCAGTCACAGAGGCCTGTACCCACAGCTAGGCCTGGTCAGTCCGCGACTTCTGTAGCCAGTACCCCTAGGAGTGCAGGTAGAGGACCAGCCCCTGCATTGTGTGATCATTGTGGCAGAAGACATCCTGGGGAATGCTGGAAGCTTACAGGAGCCTGCCTGAGATGTGGATCTCATGACCATTTCCTGAGAGATTGCCCACAGATGAGATCTCAGCAGCCAGAGAGATCAGCCCCTACTACTTCCAGAGGTAGGAGGCCTAGTCAGGCAGTACCTGAGGGTGGTAGCTACAGAGAAGCGTCAGAGTCAATGGCCAGACCCGATAGTCGAGCTCCTGCACGCGTTTATGGTGTTAGAGCTCAGGAAGATAAGGATGCTCCTGACGTGATAGCTGGTATTATTTCTATTTTTGATACTACAGCTATTGCATTGATAGATCCTGGTTCCACTCATTCATATATATGTGATGCTATGCTGAAACACCGAAACCTGAAAACTGAACCTACTGAATATGATGTGTTAGTCAGTAATCCGATAGGTCAGAGTGTAGTAGTGAACCGTGTATATAGGAATTGTCCAATTCGGATACAGGAGTGTGACTTTCCTGGAGATTTAATGGAGTTGCCATTCCATGAGTTTGACGTGATCCTAGGCATGGATTGGTTAACTCGGCATAAAGTGGTGATTGACTGTGAACTGAAGCGAGTGACCCTCAAAACCGCAGATGGTGCAGAAATCACCATGGTGGGTGAAAGGAGGGATTTTCTCTCCAATGTTATTTCAGCCACTGCAGCCTGTAAACTGATTAGAAAGGGATGTGAAGCGTATTTGGCACAGGTGGTTGATTCCAGAAAAGTTAATGCTGAAATTCAGAATATACCCACTGTGTGTAACTTTGCAGATGTGTTTCCAGAGGAGCTTCCTGGTTTGCCACCTCAGAGAGAAGTGGAGTTTGTAATAGATGTGGTACCAGGTACGTCTCCAGTATCGATAGCTCCATAAAGAATGACACCAGCAGAACTGAAAGAACTGAAAATACAGTTACAGGAATTGCTGGATAAGGGTTTCATCAGACCTAGTGTATCCCCTTGGGGAGCTCCAATCCTGTTTGTGAAAAAGAAGGATGGGTCATTGAGACTGTGCATCGATTACAGGCAGCTAAATAAACTTACTGTCAAGAATAAGTATCCGTTGCCGAGAATCGATGATTTGTTTGACCAACTGAGAGGAGCTTGTGTCTTCTAAGATAGATCTGAGATCAGGGTCTCACCAGTTGAGAATAAAAGAGTCAGATATTCCGAAAACTGCATTCAAAACCAGGTATGGGCACTATGAATTTGTAGTGATGCCATTTGGGCTGACTAATGCACCTGCAGCCTTTATGGATCTGATGAACAGAATATTCCGACCATACTTGGATCAGTTTGTGGTAGTCTTTATCGATGATATCTTGGTGTACTCACAGACAGCAGAGGACCATGACAGGCACCTCAGAATAGTATTGCAGATTCTGAGGGAGAAACAGCTATATGGTAAACTGAGCAAATGTGAGTTCTGGTTGCCTGAGATTGCATTTCTGGGTCATATTGTATCAGCAGAGGGTATTAAGGCAGATCCGAAAAAGATTGAAGCAATAGTGGAATGGAAGTCTCCCAAAAATGTTACAGAAGTCAGAAGTTTTCTAGGCTTGGCAGGTTATTATCGACGGTTTGTGAAGGGATTTTCCTCCATAGCAAGTCCATTGACCAAGCTACTGCATAAGAATGTCAGATTTGAGTGGACTGACAGATGTCAGGTAGCTTTTGACAAATTGAAGGCAATGCTTGTTGAGGCTCCAGTCCTGATTCAGCATGTTTCAGGTAAAGACTATGTGATTTATAGTGATGCCTCATACCATGGTTTGGGATGTGTATTGATGCAGGAAGGCAAGGTGGTTGCATATGCGTCCAGACAGTTGAAAAATCATGAGTTGAACTATCCGATTCATGATCTGGAACTTGCAGCCATAGTCTTCGCTTTGAAAATCTGAAGGCATTACTTATATGGTGAGAAATGTTATATATACACAGATCACAAGAGTCTGAAATATTTGCCTACCCAGAGAGAGCTAAATCTGAGACAGAGACGATGGATGGAGTTGATTAAAGATTATGACTGTGTAATCGACTACCATCCCGGAAAGGCGAATGTAGTCGCAGATGCGTTGAGCAGAAAAGCATTGTTTGCTCTGAAGGCTATGAATGTGCAATTGCAGCTGAATCCAGATAATGCAGTAGTAGCTGAATTGATATGCAGACCCAGTTTGATTCAGCAAATTGCAGAGAAACAGAAGCAGGATGTTAGAATTCAGACGATATGTGAACAGATCCCAGAAGGGAAGCATCTGGATTTCTCAGTCAGAACTGATGGTATTGTGTGTTTCAGAGACAGGATGTGCATTCCAGATGATGAAGAATTGAGAAAAATGATCCTGACAAAGGCACACAGTAGTTCGTATGCGATGCACCCAGGTAGCACAAAAATGTACAGAGACTTGAAAACTCAGTATTGGTGGTCTGGTATGAAGAGAGATGTGGTGGAATTTGTGAATAGATGCATGACTTGTCAACAGGTGAAAGCTGAACACCAGGTTCCATCAGGATTGTTACAGCCAATAGCAATACCTAAATGGAAATGGGATCGCATCACTATGGACTTTGTCACTGGATTGCCACTCACCCGGAGTAAACACGATGCAGTATGGGTGATAGTGGACAGATTGATGTAGTCGGCACATTTTCTACCTGTCAGAACTGACTATTCCCTGGATCGACTGGCAGAATTGTACATCAGAGAGATAGTCAGATTGCATGGAGTGCCTGTATCCATTATATCATATAGAGATCCGAGGTTTACATCCAGATTCTGGAAGAAATTTCAAGAAGCCTTGGGTACTCGATTGAGTTTCAGTATAGCCTTCCATCCGCAGACAGACGGACAATCAGAAAGGGTAATTCAGGTGCTTGAAGATATGCTCAGGAGTTGTGTAATTGATTTTGAAGGGAGTTGGGCGGATCATCTCCCATTGATAGAATTCGCCTACAACAACAGTTACCAGTCGAGCATAGCTATGGCACCGTATGAGGCATTGTATGGAAGGAAATGCAGGACTCCAGTATGCTGGACAGAGTTAGGAGAGGACAGGTTAGTAGGCCCAGACTTGATTCGACAAACTGAGGAGAAGGTGTGATGTTGAAGAATCAGCGGATGAGTTGTGGTTAGGGGTGAAATGCCACTCGAACCCAGAGCTAGCTGGTTCTCCCCGAAATACGTTGAGGCGCAGCAGTTGACTGGACATCTAGGGGTAAAGCACTGTTTCGGTAGAAGATTATCAAGGACAGATTAAAAGTTGCTTCTGACCGACAGAAATCATATGCAGATTTGAAAAGGAAAGAGATAGAATATGACGTCGGTGAGAAAGTATTTCTGAAAGTATCTCCGTGGAAGAAAGTGCTCCGATTTGGCAGAAAAGGTAAGTTGAGTCCTAGGTTTATTGGGCCATACAAAATTATTGAACGTGTGGGACCAGTAGCCTACAGACTGGCTTTACCTCCAGAATTAGAAAAGATTCACAATGTGTTCTATGTGTCTATGCTGAGGAGATACAGATCTGATCCTTCCTATAGAGTTCAGGCCGAAAGTATAGAAATCTGACCAGACCTGACATATGAAGAGGAACCAGTGCAGATTCTTGATCGGGCGATTAAAGAACTACGAAATAAAAGAGTGCCACTGGTGAAAGTCCTCTGGAGGAACCATAAAGTAGAAGAGGCTACCTGGGAGAGTGAAGAAGCGATGAGACAGCAGTATCCACAACTGTTTCATTGAGGTAAATTTCGAGGATGAAATTTTTTAAGAGGGGAAGAATTGTAACATCCCGGATTTCGGATAATTAAATTTATATATGTGAAAATAAATTTTGCGATTGGAAGGGGTGTAAATGTAATTAAAAGTATGTTTATTTTTATGATTTTCAGGTGGACCAGATGGAACGGTCCAAAAATGATGCAAGAAAAAAAATTGAAAACTGAAGCAGAGAGCATCGCGACCTGGTCGCCGCGACCACAGGTCGCGATGGCTTGCTTGCGGTGGAAAATGAGATTTTTGGCAGTGAGCATCGCGACCAGTCACCGCGACCACAGATCGCGATGAACTGCTCGCGATGAAAATGTCAAAATTTGGCAGTGAGCAACGCGACCACCAGCGCGACCAAGGTACCGCGAGGTGTGCTCGCGATGAAGGCGGTGCAAACGCTCCAGTGAGTACCGCGACCACAAGTCGCGACGACGGTCGCGACAGCAGAAAAATATAAAATAAAAAGTAGCTTCTCGCAGAAGCTAGAAACACAGAAACAGAGAGAAGAAAGAGGCAGAGAACGAGAAAGAAAGAAAGAAAGAAAAGAAAGAAAAGAAAGAAAAAGAGAGAAAGAAGAGAAAGAAAAAGAAGAAGAAGAAGAAGAAGAAAAAGAAGAAGAAGAAGAAGAAAGTGAAGAGAAAGGGAAAGGGAAGGAAAAAGAAATTGTAGAACCGCGATTTCTCGAACGAAAAACGGTATCCAGGTTGGTGTACTTTTGTTTACGAAATCTTTACGAAAAGTTTTAAGTATTTCGTTTTCGTTTTCAATTTCGTTGAACTTGCTCGTTTTTGATTTTCGTATGAAAATTGTTTATTTGATATGAAAAATCGATGATTGATATACCTATTGTTGATTTTAGAATGATTTTATGGTAGATCTCATTTTGATCGTGCTTTCGAATATTTCTATTTCGTTAGAAATACTTGATTTAGATTTTCGTATAACTATTGAATATGTTTCTTGAAGAATATTGTGTGAATTGTATGTTTATTGAGCAACTATTGTTTACTGAGTAACTATTGTGAAATTTATTGCGAATATAATTTATCGGAAACGGCCCTAGGATACGTAGACATAGAAATGGATATAGGAGGTTGGTATACCAGCTGGGTTTACTGAGCAGTACTGCGCCAATACTGATTGCTATTGATAATTCTTATGTACCTCCTCATGGATTCGTCCAGAGGCAGGGAGACACGTACCTCCTCAGGATTCGTCCTGGGGGTTGGGATCCACGTACCTTCATAAGGATTCGTTCCTGGGATAGGGAGTTATGTACCTCTCTAGGTTCCGTACCCACGGTCCTAGGGTAGGGAGATACGTACCACTCTTAGGATTCGTCCTAGGGTGGGAGTTTGACCCATATTCCAGTCCTAGTATGTTGAGTATTCTAGCGGGCCAGATTTGAAGTGAATTGAATGATTCTATTAATCGATTTTATATGTTGCTGTGAAAATTAAAGTGATAGAAACTGTTTTATGATTTGATTTTAAAGTTACATTGATTTAGAAATGATTAGAATTGAAATATATTGTGATATGTTTTCTATTTAAAAGTTATTTATGATTTTTATGTACACCCACTAAGCTATATGCTTAGCGCGTTAGTTTTGTTTCTAACGCGTAGGTACCGGGGATCCCGAGGAAGCTAAAGACTGAAGAGAGAGAGATTTGCTGACAGAGTTCCAGAGTTATCACAGTTGGGTAGCTATATTGTTGTTATATGTATATATATATTCTGAAAGCATGCATATACAGAGAATTTGTAATATGTTTGTAATTAATTATTTATAGATTTATGTTTCTCATTTTAGAATATTTGTAAATATTGACTTTTGATTTATGTTATTTATAAACTGTATTGGAAAGTCACACTAAACGGCAGAGTGCGCAATGGTTTGAAAATGATATTGAAGTGTTGATATTGAATTTGTAATTGCATTGTTTAATGGAAAAATAGGTTTTGGAAAATCCGAAAAACAAACGGAACTCTGCCGAATTTTTGTAAAAAGTGTGATTTGATGGGCTCACTCGAAAATGGTTTTAAAATTTATAAATTATATATATAGAATTGATGGGCTCACAACGGTTTTCGTTTTATTAAAATGAATTTGGAAAGTTTTGAAAGTCCAAGTAGCGCTCCCTGGGTCGGTCCAGCCGGGTCGGGTCGAGGGGTGTTACATGAACTCTATAAATATCTCATTTTATTTTGAAGTAGAGGGTTCTCTCTTACTTTTTTTTTTGCACAATTTCATATGTGTCGTGATTTTCTTGCTTTAACAACTGCCTTTTGTGTTCTCCTCCTTAATCTTGAGCATTGGAGAGTGGATGTCAGCGCTACACTGGCTTCATTTTGACATTTTGCTCTCTCTTTCAGGGATTGACACATTAGAGCTTAGAAATTACGAAGATCTACCTATGGAGCGAGAGGAGCTTTTGAGCGTTTAGTGACCATTGAACAAACACTTGAGTGCCTTATGGATTTAAGAGTTAGAGAGTTGTTCAAGACTTATTGATGTATTGGATGGAAATAAACTTAATTTAAATGTGCCCTTACATTTAAGTTAAAAGAGATAACTATCTCTTACATTGGACTTATCTCTAACGCTTTATATTTTCTAAGGTTAATGGAAATATTATTGAAGAAAAGACAAGGAGAAAATCCACAACCACAGATCTACGAGGGAGAATTTTAATGGGGTCTCAATTTTTAACTATAAGGGAGAATTTTAATTAGGTCCTAACTTTTTACAAAAAATTATAGAGCTAATTACATTCACAACCCCTGAGGTTTGGCCAACTACAGGTAAAATCAACTTTATCGTTTATTAACAATGACACCCCCTTGACTTTAGTCAAAGTGAACAGTATCAGGGGTATTTTCATCTTTTTCAATTTTTAATTTTATTTTATTAAATAATAAATCAAAAAATTAAAATAAAATAATAAAATTATTTAAAAATTAATAAAAAATAAAAAATTAATTAATTTAAATCCATTTTCCAGATCGAATCTCAACCGTCCATCAAGATTAATAAAGATTGAGATTCAATCTGAAAATGGATCTAAAAAAAAAAATTTTGAAGTTCATCTTCGAAGAACGACGAACCCTCTGGGTTCGATCTCGAACCCATAAGGGTTCGAAGATCGAACCCTTCTGGGTTCGTGGAACCCAGAGGGTTCGAGATCGAACCCAGAGGGTTCGATCTTCAAACCCTTCTGGGTTCGAGATCGAACCCAGAAGGGTTCGATCTTCGAACCCTCTGGGTTCGATCTCGAACCCAGAGGGTTCGAAGTTCTTCGAAGATGAACTTCGAAGATGAAGTTCATCTTCGAAGAACGAAGATGAAGTTCATCTTCGAAGAACGAAGATGAACTTCAAAAATTTTTTTTTTTTTTTTTTCTTGGTGGAGATCCAATTCATCAACAATGATGGACGGTAGAGATCCAATCTGGATCTCCACCTTTAATTTTTTTTTTTTTTTAGATCCATTTTCAGATTGAATCTCAATCCTTCATTAATCTTGATGGATGGTTGAGATTCGATCTGAAAAATGGATTTAAATTAATTAATTTTTTATTTTTTATTAATTTTTAAATAATTTTATTATTTTATTTTAATTTTTTGATTTATTATTTAATAAAATAAAATTAAAAATTGAAAAAGACGAAAATAACCCTGATACTGTTCACTTTGACTAAAGTCAAGGGGGTGTCATTGTTAATAAACGATAAAGTTAATTTTACCTGTAGTTGGCCAAACCTCAGGGGATGTGAGTGCAATTAGCTCAAAATTATATATATATATTTTTTTTAATTCGTTAAGTCGTTAAATTATTATAAATGGTTCAAATTATTATTTTTGTTAGTAAACAATCACATTTAACGGTTGAGTATTTTGGTTTCATCACTTTCAAACCTTTTAAAATCTCATATGTTAATTTAAAAAAAATAAAAAATAAAAAAGAAAAAGGATTAGATTTTCACCATCATCTGTGGATCTTAGATCTTCATCCACCATCCAATTTGAATGGGCGGTAGAGATCCATTATTTTTTTTATATTTTTTTTATTTATTTTTAAAATCTAAAATTCTTGTGTAAAAAAAAATGAAATGCTTTCTTCTTCTCTTTTTAACAGAAAATTTCAACTTTTTTAATCTAATAAAATAATTGAATTTAATTTTTAAATGTTTTATACAATTTTTAATTTTTTATAGTTTAGTTTAGATTATTTTATTAAATATTATTTTTTTAATGTATTTTAGAGGATAAAATGTTAATTTATTAATTTAATAAAGATAAAATAGAATTTTTGCAGATTCCGAATAAATAAAAAAGAAATTTTTTTAAAAAAAGTGATTTTTGAAAAAAAAAAAAAAAAATAGTCCCAATTGAAATTCCCCCAAGCTATAAAAACAAGAAATTATCCACACAGAATGCACCAAAGACAATGGCCTTACTCTTGAATCTCTCACCTTCTTCATCATCCTCCGCCTTCCTAACCTCAACAAAAGCCCTGAAAGCTCTCACAAACAAACCAATTCTCAGCCTTAAAAACAAAGCTTTCTCTGTATCTTCTCTCCACTCAACTACCTATAGTCCGCCACCACCTGAGGTTCATACCTTCTGGCAGTGGCTCTGCGACCAGGGCGTGGTCTCCGCCAATTCTCCTGTAAAGCCAGCAACCGTCACCGAAGGGCTGGGACTTGTCGCGCAGAGAGACATTGCTAAAGACGAGATCGTTTTAGAGGTTCCCAAGAAGTTCTGGATAAACCCAGATACGGTTGCAGCTTCTGATATAGGAAATGTGTGTAGCGAATTGAAGCCATTAATATCTGTGGCTCTGTTCTTGATTAGAGAGAAAAAAAGGGAGGATTCTCCGTGGCGGGTTTATCTTGATATTCTTCCTGAGTATACTGATTCCACTGTGTTTTGGTGGGTTTTGCTTCGTTTTCTTTGTGTTCTGTTTCTTTTCCTAATTTTCTTTCTATTTTGTGGGTTGCTTTATGGGTATTTTGTGTTCTTTTGATGGTTCAGTGCAGGTCCGAAGAAGAGCTTGTTGAGCTTAAAGGTTAGCAAAATTATTGTTTTGTTTAAATATGTTATTATTTTATGTTCACTTTGCACACTATGATCTCTAGATTTATTATGAACAAATAACACACTGTTTAAATTTGTTAAATTACATTGGGAGTTATTCTTTCAATAAATTCACAGTAACCTAATATGATGTTAAATTTGACCATATATAAATAAGAAAAGATAAAAATGCTTTCTATTAGAAAATAATAAATTAAAAGAAGAAACGATTTAATATATATAAATATAAATATAAAACTTTAGATCTCTATAGTCTATCTTTGATAAATTCATAAAAAAATATTTTAAAATAAAATAAAAATAAAACAAATATATGCATTATTAAAAAAAATTATTCATTCTTCTCTTTCTTTTATCGAATCCTTATTAATTTTTGGACAACTAACCAATTTCTTAAAAAATGAAGGGGATTACAATAAAAAAACCTCTTCTACACTTACGAAAAGGGATGGATTTCGCACATCTAATTAAAAGGATGAGGCGATTGAGATCTTTAAAATAAAAAAAGATAGAGGGTGGAGATATGGATCTCCACCATCCATCTCAGTAGATAGACCGTGGAGATCCAATCTCCATCTCTCACATCTTCATAGATGGATCTTGGAGGCGGGGTTCATCCTAGTAGATGGACGATATGGATCTCTACTCCATCTTTTTTTTCTCTACCATCCATCTCAAACATAGATGGTTGAGATTACATATATTTTTTATATTATATTTTATTTTTTCAAATTATTTTTTATAAAAAGATGGACGATAGAGATTCAAAGTTATATTTTTTAAAATTTCCCGTTTTCCCATGTAAATGACCAATTTCCCCCTATAGATGTTAATTCAAACAGTTAAACTTAGCACTATGGGAGGTCGTCGTGAGTTGATTGAAGGATTCACTTCAAGTGTAATTCACTAAATCTCAACTAGTTTAGGTGTTATTTGTTCATTTTTTATTCATTATGTTTACATTGAAATTGGACAGAGTACTTTGTATTACAATATTGTACACAAAATATACAATGCTGTGAGTGCACTTAGAGTTTAATTTTTATTTTTGTATATTTTGCTAAATAATTTTTATTCTTCTCTGGTGACCACGCTGAGTAGCTTTTGAAATCCTTCAAATTTTGTTGTGCAAAGTAAAATAATTTGCAACTTGCTCTTCCAATCTTGATAGCACTCATTTCTATTTCATATTGCAAATACCTTCTCACTAAGAAAATGACACTATACTTCCACGTGTTTGGTTCTTGCATGAAATACCAGATTTTCTGCTATAAGTATAGTTGACTTATCAGTATAAAGTGATCATGCATAATCAACTAGGTGGTATGGATCTTTCATTAGTTGCATTAGCCAAGTAATTTTCTGAGCTGCTATAACTGCTGCGCCATAATTTGCTTTAGCGGTGGATAGTGAAAGTGACACTGTCGGTTGTCTGTCTCTTGCAGCACCATAACATTGCTCCTACCATTGGTGTAACCGATTTGATTGTGTGTTAAATACAAGTGCAGTGTGAGTGAATACTAAAAGTGAGCGACATGTGAAGAGAGAGCTTCATTTGTCTGTAGTGTCATGAAAAAGTGTATAGTGTGATTAAATGTGTCTTGTATATAAATTATGAAGTCTAATAGAAATTGTACTAATGTGAGAAATATTGTGATACAAGTGTTCTGTTACTCTACAGTGTTTAACGTTAACTCTCAAATACTCTGCCTATATGTGAAGCACATATGTTTCTTATATTAACTGTAGCTTGATGCAAATTTATTTGGTTGCATATGATATAATATAACTTTAGCTTTTATGATGACACTCTACTGTCAGGTGTATTACTTACCTTTTTGTCAAGATGTGTGACTGGATTGAGTAGACATTTAAACAATTAGTGTAAATGTCTGAATGTGTTTGCCAAATCCAAAATTCGTCAATATTTAACTAATGGGACAATGATCCTCTCTTCATCTAAACTTGACCTAAGTTTTTTCGATGCTTATAATTGGTAGTTGATAAGACTAAGAATAAAAAGAGAATAAACCATCCATTATCAATAATGCTAATGTGTCACGAGATCCTTGAAAATTTAGGTGAAGCTTAGATGAGGAGGGAACTTTGTCCATTCTTCACCTGAAGCATTATTGACTATCCTAATTAGAGTTTTTAATTTCTGTGTTTTTAACTTTACTATTTTACCTACGATCTATTATGTTGGGGCATATTGAAAAGAACATAGGTTTTTCATGCTTTATATATTAATCCAATGATTGTACGTCTCTTTTATCTATCCTCGAGATTGATGTCATATTGATGCAGGAACCCAACTATTGAGCACAACATTAGATGTGAAAGAATATGTTCGGAATGAATTTCTAAAATTACAAGAAGAAATCCTACTGCCCCATAAGGAACTATTTCCTGACCCTATCACATTGGATGACTTCTTGTGGGCCTTTGGGATAGTTAGATCAAGAGCATTTTCACGCCTCCATGGACAAAATCTTGTCGTGATTCCCTTGGCAGACTTGGTAAGACCTTTGACTTCGTCCTTCAAGTTGCTTTTGTCCCAAGAAACTAAAATATAGATATGACAAATAAGAATTCCCTTTTTGTGGTATGTTACTCAGCTTTCTGCTAACTTTGCTGGATTTCCTTGATATAACAAAAGATCTTACTGACTTGGCATTAGATCGGTTCAAAACGGGCACTGATTCAATGTGATAATTTGAAATAACTTTAGCCCTGCAGCAGACAAAAAGTATAAAGACTTCAGCATCCAGGACTAATAATTAAACAAATAATCTAAAAGATTGGCACTTACGAACAAACAATAGTCACTATCTGTTGAGATAACTGTTGAGTCGAGTCATTTTTAACTGTTCTATTGGTCGTCGTGTACCTTTCACTTCAAAAATCGACTTTCTAAAAATCTGGATTATCAAGCAGATCAACCACAGTCCAAAGGTTACCACAGAAGAATACGCAGAGATTAAAGGAACAGGTCCTTTCTCTAGGAATCTCCTATTTTCTTTGTGGGCTCCTATTGCTGTCAAGGCTGGTGAGCAGGTGAAGTATTTCAACTTCTAACAATTCTTGTTTCATAGCTCCAGTAATTTTGTTTCCAAAAATGTATCACAAAATGATTTTTCTTATGGTGGGAAATTTGTTAATTCATTGGCATGGATCCAAGTGTATATGTTTTTTGCTTATTTGACATGGACACCAGGCATTCTGAAAGGTTCGCAGCATTAGAGTAACTATATAGACGCAAGAGATCATACAATCTTTATTTTTCCATTGTAAGCTGAATTTGAGATGTTGCCATTCTGAACTGAATCTGAGGTTTATGTATTAAAAGAAACCCTCTCAAAAGGAGTGGAGATCAAGTATGCTGCTTTGGTGACACCAGAAATCCATGTCCTTTAGAGTTTAATTTGATAAAAGATCTTTAGTCCACATCGATTATTTATGTTCCTATCAGATTTGTTCATATGTTATGCTACTGACTTAGCAGTTACCTATCAGGTCTTCATCCAGTATGATTTGAACAAGAGCAATGCCAAGTTAGCTCTGGACTATGGATTCATAGAATCAAAGTCAGATCGTAACGCATATACCTTAACGTTAGAGATTCCCGAATCAGATCCATTTTTTGGGGACAAACTTGACATTGCGGAGTCAATTGGTTTGAGTGAGACAGCATACTTTGACATTGTATTGGGCCGTCCTCTTCCACCAACGATGCTTCCCTATCTGCGCCTGGTAGCACTTGGGGGAGCCGATGCTTTCCTCTTTGATTTAATTTTCAGAAGCACTATCTTGGGTCACCTTGATTTGCCTGTCAGCCGTGCAAATGAGGAGCTCATATGCCGAGTGGTCAGAGATGCCTGCAAATCTGCCCTATCTGGCTATCACACTACCATTGAAGAGGTAACATTTATACTTGTTCAACTCTAATACAAGTGAGTTCTCACGTAACATTTCATTTCTCTGTACCCGGTCAAGGCAAAACTAAGGGAATGACATCAGAAGTTTTTTACTATGCTTTTTTCAAAAATTATTGTTATGTGTCAGCTCTATTTGACATGAAGAGGGTGGTTCCGGCCAATCATATAAATTATTTATCCTTGGATTCCTTGGATTTTCTACATAAATTATTTATCACCATCCAGCTCTATTTGAATATTTGAGGGTCGTGCTGATAACGAAACAATTCCTGTAAAATATGAATTAATATTCCACCATCTCTTATTTAACTGCCTCAAACCACATTTGCATTATTCTCTGTCATGTTTTTGTAGGACAGTTTTCTTCAAATAGCTTCTTGGTCTAAGCTTGTCTCAGTTAATGTGTGTTGCAGGATGAGAAGTTGTTGGAAGGAGGAAACCTTGATCTAAGGTTGAGAATTGCAGTTGGAATAAGAGCAGGAGAGAAGAGGGTACTTCAACAAATTGATGGGATCTTCAAGGAGAGGGAACTGGAATTGGATAAGTTGGAATATTACCAAGAAAGAAGACCCCAGCATTACAGCTCGCTTAAAGCGTGACAAATTACCACAGTTCAATGCTGTCGATACGGTGTTTTGATAGGCAAGTCATGATGCAGACCTAAACTAAACTTTCAGAGAGAGGTGGATGCATAGCTTGCTGTATTTCTGTATTTTTAATAATAATTTCATCAATTTGCATTTTCCACGCGTGGTTCTTGTATGGTTGATTTATTACTTTATTATGTACAAGCAAAGCAAAAGTGAAATGATTTCTTCCGTCATCTTTTCACTAAGCATCCATTTGAAAGCTTCCTGGAAGCAAACTTAATATTGGTAAAGTTGACTAGAACCTCATAATTCAGTTGTGTAGAAAATGATTCAGCCCTTGAGCATTGCATCTTAACTATTTTCATTTTTCCACTTCTGGACGACTTTTGAGAGCAAAGAAATTCTACAATATCTGTACGATTAACTATGAATTATGTGACAGCACCTGAACACAAATGAACAGGGCGACAGGGGAAAAAATAGTCAATAAATACATGAACAAAAAAATTGAAGACCATGCTTAGAAAAGCCAAGATGGAAAGTCAATAAATATTTGCTGCCGTTTCTTACAAAACTCTAAGGTGTGTGTGTGAATGAGGCACTCTATTATGACGGTGACATGGTTTCATCACCACCTGACTTGGAAAAGCTGTGGAATATAATCACAAGACAAGTTAAATATATAGCTTGTGATCACTGTACTTGGGTTGAGTTACCACGGCCTAATAAATTATCGCAGTTTGTTTCCTCACAAAGGCACTCTTCAGGATTTGCATAGAAATAATCTTCCTCCTTAGGTTTGTCCGTAATTATTCTACGATGCATCGGCTGTCCCATCCTTTTCTCATGGGCTTGCCGTACAGCATCTGCAAACTCACTCCATGAAAGTGTACCATTCTGATGTATATCGATCAACTCTACAAGTCTTCTTCGATCTAGTAGGATGGATCGTTTGAAACCAAGATACCTGCATGAGATCAAAATCAGGTGTCTTGAAAAAACCTTTTCAGTAGATAGAACTTTGTTTTCTCCAAAACTCTCGCAAGTATACATACCTGCGGTGACCTTCCACAAGTTTTGCCATGTTCCCATCATATGTGGGAATGAAAGTGTGACTGGCTGTACAAACCATGAAATCCAGGGCTGCCATTTGAGATGAATGATTCTGAAATTGCTGTAGCTCTGCTGGATCTAACAGCATTTCCTTTTTTACCTGAAATCAGAATTTAAGTCATAAGATCCAAAAGAATTATAAGCTAATCTACGTGTAAAAACTTTTTATATATATATATATATATATAAAAGAAGAAAGAAGAAGAAAAAAAAAAATATATATATATATATATATAAAAGAAGAAAGAAGAAGAAAATTAGAGGATTATAATAAAAGCTAAAAGGATAGATGAAAAGTTAATTAGTTATAATAACAAGATCTTGGGTCTCCAACCGTTGCAGGGTCTCACGAGGTTCTCTAGCTCACACAAGAGGATGTAAGAATGGTTTACATAACGTTAACTTTTTCACTGTATGTACAAGTTCGAAAAATCATTTCCAATTAAAGAAACATTAGCCAATAGTCTCTAAGCAGACGCAATTAGAGGATTATAGTAAAAGCTAAAAGGATAGATGAAAAGTTAATTAGTTATAATAACAAGATCTTGGGTCTCCAACCGTTGCAGGGTCTCACGAGGTTCTCTAGCTCACACAAGAGGATGTAAGAATGGTTTACATAACGTTAACTTTTTCACTGTATGTACAAGTTCGAAAAATCATTTCCAATTAAAGAAACATTAGCCAATAGTCTCTAAGCAGACGTAACAAAGCAAAGTATTTTTAGCCCTCAGAATGAACCATAAGCAGCAAGCGAGAGGGAGAAAGCATTCACAAAATTACAATGAGCAGTTCTTACAATCACAGAATGGTAATAAACTCACAATCCGGGGAAATGCTGCTCTTAGTGCTGCCAGTCTCTTTTCACCGCCGTAAATCTCACCAGCTGCAATATATATCTGCATATCCTTGTTGAAACCTAATGCTTGTAAAATCAGTGCTGCCTCCTCTGGTGTCAGAGGGCACAGACCCTGTGACCTTCTCTCTTCTGATACTATCTCTTTTTCTCTCCACCATGGGTATGCATACCTGGAAAAAAGGAGCAAAGCAATCACGATTTACAAAGAATACATTATCTCCTTATATGCCACAGCAAAAACTACTTTGACCATTCAATACTTTCGTAGAAAGACTGCGAAGAGAGATAAGGTTAGAAACAGAATTAAGTCTTGCCTCAAACAAAGTCCTGAGTGTATTTGACATAACTCAGAAAATAAAGCAAAAACTGCCATTATCATGCCAAAATTTGCCTGAATTTGTTATTTTGTTATTTTTGATGATCAACCATTCCAGACCAAGTATACTTTACAATGTTATGAGGCATATAATATAGTAAAGTTTTTATTTTTTGGCTATGACTTAGACTTTTATTTATGTATCTTTCCTAGCAACAGTAAGTTGACAGTACGCTTCCACAGATGCAGCATACCTTAAGCAAAAACAATACATCATATAATAGTTCTTCATAGAATCATTCCCAAAAACAATACATCAGCTTTCAAACACAACAAACCTCAACCGCTTTAGTTCATCAGCTTCTTCCACAGTGCAGCCATGAGTGCAACCTGAGAAAGCCAACATGTCCATCTCATATCTTAGATGCAAAGCCACAAAAGGTCCCTTTTCTTGAAGAATACGAACCAATTTGTATCCCAATGTCTCAATCTGAGAAGTGAATTTCAGTCCCTGGAAATTGACACGGCACCTGAGTTTTTGAAGGTCAAGTGGGATGCCATTGTTTGCGAGACGAGTATCTGTTCTGTTGAAATGCAACACTTTATACTTGCTGAAAATTGGCAGAATCTGCATTATAGGGCCAACACCATAAGTATGAATGTTTAACTGAAGCAGGTAAGGAGAATGTAATACCTAGATCCTTCTTAAAAAGAATATAAATTTGCAGTTCTAAAGAGATATAATATAGTTGTTCTTTAACTCATACAGTAACTTATAAAACATGTACAGACCTGTTGCACATAGTATTTTTCATTTGACCAACTAACAGGAGGCATCTCGAAAGGTTTGTATCCATATTTCTGATTATACTTCTTCGGCAACCTTCTGACAATGCGGATTTCTTCTCTTAATGAATCAATGAAATGTCTCACATCGAAGATATCCTCAAAATTACTGCATAAAGAAATTTAAAAAGTTAAAAACTTAAAGGATCCATCAACCAAGCAAATTATGCAACTTCTTCAAGAACAAATGAGCATACCTAGGGTCAGCCCAGAAAGATGTCTTATCAAGCTCTGGAATGACCAAGGTGAGATTCAAAAGCCGAGCCACAGTCACCATGTCACATATCTGAAATGTGAAATTAACTGAGCAAATAACTCAACAAAAGAGTAGGTAAAACACAAAAAAGGGAAGCAGAATAAGAACAAACCGCAGCACGCATTTGATTCAAGCCCCCATTGCAGGACACCTTCAGAAAACCATTACTTGTATAGTTTCCTGCAAAATTAAGAGTTATAATTTTATTTTGCCCAAAACTCAAATAAAATTGTTAAGAACTTGGGGCAATAAAGACGCATTTATTCTGATAATATCCTAAAATGTTAATAGTAGAAAAATATCTTTTCACATGCAAAGCGATTAAATAGTTTTTAAGTTATGCTGCTTAACATAATGATCTTAGCAAGTAGACTTGTAAATGCATGAGGTGTCACAAACACTCATTGAAACCAGGATATGGAGGAGATTTGAGTTTGAAAGGGAGACAAAAAAGTGCCACTAAAGTGATCCTTAAGACTAAGGTACGGAAGAATTGATCAACCAACCAGCAAAAAGGCATCAGCAGTAGAAGCACCCAACCCAAATTCTTAGGTTCAACTCTTGTGGTTCATTGAAAAATTTTTCTTCATTGTCTATCAACTTTTGAGACGTACGTGATTTTGAAAAATCCATGAACATGCAGAATAGAGATGCTATCTCCACTTGGACCAAGACATAACTAGCTGAAATAACAATTGAAGTTAAACAAGGAAATGAAGGATCATAAATCTATATGATAATGAGAACCATCTTACAACTTGATAAATTAAGTATAAGGCCAACTTTTTTGAAGATTGTTACTCGTATTGATACTTCCATCAGCAATGGTCAGCCTAAAACTTGTAATTTGCAAGCTACTTTTCATAGTCCATTTAATGCATCAGCCTTAATTTGATGTCCACGGTCATTAATTGGGGATCAAAACTATAAACATTTAATGCATCAGCCTTAATTTGTTGTCCATGCTCATTAGTTCAAGATCAATACTTTCGACTTAACAAATAAACCACGGTATTCGAACTCAAAACACATAATAATAACCACATAAAATTTTAAACTTAAGTACTAAAATAACCACCCACTTCTGATAAGCCTTCATGATCCTCTTATAAATCAACATCATAAATCAGTCAAAAGGGTTTTGCATCACCCAATTAAAAGTTCTCTGGTATCAGATTCACAATTAAATAAACCACATCCTTCTGCAAAGCAGTTAAACACAAGCTAACCCGTAGCAACTAGAGAGGATACTCTAACATCACAAAACAAAATTCCCAACTTTATCACTAAAACAACTGCACCCACTTCCTATACTTCATATAACATCATCAAAAATCATCAGGCCGGTTTACATCACTCTATTAACATGGCCGCATGCACCTTAGAAAAATAATATTAAAAAAAAAAAAAATCAAAAGACAATAAAACAGAAAACTCACTTGCGGCAACGACAGGTAGCAACGGCGGAGATGGAACAATCACTTCGTCATGGGTAGGAAATCGCGTAACCCACGGAATTATATTGGTGAAAATCTTGGGGTGCCAGAGCTCTCCAACCGCCACTAACTGTACCAAACAAGTCCACAACAATATGCTCGAACATATCCTAATAAACCACACCTGTAACCTCGTCCTAGGAATCACCGGCGCCTGTAATTTGTCGCATCTAACTTGACTACTCTCAGATCTAACCTCCATTTGTCTTCACTCCTCATCGCCGCTTCATTGAAAACTTCGATAAAACTTTGCTTTCACACAAATTCAACGAAGACCCAGTCCGATTCGATGCATGAGAACCGCAAAAAACCATGTACATTGTGTAATCAATCCAAGATTTTTGAATTTGTGATAGCGTCACCAGTAAGACTGAGACGTTGTAATCATGAAAATATTCGGTTTTTTTTTGACAAATTAAGGAACTTTTAAGAGATCAATAAGATACAGGAATTTTTTACAGAGGGAGGTGAGGAGTCACGAGCGAAAAAAGAGAGATTAAATAAATCTGACTCGAACCAAAAATAAGCTACAGGTACTTTTTTTTTTTTTTTTTTTTTCTTTTCCCTCTCCGACTTGTTGCAGAGACAATCGTCAAATTCTGATAATATTATATGTATACTGTTTCTTCTTCGTTGAGGGAATTGAATTCCTCTTGATCCGGAATTAGTTCAGGTTTTTCAAGGAAATTATGGATCTTTTAAGATCCGACGGCTTGTATGTTATTATGATTAAGGGTGTGTTTTTTAGCTAGCCTTTTAAGTGGAGACCAAAAATTTAATTTTATTTGTCTGTTAAATAAATAAGCATCCTTAGGTGGGAATGAACAGAAAGCTTTGAGAAATTATAAAAAGGTATTTAAAAAATAAAATAAAATTTTTTATTTAAAAAGAATATTTTAAAATATTTAAATTATAGTACAGATATTAAATAAAATTAATTCTTAAAAAGAGCTTTTTGAAAAAATTCCAAGTAAATATAGTTTTTAATATATAAAAAATTTCCTTTCACGGAATAATTAAAAAGATTCCTTAACTTTTCATTAGTAGAAAAATTATACAAAATACACTTTAAAAACTGATCATGCACTTATAATTTCTTTTAACTTTTAAAAAATAATATATTTTTTTTACTGTTATTATAATTAAGTACTTTCCATTTTCAGATTTAGATACATTTCTACATTTTTTTTTTTTTTTTTTTTATAGAGATCTTTACATTTTATTTAATTTAATTTATGGGGTTCAGTCACTTTTTTTTTATTAAAATAAATTCCATTAAATAGTTCCAGGTAGAGTTTATGATAATGGAATCATTTATGTCATTTATTCATTTAAGATTTTCACATGGAATATTTTAATAAATGTATCAATTCTTAGAGATAACAATAATTGTTCCATCCCATTTTTATAAACATATTTGGATTATATATGTAATTTATTTTTATTTTTATTTTTTTAATAAAAAAAGGGTAAAGTGGGTCCAGATTGTTTAATACCATCGATAGAATCAACGAGGACTCCTACAAGAATCAAAACGAAGATGATAAAATAATATCAGATAAAAATTTTGAGTTTGTGTCTAAAATTTATTAGGTGTAAGGTTGTTAAAAGATAATACTTATCGACAAAAGATAGTTCCCACACATTGAGGTTGTTATAATTTAAAAAATAAAAAACAAATTATTTATTAAAAAAATAAATTATTTTATATAAAATATTAATTAAACAATTTCATGTATATTCACATGAAATGGTCTTTTTTTTTTAAAAAAAAAAAAAAACCAAACAAAGCAACTACAACAGAAATCAAAGAGGATTAGATCTGCCACAAAAGGGGGAGCCTTCTCAATCCAAACTAACAAATCCGAAACAGAAAGAGCAAACCTAGCTAAACTACGAGCAATCCATTATACAAAACCTAGCTAAACAGTGAAATGGTTCTGACTTGTATATACAGTTTTTATTAAAATTTTATCCATTATTCGTGATCATAATGTTAAAAAAAAAATATAGTAACTATTTAAATTACGAATAAATATACATAAATTACTTTATTTGATTTGCAATTGTTTATTACCAATATACCAATTATTTGCAAATTGGCCTGCAGTGCGTGCAAATTTTTTAGAATTTTTATACAAAGTGCCAATTTTGTTGTTTTAGTTCTCATAAAAAAAAATATATCTACTAAAAAAGTCAAACCAATTAATGGAAAAATTTATATTAATCAGCCAATGTCCAACCCTTCTAGTCCACTTGGGCTTCTCTTTCACGTAAAGCTTGCCTTTGTGTTCACACAATTTCAAAAGCAGTTGAATAATGATTGAGTGGATCCTGACCCAAGTTAGGAATATGTGATATTATAATGGGGGAGGAGTGGACAATGTAGATAATGAATACATAAATTCTCTTCAGTTGCAACAATATTTGGAGAAACAGCCAACTCAATATGTGGACAAAATTATTTTCATTAATCCCTTCAATTTTCAATGGAAGTTTGCAAGATTAACCAACTCAATCAGCAGTCAATTTTCTGAAATTGAATTAAACCAATCAACCAATTGCAAAAAATTGTTCTAATTGCCCAAATGGCTATTGATAGACGTACCAAGCACTTAAAAACATTTTAAGGGAAAATAACCTCATATCTCACCCAAGGAGTGCCTTAAGTACACCATCATTAATCATTATCATTCAATACAACTTGCTCATTTCTTCAATAAATTTAACAACTTAAAAGAATGCAAAGTTGGACTACCAAATGTCATCTCATGCAGTTAATCCACAATTTTCTCACACTGTTAACATACAACAAAAACCAAACTTACCAAAAAGTTGGTTCTGCTCCTGGTCCATGATATAATGATTCAGGGGCATTCAATAAGGTTTAAACTTCCTCGAGGCCCTCAATTGTTGTATCCGCTTTCTGTCCTGCTCAAATTTGCTTTGAAGCATCATTATTTCTGCAAGCAAGTAAATCACATCATTTGATCAATTACCAACAGTCAAATAGAATCAAAATGATCCACAAATTATCTAGTGCAATTTCCAATGAAAAAGTAAGAAGAGAAAATCCTTAAGTAATAACAGGAGCAAATTCAATTGTGATTAAATGGACAAGAGCAGATGCACCTTTTTACTTTCTGACCTCTACTAGCTGGGCTATAGAACATAAGAGTAAGGTCTTTGGATCAAATATCATTCACACACAGGGTGAGAGGGGCAACGTTAAGGCTGGTGGTGGGATGGGGTTTACAGAAAATAAACAGATGTGTAGACCCTTTCCATCCTTTAATTCCCTCATTCCTGGTCAATGTGAGACTTGATTCCAGGTTTTTGATTTACTCTCAACAGACTAAAAGCTAAGCTAACCGGTATCCTTTCCAAAGAGACACGTGAATTAAACTTTTTAGGAAATTTCACACATTTTGTCTCATCTTTTTATCAACAACATTACGCGAAAATTTCGTAGACTTAAATTTTTGTGTTCTATAGTTAATTTCTAATGAATATGATAGGTATATATGCATATATCATTTAAAGGAAAAGAAACGATGAACAAAACATTTTATATAAGATTTTTTGTCATACCATTCCTCTGGGCTTCTCTTCTTTGAAAACGATAGAAATCTAGTCCAACTTCTTTTCTCTTCTTCTTGGCCAACTTATCCTCCACAACAGCCTGGGCAACAGAGCCCACAGCAATTCCACTTTCAGAATCTGTGGTCTTTTTCCTTCCTTTATGATGTACAACAACTGTCCATCCCCCTTCTGCCGCCTGAGATTCTCTTTCTTTTCTTTCCTGTAGATGCCATAACCATCCAATAAGAAACTAATAGCTAAAGGTTAACTGCATGTCTGCATCCTAACCAGAAGAGAAAAATAAAGAGCTATAGAGGTTCCATAGACAGGCAAAAAAAAAATTCCGTAACAATAAATACAAACACAGACTTACTGATTTTATTAATAATTCTTCTAGTTACCATACCTCAGTGCACATCAACAATATTATATATACAAGACATGAAATTCCAGTTCACATGAGCAAATATTAGACAAGACACCAATGCATAAAGTAAATGCTACAATTGTCAATCAGTTTTAGCAGCAGATAAACACATGTACCTTTTTCAAAGACAATGCTGTACAAATGAAACATTACCGTGTCACCCAAACGGGCTGGTGGAGACAAGAAAAATAAAGAGTATTTAATGGGAGTTAACAGTCATTCAAATGGATGCATAACCAAAGTACCTGTTCAAGTTGTGCTTCATGAGCAGTAATAAACTCATCAATTCTTTGTTGTAAAACCTTCAAACCTGGTCTACTTTGATGGTATTCTGTAATCCATTCTGTAGTTCAAGAAGTCCAGGATAAGAAAACTAAATAATAAAGCATGACTTATTCACAACAGTGAAATAATATGCTTAAAGTAAAACCAGATATAAAACTGACATTTTGCATTTAACTTCTGTCATAAACATGTAGTAAGTTTTGGCAGTTTCTTTAAAAAGAGGGAAGGGGGGAAATGACAAAACTCAAAAGAAGTATTAGAGGTTGAAAATTCTAAACAAACTGAGCTTATGGCAACAACAGGTGAAGTCCGATTACTAGAATACTCCTAATTTTAGCTTTTATAACCAATGATTATAATGAGTTTGGCATCATATCATGCACAATCAAAACACAAACATAACCAGTTCAATTCTCCATACTTTTCATCCCTTTCGAGCTGTCCTCATCTCCTGAAGAGATAAAATAAACTTCGTCCTGATCAGCTTCCCTCCTCTTTTCCATTAACCCATCAACCTTTGATGAATCCTTCTTTCTCTTCCTCCGAGCTTTCTTAGACTTACCTACAACAAGTAAAAGAAAAAATCAATGAAACCATATAAGCATATTTGTATAACTACATGACTATTTAAAGCTGTTTGCCGAGTTATTGTACACCTAACAAAAAACCACCACTATGAGTTAATATTTTGCTCCATATCATTATACCAAGCCCTTTAGAATTTACAATCTCCCCTTGGAAGTGGCTTGGGTCTATTACCAAAAATTTCTAAGAAATAAACTTAAATAAGATTAGTGGAAAAACAAAAAAAAAATAGCACGGAAGACATCTAAATAGCATTAATAAATTTCCTTGCAGACAATAAAAGTAAAGAAGAGTCATGACTTAGGAACAAGAGTATGGAATCAACTTCCCCAAATAATTGAACGAATAACTAGAATAAAATTGAATAATAAAGCGAAACGTTTAAAAACAATTGAGGGAGATTGCATTGACCACTGAATCCCCATTCAGATTAATAAATATTTCTAGATGGCAGACAACCTTTTGAAAATAAGAATAATAAAAATAATAACTAAGCTCATTTTGTCACACACCATTCAGATTATCAACATCGTCTTCATCCTCTGCACCAAGCTCACCAAATTTATCAAGAAAAGCGTTATTTTCCTCCTCACTTTTTCTTATCTTCTTCTTTGATTTGTTCTTCTTCTTTTCTCCAGCTACTTTTATTGAATCATCTGAAAATCGATAGCAGACATTAATAAGATAAAATTAATTTTAACAAACACAATACAGGTTGTCTAAACTATTTCCACCTTTTCTCTTCTTATTCCCAGTATATTTATTCTTTTTATGTTCTTCTTCCACTGAATTTGACTTTTTATCTGAAAACAACAAAAAAGCAGGCACAATCACTCAACAATAAACTTCTCTACAATCAAAAATCATATACAAGTTTATGTTATTGTTCAAATTAAGTAACTATGTAAAAGGCACCATACAAATCTGCAAACAAGAAAACCATGGCCAAGAACCACAAACATTGATATTAGATTGATGGAGATATACGAGTATCATTTTAGACAATTTGGCTACAATTTCTACTTAACAGAAAACTCAAAAATGGTCATATATCCATACAATATCTTTTCATTTTTGTTTTACATTAAAATAACAACAGAAAACTGTTTACTCGAAGATAGTGGCAGTGGCGTCATTGACAGTTGGACGGTGTTCGATTGGTGGTTGCTATTCCTCGTTTTGGACGTCTCACTCTGACGTTGAATGGCGTGGTGGCTGCTGCCGGTGTTCAGGCGGTGGTCGACGGGTCTAACGGCGGCAGGATTTCACGATGAAGTCGCTGGTGGTGTTGGCGGCTCTAAGAGAAAGACGCAGAGCGCGAAGTAGAGGTTGAGTTTGGACCAAATTCCTAATCTGTTGTAACAAAAAACAACAATAAAAAAAAAACCCTATCAAATTCCTAATTTTTAACCCGACACCAATTTTTTTTTTTTTTTTAAGGGAACCCGTCGACCCCGACACCAATTAATGAGTTTTTATTTTTTATTTTTTTTTATTTTAGGGAAATTCATAAATACTACCCTAAAACGTGTAAATAATGTTTTAACCACATATGTAATTTCAATTGTTTTTAACCAACTTAAATTTGAATGTCCTAAATACCCCTAATTTAATTGCCATCCTCCTCCAATTAGGGGTGGGCGTCCAACCCAATCCAATAAAAATTATATGTAAAAAATTTAACCTAACCCAACCCAATATTAGTCGGGTTGGGTTGGGTTGATCGGGTTAACTTTAAAATATAAAAAAAAAAAAAATTCATACAACTTAAGTTAAAATACAAATATTACATCAAATATCGAATGTTACATCAAATATTAATTATAACATTATACAATCATGTAATTTAAACTCTCTTAACATAATATAATAGTTAAAATCCGAATACTATATCAAATATCAATTCTAACATTATATAATCAAATATCATTTGAACTCCTATATTCATAACATGAAAACATAACATAAAATAAGTACATATGTATAATTCATAAGCCACAAAAAAAAAGCTACATAGTGAACCAATTTGATAATTTCTCATTCGCCTTCGTCTAAATATCCTTTCCTATTGACAATGAAAAAGGAACAAAAAAAGTGAATCTTGTAAAGTTTATTACTAAGTATAAAATAAAATTGAGAGAAGAGAGACGATCGAATAGAGAGAAAAAAAGGGAGGAAGAATAGGTTGGAGGATGAAGGAGAAAGATAATGTAAAAATGTGTAGAGGGTATTTCAAGAATTTTTGGTTATATGGTGAATTAATTTATAGGACAAAATCATAAATAACTCCTAAACTTGTAAAGAATTGTTTTTAATTATACACGGATTTTTGATTATTTTTAACCATGTCAAATTGGAAAATTTTCATTTCCCCCATTAATAAAATATATCAAATTTCCTTTCCTCCCACTGATTTCACTCTACCATTTCAAACGACTCAACACACTTTACCTAGAGAGAGAAATGACTGCATCATCGGGAAAGAGGTCGTCGACGATGCTGATGAAGACATGCTAATCGCACAATGCCGTGAGACTCGTGTTAGATGTGGAGACAAAATACAAAATTATTAAAGTAAAGGTGGTGGAAAATTAATCATTTTGTTGGGTTTAATTAGTGGTTAGGGTCATTATTAATGTTTGGTGGTTGAGAACTATAATCATATTTTGGTGGTTGTATGCTCTCTTCTCCTCCTTATAAATACCCACCAAGCAGGATGTAGCCCATGTAGAGGCTAGGGTAGGTTTAAGTCCATCATGTTAAAATGAAAAAAAAATGTCAAAGTAATATAATTTGGGTTGTTTCAATATATATATATATATATATATATATATATATATATATATATATAATTTGGGCCTTATAAAAATGAAAAGAAAAAATAAGTAAAAAGCCTAAAAATTAACAAAAAAAAAAAAAGAGAAATCTTATAGTTTAGACCCAATAGTATTTTAACCTTAAACTTATCCTAACCAATTTAACCTAACTACTCATCGTATCACAAATCTGAAATCACATCCTCTCTATCTCAATCAGATGCTATAGTAACGGCAGCAGCTTTTTTTTTTTTGTTCTCTTCTCCTCATAACTCACAAATTACCTTCACTTTCTTTGTTGTGTTCTTAGGACCACCATTCTTTTATCTCTCTTTGTAAGTATTTTTTTTATTATTTATTAGTTCTTTTATTTTAATTATTTATATATTCCATTATTTATTTTGTAGCACCTCCCGACCCGATCCGGCCGGACCGACCCGGGACGCGCTACCCGGACTTTCACATCTTTTCAAAACTTCATTTTTCTTTTTTAAAATCAGTTTTCTATGTTTTCAAAAATCATTGTGAGCCCATAAAACTAATTAAACTTTTTACAAAAAATCCGGCAGAGTACCGTTTGTTTTTCGGACTTTCCAAAGACCTGTTTTCCACAAATCAATTCAATTCCAATTTCAATAACACTTCAATATCAATTTCAAACAATTGCGCACTCTGCCGTTTAGTGCGACTTATCAAAATCTTTCGTCACAATTTATAAAATAAAACAAATCAGACTTTACTATTTACATTTAAATAATAAAAGACAGAAATCATACAATAATTAATTACAAAACATTTTACAAAACGTATTTACAAATTCCCTGTATATGCATGCTTTCAGAATATATATACACATATCATAAATATAGTTACCCAACTGTATAATCTCTGTGACTCGGTCTGCAACTTGCTCTTCCTTCAATCTTTAGCCTCCTCTGGATTCCTGGTACCTACGCGTTAGAAACAAACTAACGCGCTAAGCATAAAGCTTAGTGGGTGTACTAAAAACTCAATTAAATAAATCATAATATAAATGTATATAAATCACAATATATATATTTCAAAACAATTTCATTTCTATTGCATTTCAAAACAATTAAATTTCGAAAATCAAAGCATTAAACAATTCCAATTACTTTAATTTCAATAATGAAGTCAATAATGTTCGTTTCACTTTTGAATTTCAATCAATTCTGGCCCACTAGAATACTAAACATTCTAGGACTGGAATATGGGTCAATGTGACGTCCGGGGTTGCCCCGCAACAACAGTCACTGATATCACGTGATTGTCCGAGATTGCCCCGCAACAACAATCACTAATATCATCGCGATTGTCCGAGATTGCCCCGCAACAACAATCGCTAGTATCATTGTGATCGTCCGAGATTGCCCCGCAACAACGATCACTAAAATCGGTGTGATTGTCCGAGATTGCCCCGCAACAACAATCACACAATAACAACGACGCAGTACTGCTCAGTAAAACCCAGCTGGTATACCAACCTCCTATATCCATTTCTATGTCTAAGTATCCTAGGGCCGTTACAATAAATAAATTTTCAAGAAATCACAATATATTACAAATCATAAATCACAAATCATAACAGTCAAAATATTCGAAATCGAAATTGAAATACGATTTATCACAAATCAGTCCATAATCAACAATAATCATACAAAAATATAAATCATGTATTATTAACGGAATCTACGAAATCGAAAGAAAACCAAGATGCGATCTAACTTCAACGTGTTCCAAGATTAACCAATCATCAATTTTTACATATAAAATAAACATTTTTCATACGAATAATCGAAAACGAAATCTTCCAGCAAAATCAAAAACGAAAACGGAAACAAAAACGAAAACAATAACGAGAAACTTTTCGTAACGATTTCGAAAACAAATGTACACCTACTTGGAATCCGTGTTTTCGTTCGACAAATCACGGTTCCACGATTTCTTTCCCTTTTCCTTTCCTCCTACACTTCCTTTTCTCTTCTCTCTCTTTCTTCTTCTTCTTCTTTCTTTTCTTCCCTTTTCTTTCTCTTCTCCTTCTCTTCTTCCTCTTCTTTTCTTTTCTTTTTCTCTCCCTCGGTCTGTCTCTTTCTTTCTGTTTTTCTGTGGCTTCCGCGAGAAGCCAAAATTTTTTTTATATTTTTGTCGCTACCGCGACCGCCGTTGCGACCTGTGGTCGCGGCACCAGGTCGCGATACTCACTGGAGTGCGCGCACCGCCTTCCTCGCGAGCGCGCCTTGGTCGCGCGAGTGGTCGCGCTGCTCTCTGCCCGTTTTTGACAATTTCATCGCGAGCAGTCCATCGCGACCTGTGGTTGCGGTGGCTGGTCGCGTTGCTCACTGCCAGGTTTTGCCATTTTCATCGCGAGCAAGCCATCGCGACCTGTGGTCGCGGTGACTGGTCGCGGTACTCACTGCCAGATTTTGCGTTTTTCACCGCGAGCGAGCCATCGCGACCTGTGGTCGCGGTGACCAGGTCGCGATGCTCTCTGGTCCAGTTTTCCAATTTTTTCATTTTTCACTATTCAATCCGGTCCGCTGGAAATCATAAAATAACCATACATTTAATTACATTTACACCCCCTCAAATAGTAAAAATTTATTTTTCACATATTTCATATATATAAAAAATTCATCACCCGAAATCCGGGATGTTACATATTTGTTTATAATATACTTCATTTTATATAGTAATTTATTTATTATTGTTTGATTGTAGTTGTTGTTTATTTATTTATTTTTACTATTGTGTTGTAAATTAATATAATTTTATGAGATAAATTTTTTTTTTATACTAATTAATTATTTATTGTTTTTTCTAATTTTATTAGTTGTTAACTTAATTTTATTAGTATTTAATTTTGTGAGATTAGTTAGTTGTTTATTTAAATTAATACTAATTAAATATTTCTTGTTATTATGCACATCTTTTATGGTTTAATAGTTTTTTTTTAAGGTTAGTAGTTTTGTATGAACATAATTTTAGAAAATTAGGGATTTTTATGCTAAATAATTTTTTCGTATTCTATTAGAAATTTAATAGTTTTGGTATATGATTATTTGTAATGTAATTTTTGTTTTGAATTTTTTAAAATATATTTAATTATTTTTATAGGTCATAATGAAAAGAAAAAATATCTTTCATTATTTCAATAAAAAAAATGATGATCAATCATCAAGTATGTAACATCCCGAATTTTGGATAATTAATTGTGAATATGTGGATATAAAATATTTGTGAGTTGAGGGGTGTAAATGTAATTAAATGTATGTTTATTTTATGGTGTCCAGGTAGACCAGATGAAACGGTCCGAAAATGATGTATGAAGAGTGAAAAACTGGGACAGTGAGTACCGCGACCTGGTCACCGCGACCACAGGTCGCGATGAAAAAAATGAAATTCGAGCAATGAGCATGGCGACCACCAGCGCGACCAGAGTACCGCGATGTGTGGTCGCGATAAAGGTGGTGGAGTTGCTCCAGTGAGCAACGCGACCTGGTGGCGCGACCACAGGTCACGACGACGGTCGCGATGACCGAAATGATATAAAAAAAAAATTTCCTTCTGTGAGAAGCCATCGAAAAACAGACAGAGAGGGAGAGAGTGCAGAAAACGAGAAAAGAAGAAAAAAAGAAAGAAAAAAAGAAGAAGAAGAAGAAAAAGAAGGGAAAGAAGAAGAGAAGGGAAAGAAGAAGAAAAGAAGAGAAAGAAAGGAGGAAGAAGAAAAGAAGAGAAAGGAAAGAGGAGGAAGAAAAGAAAGAAAGGAAAAAGGAAAACTCAGAAGGAAAAAGGACGTAGAATCTGTAAAACGGTATCCAGGTTAGTGTACACACAGTTCTGAAACCTTTTTATATTGTTTATTGACTTAAAGAATCTAAGTTCATATTTATAATTTTCGTATAGTCGTATTTCGTATATTGATTGCAATAGTTATTTTTCAAATTGTGAAGAATATTTGAAATTGATTTTGAAATACAGAAATTGGGCTTATATCGAATCTATGGATTTATTTTCTGTATTCTGTTATTTATAATTATCAATGAATATTGAGTTTGAAATTTGATTATTGTAAGTTGTTTGAAATGTGACTGAATATTTGTATTTCCTGAATTAAATTTTATGGCCCTGATATATGTATAGGGATATATGGATATAGAAGATTGACATGTCAATTGGATGAATTTATGGCAGTACTGCACCATGATGTATGATGTCTCTGATTGTTGATAATACGGATACCATTTCCTCGTGAAATGGGAAACCGACTGTTTAATATGGATACCATTTCCTCGTGAAATGGGAAACCGACTGTGAAAATATCAGGATACCATTTCCTTGTGAAATGGGAACCGACTGTTTATATAGAGGGATACCATTTCATATGAGATGGGAAACCCGGCTGAAAAACTCGTAATCCAGTCCTGTAAACCCTGTTATGTGTATCAAGGGCCAGATTGAGAAGTTATGGTTAGAAAATGTTATGGAAAATAAAGAAATGATATTGAAATTGAAATTCAGAAACTTTTGAAACACTGTGTGTTTATATAGTTATATTTCTGAAATTTTGTTTTTAAGTTTTATTGTTTATTTCTATATCTTTCTGAATTTCTGAATTTACGATATATTGTTTTAGATATACTGTTTTATATTATATTACCATTTATTTTAGTGTACACCCACTAAGCAGTATTGCTTAGCGCGTTAGTTTTGTTTCTAACGCGTAGGTAATAAAGATATCGAGGACGGAAAAGACTGAAGAGGCACCAACTGCAGAGGAGAGTTCAGAGTCATACTCACCATCTTTTGGGGTAGTTAGTTATATAAATATTTATGTATAATGTAATTAGATATGCATGCATATACAGAGAATTTGTAATTATGTTTTGTAATAATGTGCTGTAATTAATTATTTTATGTTTTCTGTTTTGCATTTCTCGAAGGACTATAATTAATTAATTGTTTTATAAACTGTTTGAAAGTCGCACTAAACGGCAGAGTACGCATTTGAATGAAATTATATTTGAAGTGTTGTGGATTTTATGTGCTTTGAATTGTATTGGAAAACAGGTTTTGGGAAATCAAAAAAACAGAGGGAACTCTGCCGAAATTTTTTTAAACTGTATTTTCAAGGGGCTCACTAAACAAATATTTTTAAATCACAAAGTGATATGATTTTAAATGGTTTGAAATAAATAAAGTGAATTTAGAAAGTTTTTGAAAACTGGTAGCACTTCCTGGGTCGATCCAGACGGGTCGGGTCAGGGGGTGTTACAAAGTAGGTCAAATGTTCTAAGTGATATAGATACTTCAAGTCCAAAGTCTCCTTTCAAGACTAAAAGGTCTAAATTTGAGAACGACTATACTCCATCTCATATCGATACTCCTTATTTTTGAACATGATTCCGGAAAGCATATACCAATATGGCAATATCTCATTAATAAGCAAGATGAGGTTCGAAGAGTTTATATTGATATAGGACAATGTTAACCTATTTTCGACTATCCATTGTCGAAAAGTGGGAATCAAAATCGTCGGTTTCAACGTTCTTGGTTCACAAGATTTTTATGGCTTGAGTACTCCATAGAAAATGATCGTGCATATTGTTTTCCATGCTATATTTTTTATAGTAGTACATCACAATATCGCATGTTCACTATTGAGGGTTTCAACAATTGGAAGAGAGTTAATTGTGGAGACAGTTGTCCATTGAAAAAACATGAAGGAAGTGATGATCACTGTTCACTACACAATACAGTTATACAGCAATGGGCAAACTTGAAAGACCCATCTTTGCATATTGACAGAAGAATAAATAAACAATCTTCACAAGCAGTTATGCAGAATCGATTACTTCTCAAGACTTCAATAGAAACTATGAAGTAGTTAGCATTGCAAGGGTGTGCCTTTAGAGGTAATGATGGATCCACCAATTCTACTAATCACGTAAGCTTTATTGAATTGATAATGTTGCAGGCAAGAGTGAATAATGAGATTGCTGGAGTTGTCTTGGATAATGCTGCTCAAAATGCAAAGTATACATCACCGATGATTCAACATAAGTTACTGAAGATTCAAATTTAAAGTCTCCTTCCAAGACTAAAAGGTCTAAATTTGAAAACGATGATACTCCATATCATATCAATACTACGTAATTTGAACGTGATCTCGGAAAACGTATTCCAATAAGGCAATATCTCATTAATAAACAACATGAGGTTTGAAGAACTTATATCAATATGGAACCATATCAACCTAATTTCAACTATCCATTATCGAAAAGTGGGAATCAAAATCGTCGATTACACCTTATCAGGGACGTAGCCCACACTGTCTGTAAATCCTGGCTACGTCTATGCCACCAAGTGTAATAGGCAAAACACACCAATATACACTGAGAGAACAATTGTAAGAGAGAGCAATTGTAGAGAAAGAGAAGTTTGTGTGAGAGAGCTTTGTGAAAGTTTTGAGAGAAAATTCAGAGAGCTGTAAGCTTGTAATTGTTTTTCTCTTTAAATAGTGAAAGTGAGTGTGCTCCATGAATGTAGGCAAGTTTGTGCCGAACCACATAAATTTGTAGAAAATTCTTAGTATGCTTTGAGGTTACAGTATTGTCTGATTTTCCAAATCAGAAAAGAATTGTTCTTGAGATTTACTGATTTTGTGCCGTGGTGTGGAAAGTACATGTCTAGGAAAGATTCTGGCTAGGAAAGACTTAGTACTTAAACGTGTCCGTTGTGACCCACCTCTCTTTCCTGGGAACTTATCCGGTGTGCTGTTCACAACTACGTACACTATTCAATATACGGTTACTGTTCACCATAGGTGTTAACCGGAGGTGTTGATCGGGTTTGACCAGAAGTGTTAATCGGGTTTGATAGGAGGTGTTGACCGGGTTTGACCGGGGGTATTGACCGGGTTTGACCAGAAGTGTGACTGGATTTGACCAGAAACCGGCTTTGACTAATGGCATTGATCAGTGTTGACTGTTGACCAGGTGTGTTGATCGTTGACTTAAAGAATTTGCAAAGTATTATCAGAGTAAGACTTTTGCAAGTTTGAGTGGGAGCAATGGCATCAGAAAAAGATAATTCCAAAATAGAGAAATTTGATGGCATAAATTTTGAATTTTGGAAGATGCAAATTGAAGATTACTTGTTTCAGAAAGATCTATACTTGCTCTTAAAAGGTATAAAGCCAGAAAAGATGACGGATTCCGATTGGTAGGTACTTGATCGAAAAGCACTTGGTACCATCAGGTTAACTCTATCAAAATCAGTTGCCTTCAACATCAAGAATGAAACGACAACTGTATCTCTAATGGCAGCCCTTTCCAGTATGTATAAACAACCATCTGCAGCCAACAAGGTACATCTAATTAAAACATTATTCAATCTAAAAATGGCCGAAAGAGGAAACTTCAGAAAACATTTGAATGATTTCAACGAAGTGACGGATCAACTAACATCAGTGAATATCACATTCTCTGATGAAGTCCGAGCCTTGTTAATTCTCGGACAACTGCCTGAAAGTTGGAGAGGCATAGTTACTGCGATTAGTAGCTCCGTAGGAAAATCAAGTCTTAAGTTCGACGATGTCGTAAGTATGATTTTGACGGAAGAGATCAGAATGCAGTCATACAATGCATTAACTTCAGGATCAGCCCTAAATATGGAGAACAGCAGTAGAAATTCAAATAGAGGAAATGAGCGTGGTAGATCTACCTACCGTAGCAAGTCAAAGAACAGGAGATCCAAATCTAGAAATTTCAAAAATTCCCAGAGCTCGAAGACAGTTGAGTGTTGGAAATGTGGGAAGATTGGGCACTATAAAAATCAATGCAAGAGTTGGAAGAATAATGATGAGGTGAAAGCAAAAGCAAATGTCGCTTCCACTTCTAGAATAAATGATGTCTTGATATGCTCTTTGGAGAGCAAGGAAGAATCTTGGGTGTTAGATTATGGAGCATCATTCCATGCTACTTCGCGGAGAGAACTCTTCGAAAGGTATGTACCCGAAAACCTTCGTAAGGTATACCTGGGTGATGACCAACCCTGTGATATTGTTGGTAAAGGTGCAGTGAAGATTAAGTTGAACGAGTCTGTATGGGAACTGAAGGATGTCATACATATTCCCGACTTGAGAAAGAACTTAATCTCAATAGGGTAGTTGGCTAGTGAAGGCTTTACTACGATCTTCCACGATAACAATTGGAAGATTTCAAAGGATGCAATGACAATTGCACGAGGCACGAAGACCGGTACTCTTTACTTGACAACAGGAGTTTGCAGCTCAATTGCATTTACAGAAGGAAACGAAGATTCAAACTTGTGGCACCAGAGACTAGGCCACATGAGTGAAAAAGGGGCTCAAAGTTATGCACTCAAAAGGGAAACTATCAGGACTACAATCAGTAGAAATTGACATGTGTGAAGACTGCATACTTGGAAAGCAGAAGAGAGTCAGCTTTTAGACAAGCAACAGAACCCCAAAGAAGGAGAGGCTTGAGCTCGTTCACTCCGATGTTTGGGGACCAACATTTGTCTCATCCATTGGTGGAAAACACCACTTCGTGACTTTCATTGATGATCATTCCATAAAGGTATGAGTTTACTTTCTTAATCACAATTCCGAAGTGTTTGATGCTTTCAAGAAATGGAAAGCAATGGTAGAAAATGAGACAGGGCTGAAGATTAAAAAGCTTAGAACCGATAATGGTGGTGAATATGAAGACACCAGATTCAAGATGTTCTGCTATGATCACGGTATCATAATGGAAAGAACTGTGCCGGGTACTCCTCAACACAATGGTATAGCTGAGCGTATGAACCGAACGTTGACTGAGAGAGCCAGAAGCATGCATTTACAATCAGGTCTACCAAACCAGTTCTGGGCAGAAGCAGTTAACACAGCAGCTTATTTGATCAATCGAAGTCCATCGGTACCATTAGAACTCAGAATACTAGAGGATGTATGGAGTGGAAAAGAGGTAAAACTCTCACATCTGAAAGTTTTTAGTTGCCTAGCATATGTGCATATCAGTGATCAAGGCAGGAATAAACTTGATCCCAAATCTAATAAGTGCACTCTCCTTGGCTATAGAGAAGATGAGTTTGGCTACCGTCTTTGGGATGACGAAAATAAAAAGATAATTCGCAGCAGAGATGTAATCTTTAATGAAAAGGCAATGTACAAGGATCGGCATACATTGGACATTAACAACTCAGAGCAGAGTGAGCCAATGTATGTAGATGAAGATGATGCTCCAGATAGTCCTGAAACAAAGTTGACAGTTGAGTGCCCTCAGCCAGAGAAACCTGCTGAACAAAGCAGCACGCAACAGTGTGACATGCCACAACTTAGAAGATCAAGTCGGCCTCATGTACCAAATAAAAAATACATGAACTATTTGTTGCTGACTGATAGAGGTGAGCCTGAATGTTACGATAAGGCATGCCATGCAGCAAATGCCAACCAGTGGGAGTTTGCTATGCAAGAACAGATGAAATCTTTAATCTCAAACAAGACATGGGAGCTCGCCAAATTGCCCATGGGAAAGAAAGCTCTCCGTAATAAATGGGTGTATCGGGTGAAAGAAGAGCATGATGGCTCTAAGAGATACAAAGCTCGCCTAGTTGTCAAAGGATTCCAATAGAAGGAAGGAAGTAACTACACCAAAATTTTTGCTCCTGTTGTGAAGCTCAATACTATCAGGTATGTTTTAAGTATTATTGCTAGTGAAAATCTCTATCTTGAGCAGTTAGATGTGAAGACCACATTCCTTCATAGAAATCTATAAGAAGAGATATACATGTACTAGCCATAAGGTTTTGTAGAAAAGGGGAAAGAAAATCTAGTGTGCAGGTTAAAGAAGAGCTTGTATGGCTTGAAACAAGTTCCAAGATAGTGGTACATGAAATTTGATAGTTTCATGCACAAATAAGGTTTTCAGAAGTGTAATGCCGACCATTATTGCTACTTTAAGAGGTGTAAGTCCAATTATATCATCTTGCTACTTTATGTAGATGATATGTTAGTAGCTGGTTCAGATATAGGCGAGATCAAAAGCTTGAAGTGGCAATTGTTAAAAAAGTTTAACATGAAAGACCTGGGTCCAGCTAAAAAGATTCTTGGAATGCAAATCACTAGAGATAAATAAGAAAGGACCGAATCCGCTCAGACCGAATTAGGGAGCGTTACTATATACTGAAATCTCTGCTTTTCTTCTATAAAATCACAACTTTAAAATTTTATTAAACCTTTTGAAAATGGTCCGAATAAATTTCTGAAAATTTCGCCAGAGTTTCCTCTATTTTTCTGACTTTCCAAAACCTGTTTACCATTTAAAATTCCATAAAAATCAACACTTCTAATTCTCAAATCACTTTTGCGCACCCTTCCAAATTTAGTGCGACTTTTCAAATCAATTCACCACAATATAATTTATGATTATTCGAATAACATAACTTATAATAAAATATTTACACAACGGAAATTCTTTAAATATATACAAACATTTTCTGTATATGCATGCTCTAGTAAAATAAAAGGACTACCAAAGATATAGAATTGATGTGACTCCGGACTCTGCTCCTGCAGTCTCTATTCTTCTCTGTCTTTATCTTCTCTGGAACCTCTTCTACCTACGTGTGAAAAAAACTCAACACGCTAAGCATATTGCTTAGTGGGTGTACACATAATTGAATTTACAAATACTATAACAATTTCTATCAATTTATCATAAATATAAATAATAAATAAATTTCCAACTATGGGGCTCAAATCAAGTCAAATACTTGTAAATAATATATCAATTTCATAATTTCACTAATAATCTCAAAAATCACTTTTCAATTTATTTCACGTTTCAATTCAAATCACAATTTTTGTTTCATATCGAGCTCCTGACATACACAACATAATTTCAGGACTGGATTACGGGTTATTCGGTATTGGATACCAACGGGGCGACCCGCTGTAAATATCCCATATCAGATTTTCAACCCTGGGACCGGCACTTGGGGCCTGCACTATCCAAAGGGTGATACATTCAGATCAAAGCTCCCTACCCTAGGACCGGCACTAGGGGCCTGTACTATCCATAGGGTGGTCCATCACAATATTTCGGCACAGTACTGTTCAGACAAACCCAATTGACATGTCAACCTCCTATATCCATATATATGATCATATATATCAGAGCCAATTCACTTTTCGAAAACAATACAATTTATTCCGTTCAGAATTATCGAATTAAATCCAAATCATATCCATATTTTTAAACATATTTCCAGAATCCAAATCACAACAATATTCATTTAAAAGTAAAATACAAAATCATTTCCGAATATATTTCTGAATCCAGAAATTGTTTCAAATCACATTTAAAATCACATGCAACTATATATCGTAAATCCATAGTAAATCCAAATGCCCCGAAATCACTTTTCAATACAAACCATATTTTTTGTAATAATACTATAATCAAATCATATCGAAAATTAATTCAGAATATTTTTCATAACTAATATTACGGATCCAAATTAATCCAAATCATCCCAAAATCAATTCCAAACAATAAATCATAATCAATATAACTCAAATAAATATTCTGGAAAATCTGAAAATTCGAAAACTAGTGTACACCGAACCTGGAAGTTTCCTAAAACCTTCTCTATCCTCTTCCTTCTCCCGATCAATACAATCTACACGAGAATACAATTATTTAATTTATATACGGCGAACATATAATTCAATTAACCTTCAAATAATATCCTACACTTAAACCGAGTCCGAAAATGGGTTCGAAATCAAATTCTAAGTTCAGGAGGTCGGAAACTTACCCCCGCCGTACGTGGCGGCCGGCGGCGACTTTCTGGAAACTTTCCGGCGACCTCCAAAAATGGTCGGGTTTTGTTCGCCTCGTCTCCCTCGTCAATATTTATAACTATGGCCGGAGTGGGAAATGGCTAGAATCGCCGGAATCGGAGGTTTTCCGAATTGGAAAATCCCTAACTTTCTCCACCAAATCGGAGACTCAAACGACCATGAAAATCTTCAAAGTTGGTATCAATAGATTCTATGTCGCAAGAGCTTTCTATTGATACCAAGATCGACTAAAACGGAGGTCTAAGTTGGTCGGAAATTGAAGTTGAAGTTGGAAGAAAACGAAGAGCAAAAATGGAGAAAGAGAGAGAAAATGTCATCGCGCGAGGAAGAAGAAGACTATGTATAGATCGTCAAATTACCATTTTGTCCCTCAACTTTTATAAATTACAATTTTATTCGATAACTTTTAAAATATATATTTTAAGTCCTCACGAATTCGTCAAAAGTTTTAAAAATATTTCAAATACACCCTTAATAATAAATGAAAAATATATTGTAAAAAGTGAGATTTTACATTCTAGCAATTTAAATCGCATACTTAACTATCGCATATTTAATAATTAATAAATAATAATACTTTTCATAATTACGAAAAATTAGGGGCGTTACAATTCTTCCCCTCTTAAGAAATTTCGTCCGCGAAATTTTACCTTATACGAACAATTGCGGATACTGTTGTTTCATTACTTCCTCGCTCTCCCAGGTAGCTTCTTCAGTATTATGGTTCCTCCATAGAACTTTTACCAACGGAATCCTTTTATTCCGTAATTCTTTAATCTCTCTGTCTAAAACTTTTACTGGTTCCTCATCATATGTCAGGTCAGGTTGAATCTCAATGGCTTCAGTCTGAACTCTGTGCGACGGGTCAGATCTGTATCGTCTCAACATGGATACATGAAAGACATCATGGATCTTTTCCAGTTCCAAAGGTAAAGCCAGTCGATAAGCTACTGGTCCCACACGTTCAATGATCTCATATGGACCAATAAACCTTGGACTTAACTTTCCTTTCTTTCCAAATCTCAGTATCTTCTTCCATGGAGATACTTTCAAAAATACCCTGTCTCCGACAACATACTCAATGTCTCTTCGTTTCAGATCCGCATACGATTTCTGACGATCGGAAGCAGCTTTCAATCTGTCTTTTATAATCTTAACTTTCTCTTCCGTCTGTCTAATCACATCAGGTCCAACCAACTGATCTTCACCCAACTCTGTCCAACATAAGGGTGTTCTGCATTTCCTTCCATACAATGCCTCATATGGTGCCATAGCTATGCTCGTTTGAAAACTGTTGTTGTATGCAAATTCAATCAAGGGAAGATGATCAACCCAACTCCCTTCAAAATTGATTATACAGCTCCTGAGCATATCTTCAAGCACCTGAATGACTCGCTCTGATTGTCCATCTGTCTGTGGATGGAAAGCTGTACTAAAGTTTAAACGTGTACCCAAAGCTTCCTGAAAGTTCTTCCAGAATCTGGATGTAAACCTCGGATCTCTATCAGAAATTATCGAAGCTGGTACACCATGTAATCGGACTATTTCTCTGATATACAGCTCTGCTAACCTGTCCAGAGAATAATCCGTTCTGACAGGTAGGAAGTGTGCTGATTTTGTCAGTCGATCCACAATTACCCAAATCGAATCCTGTTTACTTCGTGTGAGGGGTAATCCTGTAACAAAGTCCATCGTGATACGATCCCATTTCCATTCAGGTATTGATATTGGTTGCAACAATCCTGATGGAACCTGGTGTTCAGCTTTCACCTGTTGACATGTCATACACTTATTCACGAACTCTACCACATCTTTCTTCATACCAGACCACCAATACTGAATCTTCAAATCTCTGTACATCTTTGTGCTACCTGGGTGCATTGAGTATGGACTATTGTGTGCCTCTGTCAGGATCATCTTTCTCAATTCTACATCATCTGGAATGCAAATCCTGTCTCTAAAACACACAACACCATCAGTTCTGATTGTGAAGTCCGGATGCTTCCCCTTTGGAATCAATCCACATATCATCTGGATTCTATCATCCTGTTTCTGTTTTTCTGCAATCTGCTGAATTAAACTTGGTCTACATCTCAATTCAGCTACCAATGCATTGTCTGGATTCAACTGTAATTGCACATTCATAGCCTTTAAAGCGAATAATGCTTTTCTGCTCAAAGCATCTGCTACCACATTCGCTTTTCCTGGATGGTAGTCAATCACACAGTCATAATCTTTGATCAACTCCATCCATCGTCTCTGTCTCAGATTGAGCTCTCTCTGAGTAGGCAAATATTTCAAACTCTTGTGATCTGTGTATATATAGCACTTCTCACCATACAGATAATGTCTCCATATTTTCAGGGCAAACACAATAGCTGCAAGTTCCAGATCATGTGTCGGATAGTTCTGTTCATGCGTTTTCAGCTGTCTGGAAGCATATGCAACTACCTTCCCATCCTGCATCAATACACATCCCAAGCCATTGTGTGAAGCATCGCTGTAAACCACAAAGTCTTTTCCTGATATTGGCTGTACAAGAATTGGTGCTTCAACCAACATCGCTTTCAATTTCTCAAAAGCTGTCTGGCATTTCTCATTCCATTCAAACCTGACATTCTTGTGCAGCAATTTAGTCAGAGGAATAGCTATGGATGAAAACCCTTTTACAAACCGTCTGTAGTATCCGGCCAAGCCTAGAAAACTCCGAATCTCAGAAACATTTCTAGGAGGCTTCCACTCCATGACTGCTTCAATTTTCTTGGGATCTGCTTTAATACCATCTGCCGATATTACATGTCCCAGAAAAGCAATTTCATTCAGCCAGAATTCACATTTGCTGAGCTTGGCATACAAATTCTTTTCTCTCAGAATCTGTAACACTATTCGAAGATGCCGATCATGTTCTGCTGCAGTCTGAGAGTATATCAGAATATCATCAATGAAGACTACAACACACAGATCCAGATACGGACGGAAAATACGGTTCATCAGATCCATAAAGGCTGCTGGTGCATTAGTCAACCCAAATGGCATAACCACAAATTCATAGTGTCCATACCGTGTCCGGAATGCTGTTTTCTGAATATCAGAATCTTTTACTCTGAGTTGATGATACCCTGATCTGAGATCAATCTTCGAGAAGACAGTAGCTCCTCTCAGTTGATCAAATAAGTCATCGATTCTAGGCAACGGATATTTATTCTTCACAGTAAGTTTATTCAGTTGCCTATAATCGATACACAATCTCAGTGACCCATCTTTCTTCTTCACAAACAGGACCGGTGCTCCCCACGGGGAAACACTAGGTCGAATGAATCCTTTATCCAGCAATTCTTGTAACTGTACCTTCAGTTCTTTCAGCTCTGCTGGTGCCATTCTGTAAGGAGCTATTGATACTGGTGCAGTACCTGGTACCATGTCAATTACAAACTCTACTTCTCTCTGAGGTGGCAAACCAGGAAGCTCCTCTGGAAATACATCTACAAAATCACACACAGTAGGTATATTCTGAATTGTAGAATCAACCTTTCTGGAATCAACCACTCGTGCCAAATAAGCTTTACAACCCTTTCTGATCAGTTTACCGGCTGTAGTGGCTGAAATAACATTGGAGAGAAAATCCCTCCTTTCACCTACCATAGTGATTTCTGTACCATCGACTGTTCTAAGTGTTACTCTTTTCAATTCGCAGTCGATCACCACCTTATGTCTGGATAGCCAATCCATGCCTAAAATAACATCAAACTCATGGAATGGCAACTCCATCAAATCTCCTGGAAATTCATATTCCTGAATCCGAATGGGACAATTTCGATACACACAATTCACAACTACACTTTGGCCTATCGGATTACTGACTAAGACGTCATACTTAGTAGGTTCAGTTTTCAAACTTTGTTGTTTCGACAATGCATCACATATATAGGAATGAGTAGATCCTGGATCTATCAATGCAATAGCTGTGGTGTCAAAGATAAAAATAGTACCAGCAATCACGTCTGGCGCATCCTTTTCTTCCTGAGCCCTAATACCATAGGTTCGTGCTGGAGTACGAGTCTCCTGTCTGCCGGTGGACTCCGATACTCCCCTGTGACTGCTCTCTTCGGCCCTAGACTGAGTAGGCCTCCTCCCTCGTGATGCAGCTGGAATTGATCTCTCCGATTGCTGAGCAGATGTGGATGGGGTCCGCTTTTTCGGGCAATCTCTCCAATAATGGTCACGGGACCCACATATGTAACATGCTCCTGTGACTCGCCAGCATTCTCCTGAATGATTCCTCTGGCAATGTACACATGGAGATGAGGGTGGTCCTCTAGCTGTGCTCCCAGGGGTACTGGCAACTGAAGCAGCTGGCTGTTCTGATCTGACTCTGGATCCCTGCCTCTGCTGATATGTTTGACCTGAAATCTGAGGTCCTCTAAATCTCTTACTCGGTGACTGATAAGAACTAGACTGTCCGGGACCTCGCCTCTGCTGGCTTCTGTCTTTCCTAACCTGTTCATCTTTTTCGACCCTTTCTATATCAAGGGCTGCTGCCACCAGTCTGTTAAAATTTTCCATCCTTAATGCTGCAAGATGGACTCGTATGTAATTATTCAGGCCATCTTCGAATCGTCTGCATTTTTCTACCTCTGTGGCCACCATCTCCTGTGCATACTTACTTAGTCTGACAAACTCTCTTTCGTATTCTGTGACCGTCATCTGTCTCTGTCTTAAATTTATGAACTCTCTTTTCAAATTATCTGTATAGATTCGGCCAATATACTTATCTCTGAACTCCCTCAGAAAGAATTCCCAAGTTCTGGCTTCTAGCGGAACTGTTCGCCTAACTGAGTTCCACCACTGATATGCATCTCCCTGTAACAATGACACTATACACTCCAAGCTCTCCGCAGGTGTGCAATGCATCTGCTCAAATATTCTTTCTGTCCGCTCTAACCACTCCTCTGCAATGGACGCATCTTCATCTTTCTTGCCATAAAAGTCTGTGGGTCTGTACTTGGACAACCGCTCTATGGCTGACCTCCGTGGCGCTGCTCTCGCCACATTTTGTAAGAGTTCTGTCACCTGCTGTAGTACTGCAGGCTGACTCTGAATTTCTGGCCCCGCCACTCTGGGACCCACTGATTCTCCAGAATCTCCCCCAGCCACGCTGGTAGGACTACCAGGTCTGCTTCTATTTCCACTTCCAGAGGGTTCCATATCTTATTTCTTTCTTTCACCCTATATAAGACAGAAGAGACAATCTGCAGGTTAGAGTCACATCCTCCTATTTTTCTTTTCTACAATGCATGCATATACAAAATATTTTACATTTACAAAACATTTCGCTCTGGTCTAGGAACGCCTAAACCATTGCTCTGATACCACTAAATGTAACACCCCCTGACCCAATCCGCTCAGACCGAATTAGGGAGCGTTACTATATACTGAAATCTCTGCTTTTCTTCTATAAAATCACAACTTTAAAATTTTATTAAACCTTTTGAAAATGGTCCGAATAAATTTCTGAAAATTTCGCCAGAGTTTCCTCTATTTTTCTGACTTTCCAAAACCTGTTTACCATTTAAAATTCCATAAAAATCAACACTTCTAATTCTCAAATCACTTTTGCGCACCCTTCCAAATTTAGTGCGACTTTTCAAATCAATTCACCACAATATAATTTATGATTATTCGAATAACATAACTTATAATAAAATATTTACACAACGGAAATTCTTTAAATATATACAAACATTTTCTGTATATGCATGCTCTAGTAAAATAAAAGGACTACCAAAGATATAGAATTGATGTGACTCCGGACTCTGCTCCTGCAGTCTCTATTCTTCTCTGTCTTTATCTTCTCTGGAACCTCTTCTACCTACGTGTGAAAAAAACTCAACACGCTAAGCATATTGCTTAGTGGGTGTACACATAATTGAATTTACAAATACTATAACAATTTCTATCAATTTATCATAAATATAAATAATAAATAAATTTCCAACTATGGGGCTCAAATCAAGTCAAATACTTGTAAATAATATATCAATTTCATAATTTCACTAATAATCTCAAAAATCACTTTTCAATTTATTTCACGTTTCAATTCAAATCACAATTTTTGTTTCATATCGAGCTCCTGACATACACAACATAATTTCAGGACTGGATTACGGGTTATTCGGTATTGGATACCAACGGGGCGACCCGCTGTAAATATCCCATATCAGATTTTCAACCCTGGGACCGGCACTTGGGGCCTGCACTATCCAAAGGGTGATACATTCAGATCAAAGCTCCCTACCCTAGGACCGGCACTAGGGGCCTGTACTATCCATAGGGTGGTCCATCACAATATTTCGGCACAGTACTGTTCAGACAAACCCAATTGACATGTCAACCTCCTATATCCATATATATGATCATATATATCAGAGCCAATTCACTTTTCGAAAACAATACAATTTATTCCGTTCAGAATTATCGAATTAAATCCAAATCATATCCATATTTTTAAACATATTTCCAGAATCCAAATCACAACAATATTCATTTAAAAGTAAAATACAAAATCATTTCCGAATATATTTCTGAATCCAGAAATTGTTTCAAATCACATTTAAAATCACATGCAACTATATATCGTAAATCCATAGTAAATCCAAATGCCCCGAAATCACTTTTCAATACAAACCATATTTTTTGTAATAATACTATAATCAAATCATATCGAAAATTAATTCAGAATATTTTTCATAACTAATATTACGGATCCAAATTAATCCAAATCATCCCAAAATCAATTCCAAACAATAAATCATAATCAATATAACTCAAATAAATATTCTGGAAAATCTGAAAATTCGAAAACTAGTGTACACCGAACCTGGAAGTTTCCTAAAACCTTCTCTATCCTCTTCCTTCTCCCGATCAATACAATCTACACGAGAATACAATTATTTAATTTATATACGGCGAACATATAATTCAATTAACCTTCAAATAATATCCTACACTTAAACCGAGTCCGAAAATGGGTTCGAAATCAAATTCTAAGTTCAGGAGGTCGGAAACTTACCCCCGCCGTACGTGGCGGCCGGCGGCGACTTTCTGGAAACTTTCCGGCGACCTCCAAAAATGGTCGGGTTTTGTTCGCCTCGTCTCCCTCGTCAATATTTATAACTATGGCCGGAGTGGGAAATGGCTAGAATCGCCGGAATCGGAGGTTTTCCGAATTGGAAAATCCCTAACTTTCTCCACCAAATCGGAGACTCAAACGACCATGAAAATCTTCAAAGTTGGTATCAATAGATTCTATGTCGCAAGAGCTTTCTATTGATACCAAGATCGACTAAAACGGAGGTCTAAGTTGGTCGGAAATTGAAGTTGAAGTTGGAAGAAAACGAAGAGCAAAAATGGAGAAAGAGAGAGAAATTGTCATCGCGCGAGGAAGAAGAAGACTATGTATAGATCGTCAAATTACCATTTTGTCCCTCAACTTTTATAAATTACAATTTTATTCGATAACTTTTAAAATATATATTTTAAGTCCTCACGAATTCGTCAAAAGTTTTAAAAATATTTCAAATACACCCTTAATAATAAATGAAAAATATATTGTAAAAAGTGAGATTTTACATTCTAGCAATTTAAATCGCATACTTAACTATCGCATATTTAATAATTAATAAATAATAATACTTTTCATAATTACGAAAAATTAGGGGCGTTACATTTTTATGAAATTATGTGTGTGTGTGTGTGTGTATATATATATATATGTTGTCTGTATATTGATCGAGTTTTTATTTTAGTTACGTTTACATTCGATTTGTGAATCGTTATGTGAAATATTGTATCGAAACGGCCCTAGAATATGTAGACATAGAAATGGATATCGGAGGTTGGTATACCAGCTGGGTTCAGTGAGCAGTACTGCACCGACATTGATATTGCCATTGATGATTTATTATGTACCTCCTCACGGATTCGTCCTGGGGTAGGGAGACACGTACCTTCCTAAGGATTCGTTCTTGGGATAGGGAGATATGTACCTCTCTAGGGTCTGAACCCTTGGTGCTAGGGTAGGGAGATACGTACCACTCTTAGGATTCGTCCTAGGGTGGGAGTTATGTTCGACAGACAGCCACTGTGGTCGAACGACCCATATTCCAGTCCTGGTTTATGTTGAGTATTCCAAAGGGCCAGAATTGAAGTGAATTGAATGATATGTTTATAAATGAAGTTAGAAATTGATTTTATTTATACGTTTATTTCAGTATTTCAGTTAAATTGATTGTTTTTATTAATTTGATTTCATACGATTTACATTAGTAACTGAATTGAATCTGGTAATGTTAATGTTTTATTTACGTTCGCACTGTGATTTTTATATTATGCAAAGTACATTGTGTTATGATTTTTATAAATGAGTTTAGTGTACACCCACTAAGCTATATGCTTAGCACGTCGGTTTTTATCGCGCGTAGGTCACAGGGATACCGAGGCAGATAAAGAGTAGAGAGGAGGTACCTGTAGAGTAAAAAAGTTCAGAGTCACCACATTGATTGGGTAGTTATATAATTTTGTATGTTATATTCAGTACGCATGCATATACAGAAGTCTGTAAATTTGATGAGTATATATGTTTTGTAAATAATTTTCTGATTTCTGTTTTTCATTTTTATAAAGGTTTGTAATTAATGAATTGTGAATTATTTTATTTTAAAACTGTTTGAAAGTCGCACTAAACGGCAGAGTGCGCATTTGATTGAAAGGATATTTGAAGTGTTGTGGATTATATTTGATTTGAGTTTGATTTAAAACAGGTTTTGGGAAATCAGAAAAATAAAGGAAACTCTGTCGAAATTTTTAAAACTATATTTTTGATGGGCTAACTAGAAACATATTTTGAAATTACAAACTTATATAATTTTATATGATTTTCAGTGTATAACAGAATTAAGAAAGTATTTGAAAACCCGGTAACGTTCCCTAGGTCGATCCAGACGGGTCGGGTCAGGGGGTGTTACAATTTTAGTGGTATCAGAGCGCGGTTTAGGCATTTCTGAACCAAAAGAGTCTGTATATGCATGCATTGTATTAAGGTACCTATAGGAATGTGTGACTCTAATCTGCAGACCTCTCTTCTGTCTTATATAGAATAAAGAGAAATGGAAGGAAGCGGTGATAAACCTGAGAGTCCCGCCAGCGTGGCTGGGGGAGTATCCAGAGAGTCAGTCAGTCCTAGAGTGGCTGGACCAGAAGTTTAAGGTCAGCCAGCATTTATGCAGCAAATGGCTGAGTTCTTTCAGAATGTAGCTAGAGCAGCGCCACGAAGATCAGCCATAGAACAACTGGCTAAATACAGACCCACAGATTTCCATGGCAAAAAGGATGAGAATGCATCTGTAGCAGAATACTGGTTTGAGAGGACTGACAGAATATTAGAGCAGATGCACTGCACACCTGAAGAGAGACTGGAGTGTGTAGTATCTCTATTACAGGAGGATGCCTGGTGGACTTCCATTATACAGTCAGTGCGACCAGATGACAGAACGTGGGAATTATTTCAGAAGGAGTTTCGGAGGAAATATATTGGTCGCATCTATTTGGACAATATGAAGAGGGAATTTACCAACCTGAAGCAAAGGCAGATGACAGTGACTGAATATGAGAGAGAATTTGTCAGGTTGAGTAAATATGCGAGAGATATGGTGGCTACAGAGGCAGATAAATGCAGAAGGTTTGAAGATGGATTGAACGACTATATCCGCCTACAAGTTGTGTGACATTCCTAATTTTTACATAATGAATTGTGAATATATGAATAGAATATTGATTATTTGAGGAATGTTACAGGTTGCTGCCTTTGAATTCGAAGATTTTACCAGACTCGTCTCGGCAGCTCAGAATGTTGAAAGATTTAAGAAAGAAGAGTAGGCCAGAAGAGACAGAGGTCAACATAGAAGAGGGGCAGGGCCATCCAGCTCATATCAGCCCCAGAGTAAAAAGTTTAAGGGACCGCAGTCTAGTGGTCCAGTGCAGTCACAGAGGCCTATACCCACAGTCAGGCCGGGTCAGTCTGCAACTTCCGTAGCCAATACCCCTAGGAGTGCAGTTAGGGGACTAGCCCCTGCATTGTCTGAACATTGTGGAAGAAGACATCCTGGGGAATACTGAAAGATTACAGGAGCCTGTCTGAGGTGTGGATCTCGTGACCATTTTCTGAGGGATTGCCCACATATTAGACCTATCCAAGTGCAGCAACCCAAGAGATCAGCCCCTACTACTTCCAAAGGTAGAAGGCCTAGTCAGGCAGTACCTGAAGGTGGTAGCCACAGAGGAGTGTCAGAATCAGTGGCAAGACCCGATAGTCGAGCTCCTGCACGAGTCTATGGTGTTAGAGCTCAGGAAGACAAGGATGCGCTTGACGTAATAGCTGGTATTATTTCTATTTTTGATACTACAGCTATTGCATTGATAGATCCAGGCTCTACTCATTCATATATATGTGATGCCATGCTTAAACACCGAAATCTGGAAACTGAACCTACAGAATACGATGTGTTAGTCAGTAATCCGATAGGTCAAAGTGTAGTTGTGAACCATGTGTACCGAAATTGTCCGATTCGGATACAGGAGTGTGAATTTCCAGGAGATTTGATGGAGTTTTCATTCCATGAGTTTGATGTGATACTAGGCATGGATTGGTGTTTGATGTGTTTGATGTCATTCCGAAAACTGCATTCAGAACTAGGTATGGACACTATGAATTTGTAGTGATGCCATTTGGGTTGACCAATGCACCTACAGCCTTTATGGATCTGATGAACAGAATATTCTGACCATACTTGGACCAGTTTGTGGTGGTATTTATCGATGATATCCTGGTATATTCACAGACGACAGAGGACTATAACAGGCACCTCAGAGTAGTATTGCAGATTCTGAGGGAGAAGCAATTGTATGGCAAACTGAGCAAATGTGAGTTCTGGTTACCTGAAATTACATTTCTGGGTCACATTGTGTCAGCAGAGGGTATTAAGGCAGATCCGAAAAAGATTGAAGCAATAGTGGAATGGAAGCCTTCCAGAAATGTTGCAGAGGTCATAAGTTTTCTAGGTTTGGCAGGTTATTATCGACGGTTTGTGAAGGGATTTTCATCCATAACAAGTCCGTTGACTAAGCTATTGCATAAGAATGTCAGATTTGATTGGACTGACAGATGCCAGGCAGTTTTTGACAGATTGAAGGCAATGCTAGTTGAGGCTCCAATCCTGATTCAGCCTGTTTCAGGTAAAGATTTTGTGATCTATAGTGATGCCTCACATCAGGGTTTAGGTTGTGTATTGATGCAGTAAGGCAAGGTAGTTGCATATGCATCCAGACAGTTGAAAAATCATGAGCTGAACTATCCGATACATGATCTGGAACTTGCAGCCATACTATTTGCCTACCCAGAGAGAGCTTAATTTGAGACAGAGACGGTGGATGGAGTTGATAAAAGACTATAACTGCGTAATCGACTACCACCCAGGAAAGGCGAATGTGGTCGCAGATGCATTGAGTAGAAAAGCATTATTTGCTTTGAAAGCTATGAATGTGCAGTTACAGCTAAATCCAGACAATGCATTGGTAGCTGAGTTGATATACAGACCTAGTTTGATTCAGCAGATTGCAAATAAACAGAAGCAGGATGATAGAATCCAGATGATATGTGGACAGATTCCAGAAGGGAAGCATCCGGACTTCTCAATCAGAACTGATGGTATTGTGTGTTTCAGAGACAGGAATTGTATTCCAGATGATGAAGAATTGAGAAAGATGATCCTGACAGAGGCACACAGTAGTTCGTATTCGATGCACCCAGGTAGCACAAAAATGTACAGAGACTTGAAAACTCAGTATTGGTGGTCTGGAATAAAGAAAGATGTGGTGGAATTTGTGAATAGATGCATGACTTGTCAACAGGTGAAAGCTGAACACCAGGTTCTATCAGGATTGCTGCAACCAATATCAATACCTGAATGGAAATGGGATCGTATCACAATGGACTTTATCACAGGATTGCCACTCACCCGGAGTAAACACGATGCAGTATGGGTTATAGTGGACCGATTGACGAAGTCATCACACTTTCTACCTGTCAGAATTGACTATTTACTGGATCGACTGGCAGAATTGTATATCAGAGAGATAGTCAGATTGTATGGAGTGCCTGCATCTATAATATCAGATAGAGATCCGAGGTTTATATCCAGATTCTGGAAGAAGTTTCAAGAAGCCTTGGTACTCGACTGAGTTTCAGTACGGGCTTCTACCCTCAAATAGACGGACAATCAGAAAGAGTAATTTAGGTGTTTGAAGATATGCTCAGGAGTTGTGTCATTGATTTTGAAAGGAGTTGGGCGGATCATCTCCCATTGATTGAATTCGCCTACAACAACAGTTACCAGTCGAGCATAGCTATGGCACCTTATGAGGCACTGTATGGAAAGGAAATGCAGAACACCAGTATGCTAGACAGAGTTAGGAGATGACAAGTTAGTAGGCCCGGACTTGATCAGACAAACTGAGGAGAAGGTGAAGATTATCAAGGACAGATTGAAAGTTGCTTCTGACCGACAGAAATCATATGCAGATTTGAAAAGAAAAGAAATAGAATATGAAGTCGGTGAGAAAGTGTTTCTGAAAGTATCTCTATGGAAGAAAGTGCTCAGATTTGGCAAAAAATGTAAGTTAAGTCCTAAGTTTATTGGGCCATACGAAATCATTGAACGTGTGGGACCAGTAACATACAGACTAGCTTTACCTCCAGAATTAAAAAAGAGTCATAATGTTTTCCACGTGTCTATGTTGAGGAGATACAGATCTGATCCTTTCCACAGAGTTCAGGCCGAAAGTATTGAAATTCGACCAGACCTGACATATGAAGAGGAACTAGTGCAAATTCTTGATCGGAAGATTAAAGAACTACGAAATAAAAGAGTTCCACTGGTGAAAGTCCTCTGGAGAAATCACAATGTAGAAGAAGCTACTTGGGAAAGCGAGGAAATCATGAGACAACAGTATCCACAACTGTTCAATTGAGGTAAATTTCGAGGACTAAATTTCTTAAGAGGGAAAGAATTGTAACATCCCTAATTTCGAATAATTAATTTTGAATATGTGGACATAAAAATTTATGATTTGAGGGGTGTAAAACATAATTAAAATGTATGTTTATTTTTATGGTTTCCAGATAGACCAGATGGAGCGGTCCAGAAAGATTGCATGAAGTGAAGGAAGAAGTGGCAGTGAGTACTGCGACCCTCACCGCGACCACAGATAGCGATGAGCTACTCGCGGTGAAAAAATAAAATTTTTGGCAGTGAGCACCGCGACCACAGATCGAGCTGACTAGCTCGCGGTGAAAAATATCAAATTCGGGCAGTGAGCAATGCGACCACCAGCGCGACCATAGTACCGCGATGGGTGATCGCGATGAAAGCGGTGGAAGTCTTACAATGAGTACCGCGACTAGGTGGCACGACCACAGGTCGCGATGACTGAATTTGTATAAAAAAAAAACAAGCTTCTCGCGGAAGCCAAAAAACAGAAAAGAAGAAGAAAACGGGAGAAGAGAGAAAAGAAGGAAAGAAAAAGAGAGAAAAGAAGGAAAGAAGAAGAGGAGAAGAAGAAGAAGAAGAGAAGAGAAGGAAGAAGAGAAGAAAAAGGAAAGAAAGGAAAGAAAAAAAGGAAAACCCAGAAGGAAAAAGTGTAAGAACGGTATCCAGGTTAGTGTACACCTGTTTTTGACATTTTTATGTGTTTTGATTTGAATTTGAGATTTTGGATAATTTCGTAAATATATGTTTTTATTGTTTTTCTATTGAATAATTTTGATTGAATCGTATCTATCGTATTTGGATTGTTGATTATGTGGAAATCAAACAAATCGTTGAATGATTTTTATGAAATTATGTATATATATATATATATATATTTATATATATATATATATGTTGTCCGCATATTGATCGAGTTTTATTTTAGTTACGTTTACATTCGATTTGTAAATCGTTATGTGAAATATTATATCGAAACGGGATTCAGTCAAGGGAAGAATGTTCTATATAGCAACAGTTAGAGTGCGATACATTTGGCAAAGAATTCAGCATTTCATTCTAGAACCAAGTATATCGGTCTCCGTTACCACTTTATCAGATCTTTATTGGAAGATGAAGTGCTAACTTTGGAGAAGATCCATGACAGCAAGAACCCAGCAGATATTTTAACAAAAGCTGTCACTACTAAGAAACTGAAGCTGTGCTCAACTTCAATTGGTCTTCTCATGTGAAGAGAGTTTTGAGCACACCACTATTCATATACGGTGCATCTTTGTCTCCAAGTGGGAGATTGTTAGATGTGGAGACAAAATACAAAATTATTAAAGTAAAGGTAGTGGAAAATTAATCATTTTGTTGGGTTTAATTAGTGGTTAGGGTCATTATTAATGTTTGGTGGTTGAGAGCTATAATCATATTTTGGTAGTTGTATGCTCTCTTCTTCTCCCTATAAATACCCACCAAGTGTAATAGGCAAAACACACTAATACACACCAAGAGAACAATTGTCGAGAAAGAGAAGTTTGCGTGAGAGAGCTTTGTGAAAGCTTTGAGAGAAAATTCAGAGAGTTGTAAGCTTGTAATTGTTTTTCTCTCTAAATAGTGAAAGTGAGTGTGCTCCGTGAATGTAGACAAATTTGTACCGAACCATGTAAATATTTGTGTCAATTTTTTTTTCCTCTTTCTCCTAACAACTAACCTGTTGAAGAGAGACAAAGTCTCGACTTAAAGACACAGACAACAACGCTTAAATAGAGAAGTCATTGCCCTTGAGAGAGAAAAACCCGTCGACGACGCCAGAGAAGGTGCGGTTCACTCGCACGCGACAATGGGTTTTTAGCTGGAAAAGGTCTCTCCATTCCCAGTACCGTCCGGCATATCAACACAAATTTTTAGATTGAAGAAGTTGCAAAATTTTTAATTTTTCAATTTTCTAGTTTTTCAAGTTATTTGACGTTCAATTTATGTTTAGTGGTTATAAAATGCTATAATGTGTTTGATTTGGTTGTTATTTGATTGTGATTTTTTATTTTAAGAATTTCGGTAATATTAAGTTTGTTCATGGTTTTTTCTTTTTTCTTTTTTTTTTAAATTGTTATGCTTTTGTGAAATCATGATGTGTTTTTATGTTCATTACGTGGCGTGTGAAATCATTGTTTGAGTTTCTTGTGAACTTTTGATGATATTGGGTTCGTTTATTGTGAATTGATTATCCTGGTACCCGAGAGGATGAGCTTTGGTTTAATCTGGGTGGACAATGCAATAAGATTACTATGCATGAGACAAAAATTTGGTCCCTTGCCTAGGGATGGTGTGGTCGGATTGGTGTCAGATCAATATGCTCCAAACCCGAAATCCGCTTTGGACAGGATACTCCAAACCCAATCCATATTCCGTAAAATTTTCAATTGCCGCTCCAAATCCAAACTCATTCGAAGCGGAGTGATTCGTATCCGACCCTAACAGATTCAGTTTAATTTCTATTTTTTTATTAGATACAATTGAAATTAGACATAAAGTACAAGTAAATTTTAATACACACTTAAATTTAATAGAAAACAACATGCAAGTCATAAAATTTAAAGTCAAACAACCATCCAACACTTAAAATACATACTTCCACAAGTCATGATTTGTTTTAAATACAAACCCATAGCAAGTTAGCAACCTTATTATCACAAATTTATTCAGATTTCATCTCAAAACAGCTATTGAACAAACAAAAAAATAATCACAAGAAACCATTCAAAGTACACTAAATTATTCATTTAACTAATCTATTCACATGATAAAAGAAAAAAGCTTATTTTACAATTCAATGCCTTCTTCTCAAACCTAACAACATCTAATAACAAACAAGCTTATCTTGCAAAATAGAAAGAACATGCAATTTAACAACAATAGTGAAATTATATAATAACTGTAACTTGTATAATTTCTTGTGTGAATAAATAACAATTAACTATTGGTAATTGGGTAATGCACAGACCTCCAATCTCACACCATTAATCTAATAAGATACTTGTTTTTTACGATATGTTTTTAATCAAGTAATAAAAAAGTAATAAAGAAACCAAGTAGAGAGAGGTGACGAGCACTAATAAATTAGTTGTTCTATGTCTCTTAAGTCTTGTTGGCTCTGTTCTCGCCAAAGAAGGGCGATTGTCAACTGATTTTGATTTTGTTCGTTCTCGACAATCTCATACCATTCAAACTTTCTGATTTTGTTTATAGCGCTTTCAAGGTACTTTATGAGTAAAAACTAAATGTAGATAAGTTTGAATTTAATTTTGATTGATTTATAACTTCATTAAAAAAAACAGAGTAGAACGAAAAAAGCAATTTATAAGAATAAAAAAGCAAAAAAAAAAAAATCCTAAAACATGAGATGATGGTGGAGAGACAAACTAGAGAGCAGAGAGAGGTGACGAGCAGCGGAGGCGATTGCAAGCAAGGCAGTGGCGGTGGCGAGTAAGGGAGAAAAATCAAAGGGCAGAGTCATAGACGAGTAACAGCGCGAGGGAGTGAGAGGTGGGCATCTAGATACCATGTGGGAAGGGAAATTAGGATTTAAGGGTTGATTTTTTATTAGGATTTTTTCTTTTTAAAAATTAAGGGGTAGAACGGGGCGAGTCTGGTCAAAATGACCTGCCCCGTTCCTGACCAATCATCTGTATGGATTAAAAAATTTGATCCGACCTTAATCCATTACCTGGATTCGTTGTTCCATACTTGCACTAAATGGAGCTGATACCCACAAGTGTGGAGCGAGTCGAGAACTTTTGTCATCCCGACTTGCCGAATGGGGTGATGTCTCAATATAAGTATGTGGACAATAGTGTTCACTATAGATAATCAAGTAATAAAAAATCAATAAAGAAACCAAGTAGAAAAAGGTGACGAGACTTAATAAATTAGTTGTTCTATGTCACTTAACTCTTGTTGGCTCTGTTCTTGCCAAATAAAGGCGATTGTCAACTGATTTTGATTTTGTTTGTTCTCGACAATCTCACACTATTCAAACTTTCTAATTTTGTTTCTGGCGCTTTCAAGGTACTTTGTGAGTAAAAACTAAATGTAAATAAGTTTGAATTTAATTTTGCATTGATTTATATCTTTATAAAAAAACAGAGTAGAACGAAAAAAGCAATTTATGAGAATAAAAAAGCAAAAAAAAAAAAAAAGAAAGAAATCCTCAAACATGAGATGATGGTGGAGAGACAAACCAGAGAGCAGAGAGAGGTGACGAGCGGCGGAGGCGACTAGCAAGCAAGGCAGTGGCGGTGGAGTGAGAGGTGGACATCTGGATATTGGGTGGCGGTGGAGTGAGAGGTGGACATGAGAAAAATTAAAGGGCAGAGTCAGAGACGAGTAACAGCGCGAGGGAGTGAGAGGTGGACATCTGGAAATTGGGTGGGAAGGGAAATTAGGATTTAAGGGTTGATTTTTTATTAAGTTTTTTTCTTTTTAAAAATTAAGGGGTAAAACGGGGCGAGTCGGGTCATAATGACCTGTCCCATTCCTAACCAATTACCTGTATGGATTAAAAAATTTGATCCGACCTTAATCCATTACCTGGATTCGTTGTTCCATACCTGCACTAAATGGAGCAGATACCCACAGGTTTGGAGCGAGTCGAGAATTTTTGTCATCGCAACTTGCCGAATGGGGTGATGTCTCAATATAAGTATGTGGACAATAGTGTTCACCATAGCTACTCAAGTAATAAAAAAGCAATAAAGAAACCAAGTAGAGAGAGGTGACGAGCACTAATAAGGGTCCGTTTGGAAGAGCTTCTTCGAGTAGAATTTTTAGGAGTAGATCTTTTTAAAGTAAAGTTTTTACAATTAGAGCTTTTAAGAAAAAGCTATTGGTCGTTTGGTTGTCAATTAAAAAAGCTCTTTTAAGTTGTAGATTGTTTGGTTGTATTAAATTTAGAAAGCTCTTTTAAATGATAGAATGACCAAAAAGGGCATTAAAGAATTTTAAATATAATAAAGAAAATATAAAATAATATCTTTTATTGTAATTAAAAAAATAATTGTAAAATATTATAAAAGAGTATGAAAATACAATTTAAACAAGTAAAGCATTAGGCAGTGCGCAACATAAAGAAAAAAAAAAAGCAGAGCAAACTTTGTGGCAACCATAAAACAAAATTTAAACAAGAAGAGTATAGGACAGTGCACAACTTGCAGTAAAGAAAAAAAAAGATACAGAGCAAACTGTGTGGCAAGATAATATGTAATATAAAAAAAATATAAAAAACTGAGCAAACATATATGTGCGGCAAAACAACACAAAAAGTAAAAAAAACAAAACAAATATATATGTATAGCAACTGTAAAGAAAAAAAAATGACAAACATACATGTGATTAGAAAGATATAAAATAGAAGGAAACTCACAGGTTAAAGATGAATTTTTAAAATTCAATGCGTTGAGAGCAGTGAAGTTATGTTTTATGTTAAAAAACTAAGTTACTAGAGTTTATAATTTAAAAAGGTATTGTAGAATTATAAAATATACTAAGGTTATATAAGACATTTTAATATTTTTTAAAAAAGCTCAAAAGGCTGTACTTGGAAAAACTTAAAATTCGAGATTCTCCTAGTAGACGTAAATCAGCTTATTTAATCGTCCGAAAGCTCTACTGGGGTGACAACCAAACGACACAAACAAAACTGAAAAGAGCTTTTGAAATTAAATAAGCTCTTTTAGCAAGTAGATAAACTTTTTCAAATATACACTAAATTAGTTGTTCTATGTCTCTTAAGTCTTGTTGGCTCTGTTCTCGCCAAAGAAGGGCGATTGTCAATTGATTTTGATTTTGTTTGTTCTCGACAATCTCACACCATTCAAACTTTCTAATTTTGTTTCTGGCGCTTTCAAGGTACTTTATGAGTAAAAACTAAATGTAGATAAGTTTGAATTTAATTTTGCTTTGATTTATATCTTCATAAAAAAGCAGAGTAAAACGAAAAAAGCAATTTATGAGAATAAAAAAGCAAAAAAATAAAAAAGAAACCCTAAAACATGAGATGATGGTAGAGAGACAAACCATAGAGCAAAGAGAGGTGACAAGCGGCGAAGGCGACTAGCAAGCAAGGCAGCGAAGGTGGCGAGTGAGGGAGAAAAATCAAAGGGTAGAGTCATATACGAGTAACAGCGCGAGGGAGTGAGAGGTGGGCATCTAGATACCAGGTGGGAAGGGAAATTAGGATTTAAGGGTTGATTTTTTATTAGGTTTTTTTCTTTTTAAAAATTAAGGGGTAGAACGAGGCGAGTCTGGTCAAAATGACCTGCCCCGTTCCTGACCAATCATCTGTATGGATTAAAAAATTTGAACCGACCTTAATCCATTACCCGGATTCGTTGTTCCATACTTGCACTAAATGGAGCTGATACCCACAAGTGTGGAGCGAGTCGAGAACTTTTGTCATCCCGACTTACCGAATGGGGTGATGTCTCAATATAAGTATGTGGACAATAATGTTCACCATAGATAATCAAGTAATAAAAAATCAATAAAGAAACCAAGTAGAAAAAGGTGACGTAGTTGTTCTATGTCTCCTAACTCTTGTTGGCTCTGTTCTTGCCAAATAAAGGCGATTGTCAACTGATTTTGATTTTGTTTGTTCTCGACAATCTCACACTATTCAAACTTTCTAATTTTGTTTCTGGCGCTTTCAAGGTACTTTATGAGTAAAAACTAAATGTAAATAAGTTTGAATTTAATTTTGCATTGATTTATATCTTCATAAAAAAACAGAGTAGAACGAAAAAGCATAAAAAAAAAAAAGAAACCCTAAAACATGAGATGATGGTGGAGAGAAAAACCAGAGAGCAGATAGAGGTGACGAGCAGCGGATGCGACTGGCAAGCAAGGCAGCGGCGGTGGCTAGTGAGGGAGAAAAATCAAAGGGAAGAGTCAGAGACAAGTAACAGCGTGAAGGTGGGAAGGCAAATTAGAATTTAAGGGTTGATTTTTTATTAGGTTTTTTTTTTCTTTTTAAAAATTAAGGGGAAAACAGGGCGAGTCGGGTCAAAATGACCTATCCCATTCCTAACCAATTACATGTATGGATTAAAAAATTTGATCCAACCTTAATCCATTACCCAGCTTCGTTGTTCCATACATGTACTAAATGGAGCGAATACCCATAGGTTTGGAGCGGGTTGAGAATATTTGTCATCCCGACTTGCTGGATGGGGTGATGTCTCAATATAAGTATGTTTACAATAGTGTTCATCATAGATAATCAAGTAATAAAAAAGAAATAAAGAAACCAAGTAGAGAGAGGTGACGAGCACTAATAAATTAGTTGTTCTATGTCTCTTAAGTCTTGTTGGCTCTGTTCTCGCCAAAGAAAGGCGATTGTCAACTGATTTTGATTTTGTTTGTTCTCGACAATCTCACACCATTCAAACTTTCTAATTTTGTTTTTGGCGCTTTCAAGGTACTTTATGAGTAAAAACTAAATGTAAATAAGTTTGAATTTAATTTTGCATTGATTTATAACTTCATAAAAAAAAATATAGTAGAATGAAAAAAGCAATTTATGAGAATAAAAAAGTAAAAAAAAAAAAAAAGAAACCCTAAAACATGAGATGATGGTGGAGAGACAAACCAAAGAGCAGAGAAAGGTGACGAGCGGCAGAGGCGACTGGCAAGCAAGGCAGCGGCGGTGGCGAGTGAGGGAGAAAAATCAAAGGGCAGAGTCAAAGATGAATAACAACGCAAGGGAGAGAAGTGGGCATCTGGATACCGGGTTGGAAGGGAAATTAGGATTTAAGGGTTGATTTTTTATTAGGTTTTTTTCTTTTTAAAAATTAAGGGGTAAAACGGGGCGAGTCGGGTCAAAATGACCTGTCCCGTTCCTGACCAATTATCTGTATGGATTAAAAAATTATATCCGACCTTAATCCATTTACCGGATTCGTTGTTCCATACCTGCACTAAATGGAGCGGATACCCACAGGTTTGGAGTGGGTCGAGAATTTTTGTCATCCCGATTTGCCGGATAGGGTAATGTCTCAATATAAATATGTGGACAATAGTATTCACCATAAATAATCAAGTAATAAAAAAGCAATAAGGAAACCAAGTGGAGAGAGGTGACGAGCACTAATAAATTAGTTGTTCTATGTCTCTTAAGTCTTGTTGGCTCTGTTCTCGGCAAAGAAGTGCGATTGTCAACTGATTTCGATTTTGTTTGTTCTCAAAAATCTCACACCATTCAAACTTTCTGATTTTTTTTATGGCGCTTTCAAGATACTTTATAAGTAAAAACTAAATGTAGATAAGTTTGAATTTAATTTTGCTTTGATTTATATCTTCATTAAAAATATAGAGTAGAACGGAAAAAAAAAAAAAAAAACCTATAATATGAGATGATGGTGGAGACACAAACTAGATAGCAAAAAGATGTGACGAGAGGCGGAGCGGCGGAGGCTACTGGCAAGCAAGACAGCGGTGGTGGCGAGTGAGGGAGAAAAATCAAAGGGCAGAGTCAAATACGAGTAAGAACGCGATGGAGTGAGAGGTGGGCATATGGATACTGGGTGGGAAAGGCAATTAGGATTTAAGGGTTGATTTTTTATTAGGTTTTTTTCTTTTTAAAAATTAAGGGGTAAAACGGGGCGAGTCAGGTCAAAATGACCTATCCTGTTCCTAACCAATTACCTGTATGGATTAAAAAATTTGATCCGACCTTAATCTATTACTCGGATTCGTTGTTCCATACCTGCACTAAATAGAGCGGATACCCACAAGTTTAGAGCGGGTCGAGAATTTTTTTCATCCCGACTTGCCGGATGGGGTGATGTCTCAATATAAGTATGTGGACAATAGTGCTCCCTATAGATAATTTCGGTAGGGTGTCTACCCAGTTGGGGTGGATGTTTTTGGATTGGATTTTTTTGGATTGGATTGTGTTGGGTCAAAAAAATTTTAATCTAATCCAACCAAATATAAAACACATCCCAACTTAGCGAATTCGATTTTATCAGGTTGGGTTGGGTTGAATTGATCGGGTTTGGCTTTTAAGTCCAATAAAATCAATTTTATTTTATATATTATTTAAAAATTTTAAATTCAAAATTTGTTATATTCAAATTCAATTTCAAAATAATTTTTCACTATAATATCATATAACATACAATTTAAATTTTTTAAAAGTATCAAAATTAAAAGGGTAAAATTTATTTTGGTCCTTACCTTCTCACGAATTATTATTTTTTAACTGATATTTCTTTTTTTTAGCTCGCATGGTCCGTAACATTTTAAAAATCCATCTTTTTAGTCATTTTGACCAAATTTTTGACAGTCAAACATGACATAATATGCACATTAACCATTTTACTTAAATGGTTAAGTGAAAAATACAATTTTAACCTTTATTTTTTAAATTTTAACAAATTAACGTTAATTTATACATCTAATAAGAATTTAATATGTATAAAAAAAAATTAAATTAGAAAATACACAAAATTTATAAAAAAAAAAGTCCTTAAATATTAAAAATACATAAATTAATTAATTAACATCAAAATTAAGAACCTTTAAAAAAATAAAAAATCAGTACAATAATAACTAATTATGAAAATTAAATAATTCAAAATAACACTTTAAATTAATATTAAAATATAAAAAATAAATTTATATATAAAAATAAATTATAATAAGTTAAAAATTATAAATAAAATAAATTATTAAAGTAATAAAATATATAAGATATATTTTTTGAATATGTCAGGAGAGGATGCATCATTATTTTTAAACATTTTAAATTTTTAATTATTATCTTTAAAAATAAAATAAATTACTAAAAGTAAATTTTAATAATTTTTGAAAATGTTTTTTTCTATTTTTATTTTTTCAGTTTTTATGATTTTATTTTTATTTAATAATGTTTTATTTATTTTTTAACCTTAATTTTTTTTTTTTGACTAAAAACTGAAATACCTTTAACACTATTAAATTTAACTAATTGTTGATTAAAATAACGACTAAATTGATGAATTTTTAAAAAGTTAAGGACCACACGAGTTAAAAAAGAAAATATCGATTAAAAGGTAATAATTTAAAAAATTTAGGAACCAAAATAATTTTTGCCTAAATTAAAACACAACATATACTACATATTTGATAAATGTTTGTTACATTACAAAAATACAAAAATACAAAATTAATAATTTATTAAATTTGAAAAGTTATCATCTAAGTCACTTGTAACATCCCTAATTTCGAATAAATATGAAAAGTGTGATTGAATTAATCTTGAGTATGTGAATATGATATTTATGACTTGAGGGGTGGAAAATGGACCAATTTGAACGGTCGAAAACAATGCACGAAGAAAAGGGTGAAAAATTGGACAGTGTGCATCACGACCATCCTTGCGACCAAGAATCGCGGTAGCTGCTTGCGATGAAAATGGAGAAATTGGGCCAATGAGCATCGCGATGAGAGATCGTGACCAGCGCTTGCGGTAGCCGCTCGCGCTAAAAGTGGCAAATTTCAACCAGTAAACATCGCGACCGCTCGCGATGTGCGGTCGCGATGGCTCAAAAATTTTAAAAAAATAGCACCGAATGATAAAGCGGTGGGGCATCATAAACGAAATTGAAGCCAAAAACACAGCAAACACACAGAAGCAGAACATAAACCAAAACGAGAGAGAAAGAATAGAGAAAAGAGGAGAGAGAAAGAAGAGAGAGAAAGGAAAGAAGAAGAAGGAAAGAAGAAGAAGAAGAAGAAGGAAAGAGGATGAGAAAAAGGAAAATAGTAGGAGGAAGTGTTCAGGTTCGGTGTACACGTGTTTTTCGAATTTTTTCATTTTCCAGAATATTTTGGATTGATTGATTTTGAGTTATTTTGATTATATTGATTATAGTTTATTGTTTGAAATTGATTTTGGACTGATTTGATTTCTAATATAGTTTATATTCGAAATATTGGTTGTGAATCCTATTCTGAATTGATTTGAATACGTTTTAGTTCTAATAGTGTTATGAAAATATATTGTTATGGAAATATATTGTTGAAAGTGATTTTAATTATATTATAATTGTGAAATGTATTGGAAAATGATTTTGGGGCATTTTGATTCGATATGGAATTATGAAATACGTTTGAATATATTTTTGGATTGATTTGATATGATTATTAATTTAGAAATATATTCGTATATTTCCGTTATATGATATTTGAATTTCAAATATATATATATATATATATATATATATATATATATATATATAAATTGAAATTGAATAAGTTGAATTCGATGATTCTGAAAGAAATGAAATATATTAACATTGGATTTGAGAAAACATTTTGGCTCTGATGTGTATAAACATAGATATGGATTTAGGAGGTTGACATATCAATTGGGTTTCTGTTTGAATAGTGCTATGCCGATTATACCATCCTTTGGATAGTACAGGCCCAAAGTGTCGGTCCTAGGGTTCTAAAATTTGTTATGAGACATTTACAATGGGTAACTCCATTAGTGTTCCATTCTGATCTGATGTTCGGCGATTCGCCCGTTTGCGTCCGATGCCGAACAACCCGTAATCCAGTCCGATAACTTATGTTATGTATGTCAGGAGCTCAGTCTAAAAATTGATTTGGTATATGAAAGTATTTGAGAAATTATGAAGATTTTATCTGTTGATTGATTTGAATACTGAATTTGTTGAGTATCTGATTTGATTTAACATTAGCCCCATATATGATTTAATTATAGTTTAATTATATTTGTATCGAATATAGATAAACGTATTTAATATAATTGATTTGTATATACAATTTTGTGTACATCCACTAAGCAATATGCTTAGCGTGTTGAGTTTTCTCATACGCAGGTAACAGAGGTTCCCAGGGAGGTAAAGATAAAGAAGAGTAGAGACTGCAGAACCAGAGTCCGGAATCACATCTTTCCTGCATATATTTTGGTATTCTTCTGTAATAAGTATATATGTTTTGATACCGCATGCATATACAAAAACTATTTGTATATATTTAAGGGGTTTTCGCTATGAAATCTTTCTACTTCTTCATTGTATAACTAACCAAGAATACAACATGTTTATATACAATAACTTTTCAAGCCGTAACAAACTCTGGAACAATAATAACTATTTCCCAATTCTTAACCACTAGTAAATTAGTTGACATGACACTTTGCTGAGTTGGACAGTAACCATGAGCTGGGAAAATACTGATGAATTAATATCAATGGTATTCAATATTAATGCAAAGATGTTTGATGAAATGCTTCTTAAACCCTAACCTGACAGCAATAGATTAATAATAAGCAGTATGCTCAACATTTTTTTTTTTCTATTTTTTATTTTTTTTTAGTTGTTATTATTTTATGTTTCGAATTTAATTTTTATTTATTTTTAACCTTAATTTCTATTTTTATGTCTAAAGACTGAAATACCCTTAACACCATTAATTTAACTAACCGTAGACAAACAAAATGACTACATTGATGGATTTTTAAAAAGTTAAGGACCACGCAAGATAAAAAAAAAATATCAATCATAAAGTAATAATTCGAAAAAAGTTATAGATCAAAATGATTTTTGCCCAATAAAAAAAATTGGACTAATTTCACTCATATCTCCTGAGTTTTGGCCTTTATGCACTTGCTGTAAACTTATGCTTTTATTGTACAAGCATTCCCTGAAAAAAGTTGATCAAACGGTGGATTAACCAAAAAGTTAATGTGAGGTTACGGTAGTAGAGGCAAACTCATCTTTTTCCCATTAAACCATTAAAACAATTAAAAAAATTTAAAAATAAAATAAAAAATCAACATGGACTAGATCAGATCTGGTCTATTAGAAATCTGGAGATCTTCCATGGATACCGCCAGAGACCAGGCTCCATCTGGAAGAAGGAGCGGAGACGAAGAGCATAAAAGCAGATCAATAAGTGATAACATGGATGAAGCTTCTGATGACGATCAAGACGCTGCTGACAATCCTCCAAGAAAGAAAAGATGCCACTAACACACACCTCAGCAAATCCAAGAACTTGAATCATAAGATTGATGTGATCTTTCAATAATCTTTTTTTTTTCCCATATGTTGCAGTAAGTAATATTATACAATAATCTTCGAATGGGATTTTTGAATAATTTTTTTTTCTTTGTTTAGTATGTTCAAGGAGTGTCCTCATCCTGATAATAAACAAAGGTTGGAACTTAGTAGAAGACTTTGCTTGGAGATCAGACAAGTCAAGTTCTGGTTTCAAAATTGCCATACTTAAATAAAGGCTCTATCTCTATCGATATTATCTCCGATGAAGACCAGATCATTTCTCAAAGTGGAGATCCCGAATTTTTTTTTAATTTGAAATGATTTTTATTTTAATTTGAAGGTGGAGAGTTCATCTTACCAGCTGTTTTTCATTTTTTTTTTTGTTTTTTTAATTGATTTGTGATTGTTTTTAAATTTTAATTGAAGAAAAGATTTAGTTGTTATTGAGATTTGATTGAAGAAGATGATTTGATAAAAAAAAAGAAAGTTGTGTTTGAAACTGATTTGCGGTGAAAAAAGTTGTAAAGAAAAAGATCTGATAAATTGAATAGTTATGAAGAAAATAAAAAAAATTATTTTTATATAATTAAAATTTAAGTAATTATTAAGGATAATATAATATTTAGGGTAGAATGGTTTTTTTGCTCAAAACGATAACTTTTTTGTTAATCAATCGTTTGGTCAACTTTTTTTAAGAGTGTACAATAAAAGTAAAAGTTGCTAAGCAAATGCAATAAGGCCAAACCGCAGGGGTATGAGTGCAATTAGCTCTAAAACAACGCAACTTGTCTTTGTTTTTAGGTGAGCCCAAAGGAAAGTCCAAGCCCGTTAACAGATCCCTTAATGCGTGTGTAATATATATATGTATATACACATCCGCAATTACGTGTTCAATCCAATGAGAAACCAACACGTCGACAATATAGTTTGACCTGTCAATGGTGGCGCCAGACGGCCAGAGTCGTGCATAGAAAGAAGAAGAGAAGTGACTCATTGCATAAACCCATCAAAGTGCGATGGCGAAGTAATAAAAAGGAAAAGATAAAAAGCAATGTGTCAGTCAGTCTCAACCCTCAACATGAATATTATCAGACTATGCCTGATTTCTGCTTTGAGTATTGGGTTCTTATCGACTACTTCGCAATCACTCCGTTTCGAGTTAGAATCGGGCCACACGAAATGCATCGCCGAAGACATCAAAAGCAACTCCATGACCGTCGGAAAGTACAGCATCGTTAACGCCGAAGAAGGCCATCCCTTGCCGGAATCACACAAAGTCACCGTCAGGGTATGCAATGCTTTTTTTTTTTTTTTAATATCTTTTAATTATTTGTAAATAATATATATTTTATTGTAGTTATTATAAAAGATGATGATTATTGTAGGTGACATCGACTTCCGGAAATAGTTATCATTATTCGGAGCACGTAGATTCAGGTCAGTTTGCGTTTACTGCGGCGGAGACTGGAGACTATATGGTTTGCTTTTGGGCCGTCGATCATAATCCGAAAGTAACGTTGACCATTGATTTTGATTGGAAGACCGGTGTGCTTGCTAAGGACTGGCCTAATGTTGCCAAGAAAGGTTCTGTTGATGTAAGCCGCTTTTCTTTTTATTTCCTTCAAAGAGTTTTAATGTTAATCACTTGATGTTAGGATTGTTAATTTTGGCATCTAGGGCTTTTAGAGAGAAGAAAGTAATGATATTTTTTTTTTTTCATTTTGGGGAGGGACATAAGAAGCTTATTTAGCAGAATTTATCGAAAAAGTTGAATTCTTTCTTGGTTTATTTGCTTCTTAGAAATTGTTACCATTGCAATATTTAGAAGTTTAGATTGTTTTTTCGGTTTTTTGTGTTTGGAAAGAATTAAGGGCTATAAATTTTGTTGGTACGTGGAAGAGGTGAAAGAAATTGAACTTCTGTGTTTCATTACATGTTTAGTGATAATATAGTGCAGTATGAAATTTATATATACATGGTGGTGTTTCTGTTGAAACATTGCCTAAAAGGAGGTATTAGTTTGGGTTTCAATTTTCAACTGGATGGTTTATCCTTTTGTAGCTTAATTTGATTCATCAGGTTGAGTCATGGAAGCAATATAGGCTTAGGTCAAAAACTTAGTTTGAGAAAAAGATTAAATAGGTGTTAAAATAATTATAATGCTGCTGGGGAACTGGATTATGGAAGATCTGTATTCAACGTTTTGCGGCTGGAAGTAGATATTTTACATGGACTCTTCATTGTATACTGAGAAGTACTCACTGCTGAGTACCATGATGGTAGATTCTGTTGAGGCTGTTGGATGTTCCATTTGTCCTGTGTCATACCTGATGCCGGTAGATGGGTCTGCAAAGCATCATAGTTGATTTCTTGGCAACCAGGGCAGTCAGTTGATATAATATAATAGTTCTTTAGTATCGAATCTAGGCAGATCCTTTCTATGTGGCTAGGAGTTTCCCTTGCTGAAGTTGTGTGACTTGCTTTTGTTCTCACCTGCCATGAGAATAAGAGCAATAGAGTATCATTATTGACTGTTTTATGCATCAATTGCTTTTGAGATGAACTAAAATTGATAAAGTATCATTATTCTTGGTACAATGTTATGGTCATCATAGCATGCATGCAAAGTGCTTCTAATTAAACAAAGATCCCATGAAGAGCAATCTTTTTTTAAAAATTCTTTCATACTGTTTTGTTTTCCAAATAATGAAGGATGCTCTAGTAGTTACCTTAGAAACTAAGTAAACAAGACCAAAAGCTGTAACCCAGATTGATGTGGAAAACAGCTAAGAGGTTTTACAGAAATATGTGTATCTACTATTGATTACTATGATATTTTATGCTGATTTATTGAGGCTTAATATCGTAATTGCCTCCTTACTCTTTGTTTTCTTTGAAATGTACTTTCTGTGATAGATTCTCCTCCAAAATGGAGATAACCCAACAATGCTTTCTTGCTCTGCCCTTAACTTTCTGCAGTGCATCCTGGTTTTCATTTTCTCAAGCCACAGGCGACTTCCACACCCCAACTCCACTCCGTGTAGATGTCTATACATCTGGTTTTCTAAGACACTAACTTGGGTTTGAGAATGAAGCCAATTTGGTTCTCTCATATGCATGTTTTATTTAGTGTATCTTAGTAATCCAGCACATCTAGTGCATGAATTCCTAATATTTAATTAGTCCTTTTCAAAAATAAAAATAAAAAGAGCAGAAAATAAGTTTAAAATAGGTAGTTGTATTCAAGATGATGGACAGATAGTAGCGTGGTATAACTGCTCTAAATTATCTTAAGGTTTTGGGATGGTTATGGTTCCAGACTTTGAAATCTTGATATTTGATAGAAATACCAAATTAGCATTTCAATTAATAATTAGCTGTGAAGTATTATTTTAAATTACATTGGATTATCAAAATATTTTGTGCCAAAATACTTGATTGAAAACTAGCTAATAGCTTTCCCATATCAAAAGTAGGGATGTGGTTTGAATAATATCCTTCTTTATATTTTGTTGCTTTCTATTTCCTATTATTACCATCACATGGTTTGTAATTTGTTTAATGTATGCTAATGTCAGAATCAAGATATGAAATGATATTTAAGCTTTTGATCAAATTTAAAAATTGCAGGTCATGGAATTAGAGCTAAAAAAGTTGTATGATACGGTTAATTCCATTCACCAAGAGATGTTTTATCTCCGTGAAAGGTAATGAATCATTCGAACTGAAGACATGTTATATTATTTCTCTTAAGAATATTGTTCATTCAAATATTACATTCAATTTTTACATAAACTTGTTGCTTTTCTTTCAGAGAAGAAGAAATGCAGGATCTGAACCGAAGTACTAACTCCAGAATGGCCTGGTTGAGCGGTCTTTCACTTTTTATTTGCTTAACAGTTGCGGGCATGCAATTGTGGCATTTGAAGACCTTCTTTGAGAAAAAGAAGATCATCTAAGTTTTTATTCGGACAAGTTAAAACATTTATTTTTTTGCGCGCTTGTAAAATATTATACCTAAATTGTACTTTGAGAAGAAATAATTTTTAGGTCACATTGTTAGATTTACTGGAGCTTATAATGACTGACCTGACTGTACTTGTTAGGTTTTGGTATGATTATGAAAATGAAATTGTGAGGAGAAAGTTTTGGGGCTGTCGGTGGAAGCAAAAATACCCATTTGTTTTTATTTTTAGAAAACAAATTTGGATTCACTTAGGTGTTTTTTAGATTGTTTTTGAAAAAATAAAAATAAAGGAAAATAAGAGTAGTGTTAAAATTGAAAAAATATTGAAAACATGTTTAATGTGTTTTTTAAATTGAAAAACACTTTTTTGTCTTTTTTTTTTTTTGTTCTTTTTTCTTCTCCTTCCCGATTTGCCCTATTTCTTCTTTTTCTTACCCCAACAAATGGAGGAGCATATCCAGGTGTCGCTGAAGGAGGTTCTCACCTGCTCCAGTGTAGGAGAGGGCGGCAAGCAAATAAATTAAGGCGGCAAGAAAATAAATTTTTTTAAACGAATTGTAATGAAATATCCTAACATTTAGTTATATAATGAAATATTTTGACAATTGACTAACTAGTTGGCCGTTAGCACTAACGATGAACCAATAAGTATAATGATAATATAGTTATTTTATCTTTTTTTTTTAAAAAAGTATAAAATTAAAAATAAAATAAAAATAGATCTTCACTGTTCATTAATCTCGATGGATAGTAAAGGTCTATTAGAAAAAAATATTATAATAAATATCAATTAAAAAATAAAAATTTGTATTTTTGATGGACGATCTGATCTCCATCACCAAAAAAAAAAAAATTAACATGAAAATATTTTTTTAAAATTTTTTTTTTTATAAAATGAATCCATAGATTTTTTATTTTTTATTGAATTTAATTTTTAACTATTGGTAATTATGTCATTTTACATATAAGTTATGGTCAAGCAATTATTTTTTACTAGGTCAACTGATGGTAGGATATTAACGTGTAATTAAGACTAAATTTACGATTTCGTTACAATATAATCAAACGTCAGGTACTTCGCCCTAATTTTTAAATTTAATAAAATTAATATTTATTTGTTCTTAAAAATTTATATCTTAAATACTTTATATTATTTTATAAAATATAAAAATTATTTTAACATTAATATCAAATATAAAAAGTTCACATACATTTTAAGAATATATTCCATAATACTATTTTCAACAGATGCGATTTCAGATTTGAAAAATAAATTAAAAAAAATTTGTTTTCATTTTTTTTTAAAAGTAAATTTAAAACACTACTAGACACACCCAGGTTTTTGAAATGGTTGCTGGCGAACCGAGTTCTTAGCTAGTCTTAGCCCTTAGGTTCCTTAAAGCTATATTTGGGGTATTCTTTTTGACATTTCTTGGTGTAACACTCTTTTGATTGATTGATGTGAGAAACAATTCATCGATAAAGTGTTTCAGACTCATCTATGTTACATTTAAAAAAAGGGGACTTGCACGTGAGGCCTAATTTTGCAGCTGGATCATAATAGTGCTCTTAGAACATTTACAATCAATTTTCATTTTATCAAACTGAAGACAGGTTGGCTATATTTGTATTTTCAAAAGAAAATTTTAGAGCTTCAATCTAAATCCCCAAATTTCAAGATCCATTCCTTAAATCTCCATTAATATTACAACTTTTTATATTTCAAGATTACCCTCATAACTATTTTTTAAACAAATTCTATTACTCTCATATCCTTCTAAATTTTTTAACTAAACTCAATTAAGTTATTATAATTTTTTATTTATAAATATTATTATTATAAAAATTATATTATTAAAAATATTTTATTAATCTTTTAAGTGATTATAAAATTAATTATATTTTAATTATTTTTAAATTTTTTATTTATCACCTCCATTTATTAAAAAATTAGATCAAAATTATTAGATGTAAAATAGGTGTGATGATTTAGAAAAAAAAAAGTTATAAACTTTTAGGTGTAAATAAATTAAGTGAGTAAATTATTATCTAAAATAAATAATAAAAAGTTTAAAAAATAATTTTTAAAATAATAAATAATAAATTTTTATTATTTAGATATTATAAAATGAAAAATAGTTAGATTAATAAATTTATAGAGATAACATATTCCAAAAATATTCCATTTTAGATCCTTGGATAATAAAATGGAAATTAGTTAGAAATGACCTTTTATAAACGTCATAGCTGCAATGAATTGATAGTAACTTGACCAATCGTATTGTAGCTAAAGATCTTGGGGGTTAGGATTTGTTAGTTAATTTTTTTTTGTTTTATTTTATCAATTTTCGTTAGTAATTTTTTATATTTTTAAAAACTAAATGATAGTGGTAGTAATTACTGAAAAAACATATTTCGGAAAAACGAGTAATTATTTTATATTTTACATTTAGTGCAACTGTTTTGAAAAAAATTCTTTTAACCTATTGCGAAAGTAAAACTAATATTATGCGTAGTTAAATAAACTTAAATTAATTTTTATTAATTAAAAATAAAGAAACAATACCAAATACGCGTATGTCTTATTAAACTTTTTAATCAATAAAAAAAATTAAAATTAATTTAAAATTGATTAATGTTTAACAATAAATAAGTGACAATTGACAGACTTGATTAAATATGAGTTTCTTCGGAATGATATGACTGTTTACCTGCGTTGATGCCACTCAAATTCAGCTCAAGCCTGCAAATTCTCAAGTAAATTCAGATTCCCTATACTCAAAATGTAACTTTTTAGCTTGCAAAAAATATCAATTGGCTACCTTTACTGGTTACACTTACAGGTGAAGGGTCTTCCATCCCCAATTCTGAACTTCCAAATTCCAAAGAGATGTCTGCAAACTTTATAACCCTTGTTTCATGAACAAAATCCAAACAAACACTGATTATACAATAAAATAACCCACAAAAGAAAGTTTTATCTTTTGCAAGATCAAGAATTTCGGCATATACAGGGAACACAGCTAAGGGCTCAACAAATTTGACCGCATGAAAAGAAGAATTAAAGTAGCAAATGCCATAGAATGTTGCCTATTTTCACTTCTCATGATCACTTGGGACCACAGTAAATTACAACTGAAAAAAGTAAAAGGAAAAAACTACAGCCAGATGACTAATCGTTACATATATTTGTTAATGTGGATGAAGCTCGTCGACTCAGCTAGTTTGAGATGCATATAAAAGACTATTGAATATTAAAACAGAAGTTGTTTATGAGCATCAGTACACTGTTCATAATTGGAATCTGAACAGAGTAGTGGAAAACCAATCAAAGCAATTACTCTCACATGCTTCCTCAGTTTGAATCTATTCACAACACCGTCATCAGAATTGGGTCTACAGGAAGAGATTGGCAGAAACAGCTAAATAACATATATCATTACTTGCCCTTTGATACTATGGATTGAATATGTTCCAGTGATGATCTGACGGTAAATTTTCCTTGACCTTTTCCAGACGTTTGAGAATATCCAAGAATGAAGGTCTTTGGTTCATGTCAGCAGCCCAGCACTTCTCCGTTAAGCTAAAAGCATGCAAAAAGAAAGACATTAGCAATCTAACTATCCAAATTTCTACTACCTGTATAGGCTTTCAATTTTTCAACCCAATGCTGCTTCTCTATATGAAAGCATTTGGCAAACACAATTTAGTATCCCAATTGTTTGCTAAACAACAAGATGCTAACAATTTAAAGATTAGAAGAAACTGGCTGAATCCATTACTGGTTAACAAAGGATAGATATTAATATGGAAAAGTCAAAAGAGAAGAATATGGAGAAGTCAGAAAACAAGATGAATAACCTATAGATAGGGCACTACTCAGTTAGAGATTGCTCCAATAAACCACAAGATTATATAAGTTGCATCTCTAATCTTTGTGGGACAAGCTAGTTTAGTGGTGAAGTCTCTTATAATAATATAAGAGATCCAATCCCCACTCACACCGTGGTTTTGGTTTGGGGGCGGGGTTGTTGTTTGGTTGCATTTGCGTTGTATTGTTATATGATTATAAGAGAATATAAAAGCTGCAGTGCATTTCCTCTTTTCTTCATTTGGGGCAAGACTATCAGTAAACTGTGCAAGGGGCAACAGAAACCTAAAAGTTAGCATTACGGCAAGAAGGAAGATATGGCGGCCCACTATTCTAAAGAACATCTGCATGATAAATATAAGGCATAAGCAAATACTTACAGGTGGAAAATAGTTAGTGTGAGAGAGGCTTTGCTGAGTTTTTCCTTTTCTTTCTTATGAATGAAAAGTTGAACATTAAATATCTGTAGGAATAAAGTGTTCAAATAAAATCGACAACTTTGAGAAAAGGTCAGGCACATCCTGGTGGCTGGGGGAGGTGTATCCCTGTTATCATCTTTTTAGTAAACTTATATTCACCATCATCAGTCATTCATATTAATATATACCATTTGATAGAGGTGAATTTAGTAGTTCAGTATTACAAGTAAAACACCTTTCACAAATAGTTAAGTGTTTGCTACATGTACTAGCCGGACAATGTGTAACATCCCAGATTTAATTCATAGGTAAGCCATGTATATGGTATAGCAATAAAATTGGTAGATGCAAACACATTAAGAATTAACTTACTCTCTAAGATCTGGGATGTATCCTTTCGCTCGAAAAGTAGGCCTGTGTCCCTCTGCCACATATTTAGCTGCTTCATAAGGCTCATAATTTGCAAGTGGTGGTTCACCTTCAAGCATCTGATCCAATCAAGAGCTTCATGCTTTAGAATTAGGTTAATATTTTATTAATTCATTCCATCAGTGAAAGCAAATTACCTCATAGAGTATCATTCCAAAAGAGAAAACATCAACCTTCTTATCATATTTGCGGTGCTTGAAGACTTCAGGAGCCATATATCGATCTTTTGTTTTGCTCAGAAAAAGAAAGGAAAAATAAGTACAAAAACATCATATTTCATTTGTTAAAACAAGCACAAGGGACACTTACAACTTCCAGTCTCTCCAGTCATTTTGTACACATCATGAGAATTCTGAACCTTGATGAGCTTGCTCAGTCCAAAGTCTCCAACTTTCAGGTGGTCTGCACTTGAGTTGACTAAAAGAACATTCCTGATACAGAGAAAGACCATTGACACAAAGAAACCCAGAAAACTGAGTGAGTGCCAGCTCAAAATCGAGGATAGAAGTAAGAAAATAAGAAATAACGGGAAAAATGAGGATTTCATGTGTTGTAGGATAGAGACAGAATTAATTTAATTATCCTCCAATCACATTGATTAATTGAGTGTACTGATTAAAGAACATAATTATTAGTAAGAAAAACCTACGACAACTAATTAGCCAGAATATCTGAGACAGAGACCACTCACCTTGGCTTCAAGTCTCGGTGAATTATGACATTTGGCTCATTGTGAAGATAAGCCATGCCTCTGAACACATTGATTAGCAAAGATTAGCATAACATTCAGATTCACAAAGACAGATGTGGTACTAAATAAAAGATTTTAGGCTAAGAGTCTAAAAATTAAAACTTTTTCATGCTTTTCTTTCCAACGTTAATGATATATACCATGTTTAATAAATAAAATATATATAGCCAGTAAACATTCCAGAGAATGGTTTCCTGAAAAAGACGGGAATTTAATTACTTCTCCAATGAAATTTAAAGACCTTTTTCATATTGAAACAAAGAATTTGGAACTATTAACACTTAAAACTTTTTCTATGCTTCTCTTTTCCCAGTTTCACTTAAAATGCTGCAAAACAAGATAAATCAAGCAACATAGCCTACAAGTAATCTGAAAGCAGCTTCCATTGAATACTAAGGAAATATATTTCCTTCACATAGGCAATTAGAAGATGTGCACATTTATAACAGTTATCCACTCAAACATGTAACAATTAGGAGCCATTTAAGAATAAAACTTTAGAAAAGAGAATTCTCTTTTTCAGTTTTTGCTTTCTGATATGCATCTCCAAATTATTCCAAAGTCATGAGTTTCCTAAATTTTGATATCAGGATCTCATGCATGAATGCAACACTACTCAAACATTGAACTTAGTTTCAGATAAGAAAAGCATACTTATTTCTACTGTCATGTTTCTGCTGAAGAAAGTTTATTTAGTCCTAAAAAAGAATTACCCGTCACTGGCGGAGGCCTTTAAATGAGACATTTATTGGCTTATAAATCGAGAGAAGATGACCTATACTTGAGCCATCCTAATGCTTTGGTCAGTTTGCATGAGTTCAACTTCAGCATGACACACTTTGCGTCTGTATTAATTGATTAATGCCTAAACTTACCCCAAGAACCACATCCTGATTCTTGAAACACATAAGAATATGTCAAACATTGAACTTAGTTTCAGATAAGAAAAGCATACTTATTTCTACTGTCATGTTTCTGCTGAAGAAAGTTTATTTAGTCCTAAAAAAGAATTACCCGTCACTGGCGGAGGCCTTTAAATGAGACATTTATTGGCTTATAAATCGAGAGAAGATGACCTATACTTGAGCCATCCTAATGCTTTGGTCAGTTTGCATGAGTTCAACTTCAGCATGACACACTTTGCGTCTGTATTAATTGATTAATGCCTAAACTTACCCCAAGAACCACATCCTGATTCTTGAAACACATAAGAATATGTCAAACATTGAACTTAGTTTCAGATAAGAAAAGCATACTTATTTCTACTGTCATGTTTCTGCTGAAGAAAGTTTATTTAGTCCTAAAAAAGAATTACCCGTCACTGGCGGAGGCCTTTAAATGAGACATTTATTGGCTTATAAATCGAGAGAAGATGACCTATACTTGAGCCATCCTAATGCTTTGGTCAGTTTGCATGAGTTCAACTTCAGCATGACACACTTTGCGTCTGTATTAATTGATTAATGCCTAAACTTACCCCAAGAACCACATCCTGATTCTTGAAACACATAAGAATATGTCAAGACAAGGACTCCAGACCATGCCATTGAAATATGGAATATAATTTTAAGGATAAAGAAAAACAGAGTATTCCGATCCTTATTTTCCCGCTCCTTTTCATGGGGTGAATCTGTACCTTTTCATCTTTCAATGGATTCTATATATTATATAAGAAACGGAACAACTATTGACTGATCTGGTGCTGCTCCAACCCCCCACCCCCTCCATTTTTTTTTTCTTATTATTTTTTTCAGTCAGAAACAAGACTAGAGACTGAAAACGCAAAATCAGAAAGGAAAGGTGAAGAAGCTGTCCGCAAGATAAGAAAAAATGGGAAACAGCTCAAAAATGATACGAACTGTCCTAGGACATGCAATAGCCCTAACAAAAGACACATACAACAAAAAACAAAAAAGAACCTCACTGAAGCTGCTAAATTAAGATGATTTAAGGATTAGCGATTACCTGGCAATGTCCAATGCAAAGTTAACAGCTGTTGAAGGACTAAGTGCACCCTTTTCCTTGAGGTATTTATGGAGATCACCCTATAATACACATGAATATAATCATGAGCGAATTTTATACTTATTATTAATAAGAAGAATTAATGCAGAGGGAACTTAAAATTTGAATAAAAACAAATATGCATTGTATACCCCTCGCAAATATTCGGTAATTAACATAAGAGGCTTCTTCTCAGTGACAGCTCCCAGAAATTGGACTATATTAGGATGGCGAAGTTTCACTAGCAAATTAACCTCATGCCTGAAGTCCTGACTGAATTTGGAAAGTGAAAAAGAGCAAGGAGTTTACATTCTTTATACAACAAAGATCAGATATGGAGGAATCTGACTATAGCAATAAGCACCAGACCAATAATTTTCTTGAGAATGTGTTACACACTAATAATCATGTACTTCCCTTTATAATTTCAATAGAGACATCAAGTCTTAAAAAGAACAGTGAGCAAGTCGGAATATCTTTGCATTTCTAGGTCATCAATGTGTTAATTCATCTTTTACATTGTTTATGATTCATCGTCCAACTGAGCACAGTACAGGCCATAGCATTTATCAATAGAAGTTACCATTACACAGCATACATCAATACAAGTAGCTATCAATAGGGATAGAGTGATTTTTTCTTTTATGTTGTTTCCGATCATTATCCATTATAGCATAGTACAAGACAAGGTGTACATCAAAACAAGTAAATATCAAAAGAACCAGAGTAAACTATTCTTCAAAACAAGTAGTTCAAGCAGACATCAGAATTGAAATTGAACTATAAGAAAATTTTTAAAAAAAGGGACTTACATCACCAATCTATCATCTGAAAGTGATGGAAGAATACGCTTAATAGCAACTGGTGTTCCTCGCCAATAGGCTTTCAAAATCTCACCAAAAGACCCCTATTAGCATTAGCTATTGTCAGCGAAAACACATCTTGCAGGTAGGTTAAAAAAAAATTGGAATAACAAGCCAATAACTTGTATGCCAACCGACATGGTAAAATTATCACATAAATAACCTATAAGTTGGATGCATCACTACGCCTAAATCATAAAAATAGCAGGAAAAGGAAAAAAGAGTGGAACCTAAGTTACAATTTCCCGAAGGAATTGCTGTGTCCTGCAAGGATTAATCCATAAATCAATACTTCTTCTGTCAAAGATCAAAATTGCACTAAAAATGGATTTATAGTATAACTGACTTAAACAAGGAATGGTAAAGGAAATCCCAAATTTTAGCATAACAGGTGGCACTCTTTGAAATAATGAATAATCTTGAGCAATATTTTTAGCTGCAGAAAAATAGTAGAGATTCAATCAAAACTTGATGGGATTTTAGAAAAGCAAATTTCCAAATAATCATGCAACTCTTTACAAATGTTTGCAACAGCCAGCTACAATCTGCAAATTGTTAAACTCAAGAAATATATAAATGCAATCCACACCTTCCCAATAATTGCTGAGTTTGAAAAGTCCAGCTCGGAAGGATCAATTTCCCAGTCACACTTGTTTGGCAGAGGGGGCAGAACAGGCTTTGGTTCAAAGTGACTTCCATTTTGACCCTGTAGAATGCACACTCAGACTCAGAGCCCAGAAATGCAATTAAATGCAAAATCCATAAGAAGCAAAAGGGTCTTTACGAAATATAAACAAATCAAACAATAAAAAACCCAAAAGTACAAGCTACTACGTTTTCAATATAAGCAATCATCTGTTCTAATACGAACTGACAACAATGGACTTAACAACCTTAAGAAAAAATGAACATAAGGAACACATACAGCAAATCAAATGCTACAACTTCCTATAGGCTACCCACACAAGCTGTAGCAGTTGTATTTTTAAAAAAGTAAAGGTTAAAAATTAACATAAAACATAAATGGACTGAGAAGAATGCATTGGACTTACAAATGACAAGCCACCATAAGTCTTTAAAAGCTCAATCATGTTATGTTTCTTAGCTCCTTCTGCATCAGCTAGAGGCTGTCACCACACAAATCCAAATTTACAATATAGACTATGATTCAAGAGAGATATATAAATCTACAAAAAGGAACATAAAAGCAGACACTTATATAGTATTGCATTGAATCAAAGATTAGTTACATAAACTTGGTCTCATTGAAAATAACACAACAACTTCCAGTAAATTGAAGTAGAAACAAACTTTGAGATTTTGTTTTGGTCAAATTATAATAAAACAATGAAATTACCAAAAGTCAAAAAGTGATAAAAGCTAGAAAAATTACCGTGTTTTTCCAGCGATCCTGAGCGTTGACATCAGCGCCGAACTCAATCAAGCATTTGGCAACGTCGATCCAGCCGTGGAGAGAGGCCACGTGAAGTGGAGTCCGATAATCGTAGTCCCTGGCGTGGACCAGAGACTGATCTTCTTCGAGAAGTTTGCGGACGGCAGCGGCGTCGTTTTGGTGTGCGTGCCACAGTATCAGCGAAGTCCTGCTCACTCTCGCCTTCTCCTTTTGCTTGTCAGCCGACGACGAGGAGGCGGTCCCCTTCGAAGCAGCCGAGGAATCGCCGGCGGAGGAACTACCCGAGCTCATGAGATGAGATGGGATCGGATAAAACCGAATGGAATCAAACAGGATCTTTTTTTTTTTTTTTTCCAAATGCTCTGCGCGTCGTTTCAGAGTTAATTTCTATTTGGATTTGTTTTTCATTTTCATTTTCTTTTATATTGTTTGTAATTTTCCAGTCGGAAGAGAGTCGAAGGCAGGCAAAGTGTGCGTGCTAAGTGTAGGTTTGTATCCGTTATTCTGCTTGGCTTTTTTACTTTTTCAACAGAATTAGATTCTCTCTCCTCTTCATATTATTTTTATTATTATTATTATTTATGGTGTAATATTAGCAAGTATTGGCTATAGCCTGCAGGACTTTGTTGGGCCCAGTAAAAAAAGGCAGGAGTGGTTTGGATTTGTACATGATCAGCTCAGACTTTCCTGGAAGCTGCACGTGTTTTTACTTAATTTGTCGTTGGATTGTTATGGTAATTTGTTGCTGTACTAGTACTATACTAGAGACAAGTCATGCGGCGGCAAATTGAAGTCGTGGTCACTTGGATTTTGCTAAAGTTGCGACTCTTTCGTTCACATGAACAAATAAAAAAAAAAGTTCACAAGCCATTTTATAACTATCTATATTTATGAAAAACATTTTGCCCCCTCCATTATTTGTAAGAAAAAGAAGAAAAAAAAATTCTCATTGTTTATAAATTTTTTATTGATCCTTTAATAAAAGGAGAATGAAAACATAATAAATTATAATTAGATATTATTAATAATATTAACGTATCACAAAATCTTTAAAAATTTAAATAAAAAGATAATCTAATTTCTATTTGCAAATAGTTTTAGCACTTGTGGGTGAATCTATTACTATGAAGTTCTACATTGATAACTTAAGACTTGTTGAAAAGATTTCTTTTTTCTTCTTTCTTTTTGCGTCTAATTATGAAAAATTGAAAATCTCAATCAATCATGAAAACTACATATATCAAGCGAGTCGGCAAGCATGGTAAAATATTTTATTGGAATTCTGAAGAAAATTATCTGGTTCAGTTTGGGTTCTCAAGTTTGTGTGGAATGAACATAGTTTGGGTTTATAGCCGATTTCGAATACCATCATTACAAGTCAAGTCAGAATATATGAAGTTATCCAGAACAACTTGAGACTTGATGTTAATGCCATTCAGGAGTGTTGCAAAAGTAAGGGAAAAATTCACACTTTTGTATTTAGCGAGGCGGTCAAACACTCAAAACCTTTTGATAAGTTGTATAAATAGCAAACTTTATACAATCTGAATTCATACTTATGTCGAAGCCCATAATTTGTTATTAAGATAAGATCAAGCTTTTGAATTTTAATTTCGCGTTTGCAAGATAACAATTACTGTCATTATCATTGCGCACAATAATTCAATCACAATCACCTTTTATATTCAAGATATTTACTTTCACTGCCTAATGGATTTATATTACAGTATGTAGTTTAACGTATATCTTTGCTAGAGCACTTTCTTGTATTTCTCTCAAATCAATCATAGGATCTTCACATCAAGTCCTCTTGGTCTTCGAGGGACCGTTTACGTGCCCTCAGGTTGAGCTCAAGGCTCTGAGGTAGAGGAGGAATTCTTCCCTTCCGGAACAAAACAGCAAGAGCCCTCATTTTTTGGCATAGATCAAATACCTGTAGGAAGGTTATGTTAAAAGCGTATCATTTAATGAGGCATTTTTAAGGTTTGCTCAGAATCTTACTGATGAGGCTTCTATCTCTGCAACTCCTTCACATCCTTGACCTCCTCCCTGCAGTAAGTCACAATATTGTGCAGCTTCATTCTCATCTTCGAATACCTGGAGCAAGAGTCAAAAGTCTTTAACTATATAACTATACACCAATCACAATTGCCTCATAAGATAAATAACAAATGCTGGCATGCAGTACAACAAGTGAAGTTTGGTTGAGAAAATGAAAGTTGGGAGTGAGATGTAATTACCATGATCACACTTTTAAGTTTTGAACTGTAAACAACTCAACATCTTTGTCTGTGGTTCGTTGAAAATTTTATCATAATTAAGAATGTCTTTTCGCAATAAAAAAAATACTAACAATAAATTATACTAAATGCTTACACTAAATGTGTAAGCAGAAAACTGGCACAAGCGAACACACTTACAAGCACTCCTTCCCTAATATCCTCCACAAGCATCTGGAACTTTGTCCCATTTCTGGACTGTTTAGCCTGATTTCCAATCTCAGACCTCAACTTTCCTCCTTTGGAAAACAATAGTCCAAGCTCCCTTTCAACTTCACTGTTACAAAAGCAGAACCTGAGTTGGGGGAACATTAATGATTATTCAAGTGAATATACTACACAGAACAAAGTCAGACCTGCGCTTCCTTCGAGTTTTCATTGTGCACAACTGGTTTTCCCGGTGGGTTAGCACATATACAGGCTTTGAAGCTTCTCTCCATGGGTTGGCCTCCAATACTGGAAGATGGACAACACCAATAATTACTATAACTAATTGCAGAGTGCACTGAAATGTCATAGCCGAACTGTTGTATGAGAAACTTTTAAGTAGCACCAAAAACATACCATCTAAGCAAGAAGCATGTTTTGATTATATCCACCAACAAAGATATGAAGTATCAGTACTGTAAATGTCATTTAATAACGTGCACTACAATGCTCGGAGTTTGGGACAGACTATAAAACAATATCATGCAGGTCCAGTTAACACAATTTTAGCAATAAATACACCAATAAAGCAAATTGAGATCCTGGGGTTTTTCTTGTTCAAGTGGTTTCAATATCAAGCCAAAAGCTAGTTTCAGCAGAGCTCAGAACTTTTTTCGAATCAACATATACTAAGGATGGTGATACATTGAGTATGTCTGAACTTTTTGATTTAGGGGGAAATGAGAGAAAAAACCAGTAACTAGCAAGGTAACATACATATTTTCTATTTATTTAAATTTGAATAAGATCATGGGAGATAACATTATCCCTAACAGTTTTAAGCAAACTAAAATTTTATTTGAAATGCTGAATAAAAAGAAAACATATATTTACGAGAAAATAAAACTTAGGGTTGGATTCCTAGTGGAAACTAGGATTTAGGGCATATATATATATATATATATATAACTTTTCAAGTCAGCACTCTCTTAATATATTATAATGAGTAACATTTATTGATGGCCCTTGGATCAATCCAAAGTCCTTTCATTATAATATACTAATGGTTATATTATAATGAGCAACATTTATTGATGGCCCTTGAATCTATCCAAAGTCCTTTCATTATAATATATTAAGGGGGTGCTGACTTCAAAAATTAAGAGTATATATATATATATATATATATATATAAACTAGTTTGAGATGTTGCGATTGTTGGGTAGGTTGTTTCTCTTGCTTCCAAGATATGCTACGCTGTTTTTTATGTATTTTAAATTATATATTATAGGTTATTAAAAACAGATTCCTTATAATTCTAAGCTAAAAGCAGAGTATACAAATGTGTTATTTTTTTTAATTAAGTGTATTTTGAGGAATGATATTTTGTTGATGAAAGTAGAGAGCTTTAGGAATGATTTAAAGTTTGTCCAAGTGAGGATAGTAGTTTATTTGAATTTTCATGTATGTTTAAAACAAATCAAAGATTTATAATTTTGAAAAACATTTTGAGTTGGTTATTCATTTCGGAAAAATTAAAAAATCTATATGTAGAAAGGTTTGTATGTCTACTATTAGTATGCAAAAATTTCGTGATCTTTCAATAGGTACATAAATTGTTTTAATTTTTGCGTGGGCAGAGGTAAGTATAAAGGCTCTGCCAGACAGTTTCAAGAAACCAAAAAAGAACGAATTTTTACACATGCTAGTGATCACGAAATGCTTTGAAAATTTTACTGTAGCATATTCTATATGTCTAGGGTTGGCCTTGTAAATTTTTACGGAATTTGGAGATGTGAAGAATTAATTAAAAACTCTTGAATGGAGAGTGGTCAATGCTGAAAATTAGGCTTTAGGCTTATGTGCTGAATTATAAAATTACAGTTTATTGCATAATTACTATTCTCCATCTTATTATATTATAGATGTTGAAGATTTTACTTGCTTTAATAAAACTATTTTAGTAAAGATTACACTTAAAAGCATTTTTTAATTTTGAATTTTGCATAAATCTCATAGTTGGCACAATATTGAAAGGAAATTATCTCAATAACACTCTACGTAAAATTCTTACTAAAATAGTTTTATTGAAGCATGTAAATTCTTCAACAAGTATAATAAGATTGAGAACGTTAAGAAAGCAATATACTATAATTTTATAATTCAAAACATAAACTCATCATGAATGAATTTACTCACATGCAAGAACCAACTATAACCTATACAAATTTCAAATAACAATACCGTCATAACCGCATAATCAAAACAAATTTCAATTAAACTAAAAGACTACTTGAGTAAACTTAAAATCAACTTTTTCAGCCTAATTTCCAGCACTGACCACTCTCTACTTAAAGTTTTTTAATTAATTCTCCACATCTCCAAATTCCATAAAATGTTACAAGGCCAACCTAGACATATTGAATATGCTAGGTAAAATTTTCAAAGCATATCGGGATCATTAGCATATGCAAAAATTCGTTCTTTTTTTATTTTCCGAAACTGTCCCGCAGAGCCTATATACTTACCCCTGTCCACCCCAGAAATTAAATTATTTTTTTTTACTTGGTAACAGTACATATAAATTTTCAAAAATTTCCGAAATGAATAACCAGTTCAAAATATTTTATGAAATCTGACTACTTTCCAGAATAAAAAAATTCCAATTTGTTTCGAAAATATATAAAATTCAAATAAACCACTAAAAAGGTCTTTACTTCCATCAAAATACAATTTAATTTGACTAAATTTAATAACAAAACATTTTTTCCTCAAAATACAATTTAATAAAAAAAAATGAACACATTTGTAAAGTCTGCTGCCTAAATTTTAGCGTACAATTCTAAGGAATCCGTCTTTAATAACCTATAACATATGTTAGCAATACATAAAAGACAGCCTAGTATATCTTGGAAGCTAAAACGTGAAAGACATAGAATAACGAACCAGAAAAACAACCTACCCAACATTTGGAACACCTCAAACTCTTGATTTTAAACCATCGTATATTCTCTCTTTTTTATCTTAGAGGAAGAGCTGTTATAAAATACGTCCCCATATATATAATCATGCCCTAACCCTAGTTCCCACTAGGAATCCAATCCTAATGAAAGTCTTATTTTCTCATAAATATATATTTTATCCCGCATTTCAAATAGAATTTTAATTTGACTAAAAACTTTAGGGCTCCTCCTATGATCCTATTCAAATTTAAATTAAAAAAACAGGTCTATTACAAGCAAGATGGCCAACTTGCAGGTTTCATCTTTAAGACTGAATGATTATAATTTGACAACAGCAAAGAAGGCTTGTTAATGTCGGAAAATATTTTAAAACACTAACCTTAAGGATAGATTTCACCCATCTAAAACAGTATCATGGAACAAGATAGGAGGGCTTTTTATTGTTTTACCCTTCAAGATTCAATGATCAATATGTACACAAGAGGATTCTAATGATTGGTACCTATTTCATGTATAGGTGGAATTGTCATATTTATTATACAAAATTTTCAAAGTACACATATTATTCTCAAATTTTACCGCAATTATTTAGAATTATAAAACCATATAATCTTTTGATTTTTAAGCCTATAATGTTGTCCATGATGACAATTTACATTAGATTATTAAACTGTGGATTGTGTAAAAGTGACAGTCATAACTTACGAAGAAGTGTTATGAACAACTACAATTTTGATAAAATTTAATTTACTTTCAATTTGAAACGTACCAATAACTATCGGCAAATATCATCCCATGCACTATAAGAAGAAGCGCATCCAAGTTTAAAATAAAAGAAAAAGAAAGAGAAAGTGTGCATCCGAGGACATTTTGCTACATCTACAATCCTGGGTTGGAAGTGCCCAAAAGAAATTGAATCTCTTAGAAAATGTTAGACCTAGCAACAACTAATCAAGAATTCCATATGCAATCAATCAAACCAATTGGCAGGCACCCCATATGCAATCAACCAAACTAAATGACAGGCACCAGTAACCAAATCAAATTACTTTCGAAAAAGGGAAGGAAAATGAAAAGTACCATCATAGCTGCTGCTGTCAAAAGATTGCTGTAGGTGTCTTCGCATATCGTAAGCACGAGAAGAGACTTGCTTGACGAACTCGTTAGAGCTCCCAGGAATTGTCCCGTCCAAGTGAAGCGCTCTCTCCACCTCTTCTTCCCTTCCGTCTTCATCTTCCGCTCCATCGCTCAATTTACAACAAGCTCGTCGCAACCTCCTAGGACATGGCTCGGGAGAACACGGCACGCGAAAGGAAGATGAGAGACCGGATATGCGATTACGGAAAGCGCGAGAAGAGAGGAGAATCCGGCGCCGCCGAAGACGGAGGGGATTGCTGGGAGGGAGAACTATGGAAGGGGAGACTGATGAGAGCGAATCCATAGCTGATAAACAGTTTACACTGTTTGATCGCTCAACTCTTGTCTTCGTGTGGTAAACTTACTATGAATTTCCTTCCAAACCCGTGTTGTATGTGTGTGAATTGTGAAAATAGTAGGAATTCTCGGCGTGAAAGACTGCGTAACAGACGGAAGCGGAAACAAACAAGGAAGATGAAGAAAAGTTGGCTTTGTTGTATATTGAGAAATGAATCTGCTCGATTTTTTTTTTTTTTTTGGCGGTGGGGTCCTGAGGAATTGGGTCTGGAATCTGGATAGAGAAACGGACGGGTCAAACTCGGAGCTTCATAAAAAGCCGACAAAACTCGGAGAGTAATAATCAGGTGCTTATTTCAAAAAAAAAAATATATATATATATAAAATCAGGTGCTGGTTCCTCCACGTGTATCGCTCCTGGTCTTCCAGGATCTGTATATCTTACCGGCCAAAAAAACCCTTCGATAAATAATTGCAAAATTTTTGTTAATATATTAAATGAAAGTTCTAAATCTTTATATCTTGCAGGCTTGCAGCTGAGCCAATTTATTTTCATAGACTTTTCTAGGCCAGTTTTGTCTTTAAAAACAACACTTAACCAGATGTAATGCCAACTATTATGGCTTTCTTGCCTTCGTCCATGCGCAGGAGTGCTCTTTGCTCAAGTTAGAGAGCTATCGGTCAAACAATAAGGATAATAATTTTTAATATCATAGATCTACTCTGAGAAATTCACAAAGGAGAATACAGGCAAATCTTCACACATTGCATTTTTCGCATAGGCTTAGTCGCATAGGCTTACTACGAATTGCATGGAAATATTTTTCTTTCAAGTGCATATGTTTGCAATACAACATTATTTTGCATCTGGACATAGACTATAACACCAAAAAGTAAATAAAAGAGAAAACGAAGATTCAAAATATTTGGAATTACAAATCAGAACCAAAAATCAAGCAATGATTTGGTAGCTATTACCTCCACAGTTTCATTTCCACAAACTAAGGCCTCTGCCATCATAAGCTGATTGCAAAAGCAATGATATAACAATACAAGCCAATAAGATACACTTGTTTGATAGATCAAAGAAATACAATAGGACCAGTAAAGATACAAGGCATATATTATTGAAGTACATAATGACATGACAGAGAGAGGATACATACCCATCATTCAATTAATCACTTTACAATCAACATGGAAAGTGGCAAATGTAATTGAACGATTCTAAAGGTTAATTACTAATGAGAAAGCTTAAAGTAGAGGATGAAGATTATTACAATAACAAGAGCTGCTATTACCGAACCAACAATCCATTTGTTTCTGGTCATCCTCCGTGACATGGCGGTTAAGACTTTTTTACTCTTGCTAATGGCATCATCTACCCCATGAAGCTGAAAGGAGAAACACACATTTACATATAATATAAAATCATCAATCAACAAATTTATCACATGTACAGTCCATGGCTCCTCAACAAGAAGGCTAATAAATAATTATTTTATCCAACTAAATACACAAATGATTCTGAGGAAAGATTCACACGTTGTCTCCGAATTGTTTCAATGGAAACTAGAAATGACCCAATACCAATGCAAACTAAACAATAAACCCAAAATGAAAAGTCAAGCAAGAATACCTTGTTACGAGAGTGTAAGAGAGTTTCACGCTGTTGATTCAAGTCTTCCACAATTGAGATACCAAGCTCCTCTGTTTCCAGCATGATTCTTCTACTCTCCTTAATTCTATCACCTGACTGATTTAGTCTCTCTACTGACATGACCACTCTCTCTCTCTGATCAGAAGTGCCCTGTACCACCATCAGTTATCAGTCACTGAAATTTTTTTTCCCACCAAATATATTAACATCCCCACTTTATCTGGCATTAATTGTTTAAGTTGCATGTCATCAAATAAACAAAGCAATCATCACTGCAAACAAATTGAACAAACCAATAGGCAACTTCAACAAACTGCTATATATATATATATATTTGCAATTCACACAGTCATTTGTTGTCAAGGTGCCTTAGCTGACTGTTAGAAAACAAAAACCGCACCCAGACATGCTCATCCATCAGCAAACCCGGCACCCAAATGATACTAAAACTGTTACATTTATGTTTGAGATAGAACAACAAAACAACACAAAGCAATTCATTTAGTTTAAGCAAATCAATTTAGGACTGGATTAGGTTCATTAAGTATTTACTGCTCCAGAAACAATCAAGTAACGTTGTAGCCAGAAACCCAAAAAGTTACAAAATAAATTAACAACATTACAATAAATTTAGCTTTAAACAAGTTACAATTCAATCAAAGATCCTACCGATTGTGCATTGGCTCTTGCAGACTCCAACAGTTCTTCATGAGCAGCCTGGTTAGCATCAGGTGACGCCAATCTCTTAAATTCTCTTTTTAACTGATTCAAATCAGATTTGTATTCTCTTAACTTAGCAAGAAGCATAGCCTTAACACTCGGCTGCAAACTTCTTGCCTCCAGGTCCATTTTCCGAATCTGAAACAACAATAACAAGACGATAACATAAAATGACGATAACAATAATAAAAATAAAGTTGATTTCAAGCAGTACCAAAACATCGGCATCATCTAGTCCAGATTTTATCTCCAAAACCTTTTCCTTCTTCTCATCTGTAAAATTGAATTAACAGAATCAATTGCTGAATCAGCCCTAAATTTGAGTTACATAATTAAGAAAAAATAAAAGATACCTGTATGAGGAAGGAGAGAAGCTGAGTTGCATTTTCTGGAGAGATTTGCGGAGAGTTCGCAGTACTGTCGCTCGTATCCTTCAAAGACCTCACTCATTTTCGATTCAATTACCAACTCAATTGGTGATCTGGTGTAGATCTTTTACCGATCAAATTAAGTGACTTGAGATTGTTTCAGATGTAAGCTAAAATCCTTCAAATTTGACTGTTCGTCAATTGAATTTGAACGTCTAGAATGCTAGATTCTGTGCTGAAACTGTGGAAAGGCCTGGTTTGGTTGGCTCACCAGTTTTGCTTCACTACGGAGAAGCGGTGCGTTTTCTTAGCTTTTCTCCATATTTCTTTTTTGCGTGTCTATTTAGCTTTTCTATGGATGTTAAACAAACTTCTTTTTCTAATTAAATTTTTTTTTATTGATATTTATATATGTGTGTATAAACATATGTATATTGAACTAGGCTATTATAAATTAAAAACTTAAAATTTTATCATTATATTTATACAATATTTTTAGTCCTAATTGGCTTATTATATTTATCTAGATCTTGTGCCAACTAATAGCATAGGAAATTCATTTTAGTCCCTTTTTTTTTATTTAAAGCAAACAACAATCAATCAATAATATTTTTGTTCTTTGTTTTAATGATGCTACGTATATTTTTGTTTCTTGTTTTAGTGATGCTACATAATCAAAAAAATTTATTCAAATTTCATATCAAATAATGTAATAAGTGATGTATTATAATTGTTTAATTCGATACATCACTCCATAATCTAATTCCTTATGACGATAATAAATTATGTGTCATATTTTTTTTATGATAAGTTCAGAACATATTTTTAGGACTTGCAATTTTATAGTTTGGTCTGAATCTAACACTCTTCGAGTTTAGTTAACTCAAATTTCACAACAAAAACTAACATTTGGAAGAGTTTTTTCAAGTAAAACTTTAAGAAGTAAATCTTTTAGAAGTAGAATTTTTATAAGTAGAGCTTTTAGAAAAAAAAAAAAAAGCCATTGAACTTTTGGTTTTCAATTAACAAAAGCTCTTTAAAATGATAAGATTACTAAAAAGGACATGACTTTAAGTTAAAATGGCATTGTAAAATTAACAAACCTTAATAGAATTATGTGAGACATTTTAATATTTTTAAAATCTCAAAAAAAATCTACTTGAAAAAGTCCAAAATTTAAATTTCTTCGAGGAGACGTAAAACAGCTTTTTTAATCGTCCATAAGCTCTATGGAGTGGCAACCAAACGACTAAAAAAAAACTGAAAAGAACTTTCGAATTAAATAAAACTCTTTTAGCTAATAGATAAGTCTAAGGGTCCGTTTGGAAGAACTTTTTCGAGTAGAGCTTTTAGGAGTAGATTTTTTTGAAATAAAATTTTTACGAGCTTCTAAGGAAAAGTCGTTGGTCGTTTGGTTGTCAATTAAAAAAGCTCTTTAAATGTTAGAATTACTAGAAAGGGCATTAAAGAATTTTAAACATAACAAAAAAAATATAAAAAAAAATATCTTTCATTGTAATTAAAAAAAAAAACACAACATAGAGCAAAACATAGATGTACAGCATGCAGGCAACATATATTGTAAAAGAAAAAATAAATAAAAAAACCATAACACCATATACAATCATACACATTACAACAAAATTTAAACAAGCAGAACGTGTAAAACTATATATCTGCAGGCAGTGCGGCAACATAGACAGTAGTAAAAAAAAAAAAAAAAGCAGAGCAAAACATATATATTCAGACATCATATATTGTAAAAAAAAAAATAAAAAAGGTATAACAAACACACGTGCGGTAAGACAACATATAATGTAAAAAAAAAAAAAAAAACAGGCAAACATATATCTGCGGCAAGGCAATACATACTGTAAAGAAAAAAATAAAAAAAAAATAGAACAAACATATATGTACAGCAACTGTAAAGAAAAAATAAAAAAAAGTAGAACAAACATACATGTGATTAGAAAAATATAAGATAGAAAAAACTCACAGGTTAAAGATGAATTTTCGAAAATTCAATGCGTTGAAAGCAGTAAAATTATGTTTTATATGTTAAAAAATTAAGTTATTAGGGTTTATAATTTGAAAGGGTATTGTGGACTTATAAACTATACTAAGGTTATATAAGACATTTTAATATTTTTTTAAAAAGCTCAAAATTTGAGCTTCTCTGAGTAGACGTAAAACAGTTTATTTAATCGCCAAAAGCTCTATTGGAGTGGCAACCAAACGATACAAAAAAAACTGAAAAGAACTTTTAGGATTAAATAAACTCTTTTGGCCAAGAGATAAGCTCTTCCAATCGTACACTAATACTGATTGCCAACCAAATTCTAGACAAGAGAATGAAAAATTGACATGAATCTTGTCGCTGGCCTGTTTGGCTGTTTGACATTGGCACAATTCCTTTGATGGAATTGTGCATACTAAAAGATATAATCTGCTGTTCTCAGGAAACCTTGCTCAGCAAGCCATCAAATTGCAATTTTGATTGTTAAGAACATATGTTAAATCATGCATCCGCAAGTAGAAGTCACAAGTTGAAGTAGAGAAAATTTCATGTTGGGTAAATGCACTAACACATAGGAAGTTAAAATTTTAAATTCTATACATCAATGAGCAAGCCGAATACAACCATATAGGCTAAATTTTCAGGGCAAAAGACGAGATTTCTTCCCTCCTAACTTTTAATTAACAAAAGCATATAGTTTCTATCTTCCGCCCACAAAATGCCCTACAAGAAACCTAGAGAACTATAATATCTTCACAGAAAACTAATTCTTAATATGGATGATACAGTTGGGCGAGGTTCCACAAATGCAATCAAGAGTACGAACACTAAACAAAAGATGAGTGCGGATTGACCAACCTGTCCTGACCTTTAAAACAAGAACCTCACCCGATCAATTTTGTTTTGTGCAATTTGCACGTAAAATCTCCAAGATTTGGTGAACCTTTGCCTGAATCCACGATGAATATTTCAATGTCTAAACAGTCATAGAATACCACCAAAAATAGAAACTCAGTGCTCGGATCATGAACTATTGACAACATGCAACAACAAATCAATTCAGGTTTCCCAAATACTATATGTTATGTTAACCACCTGTCCCAGTACCTTCAGAGGCTGCTGTCTCACTACCAGAACCAATTTCATCAGACACCAAACCTCCACCTATTTCACTTTGCTTATGCTGTGACTGCTCCAAATCTTGATCAGGGAACACCTCAGATTGCAAATATGGAACAATGTTATTTACATGAAGCCATGTAAGTTCCCACAAGCTATCTCCTCCCAAAGCACTCCTCTGCACAAGCACACCCTTAGTCTTCATTACAATTAAAGTGTTCTTAAGGAGGTCAGGGACTATCTCCTGAAGCTTCTCACTTTTCTTCCCTCTTACTTTTACCTTCATATACTTTTCCATTCGACTAAGGACACCCAGCCATAATTTACAGAATGTTGTTAACTGAGAGAGGTCGTGGAGTAACTGAAGAAACACTTTTGAGAGGAGCTTCATGGCTAGGATAAGAGTGCCTTCCATGTTACGGTAGTCTTTTTGAGAGTGTCCCTGAGCTATTTCAAGCAAGTCATCAAGCATTGTGAAGATTACCATCTCAAAACACTGTAACCACAAACCATGAGGAAGGTGGATCTCCTCCACTCCTGTCAAGCACTTCTGCAATGATAGAAGAGCATGGTTTCTTACATCTTCTCTCTGGTCCAAACAAACTTTTCTCAGTTCTTGCACAAGCCTCAGCCACATCTCTCCTATATCCTGAGACAATTTCGAAGCTTCATCCTCCCCCATTGCTTCCTTTGCCTCACATCCCCATCTTGCTAAGCAATCAACAGAACCAGACATAAGATCTAGTGCACGCACAGACCGCTCTGCCTGTCCAACACGAGACTCAGCAAACTGCCTTGAGGAATCTACACACAGAACATAATTCGCTGGTAACAAGTGAGCTCCCTCAGACATTATGAACAATAGTGCATCAAATCCTGCTTCAGAAGCTTCCGGGTGCCGTGCTGTTATGGAAAGTAGATATGTAATTGTGCGCCACCCCATCTGGGATCTGATATGAGCAGCATTCGCTTTTACAAGGCGACTAACTTCCTGAGTAATCTGTTCACAGTATGCATCAGCTACTCGAGCATCAAGCTTCAAGACAAGTTGCAGTGACCTCAAAAGTTCATCAGCCAGATTCTCTTTATAGGGAAGTAGCCGCTGGCAAATGCGAAGGAGTCCAAAAACAGCCTTTTCTACCAAGGCACAAGGCATCACAGTTGACTGAACAATATTAGCTATGTGCTCATAAACACCCTGCCAAAGAAGCACTATCCTATCCCGGTTGTTAAGGGTAATTGCAATGAGCAATTCTAGGCAGAAAACTGCAGTATCTTCATCCTCGGGAGAGCTGTTCCCTTTTTGGGGCCGCCCTGCAGCCCAAATGAGTGCTCGTGCAAGTTGCAATAAGGATTCGGCTTGCAAGAATTTACTCTCTGTAAATATGCTGTCAATGTGGCATTTTTGAATTGTCTGAAGGGTGCGTTGGTGAGCAGCAAGTTGCTGTTCAGTAGGTTGTGATCTTGGCTCCTCTGTATCAAGAGATAAAAGCTGACTGAACCGGCCCATCAATCCAGATGATCTCCTAGGAGTTCCCATGGATGGCATATGAGCTGAAGATAAAGAATTCGTAATAGGCTTCCCATGGCTAGGGTCAGCAGAAACCTCGGACTCATCAGCTGCATCACTGGCAACACGAGCTGGAAGAAGACCAAGCTTGTGTAATCGCAGGATACAATCCAGGATATTTCTCCAACCTGTGCGAATATAATCACCATACCTATTTGCAATAGTGAAAACAGTGACGGTTGCCATTCTGGCTTTTGTGTCATCACCAAAGGCTAGCACAGGTTCCTCAACTGATGATGGATTCAGAAGCGTGGTAAACTTACACAAAGACACAACGAGGTCATCTAGAACATCTTCCAGGTGATGGCAAGCTGAAATTTTAGCGACAGCCAAAAATCCATCAATACAAGTCTGGTACACATCTTCATGTTCTGCGTGATCAAATACAACAGAGATAGCAGCAATTGTTGGGCCTGACATTATGGCAAACATATCATGGTCAAGGTAGGCTCTGCAATCAGCTACAATAAATGGAGCCGTTTTCTTAGACTTGTGCATTAGATCAATCCAACGGCTTGGGGTCATCTCAGGGAAACCAGAACCTTGTTCTGGAGTGGTGCGGATCTCATTCTTGCAAATTGAATGGTAAAGCTCTGACAGGAACTCTCGAGGTAGATCGCCACCTCCATTGATGTGCCTATTATTCCGAATAAAATCCTCTTCTGTCATCTTTTTTTTCACCTGTACATTATGCTGATCTGTGTTGAGCATTATAAGTGAATAGGATAACAAAAGTGCAGCATCCTTGTTAGCTAGAATCTGCGGGGATTGCTCATAGTATCGCTCAGAGAATGCCTCAAGCACCCTTTGTATCTTTTGCGATTCTCCAGGCAAACGAAAAGTTTCCAAGAATAACCGCAGTGCGGTATCCAGATTCATGTCTTGGAAATCAAAAGTCCAAGCAAATTCATGAAGAACCTGAACACAGAACTCATCATGATTTCCAAGAAAATCTCCAACAAGATTCTTATCTAACCCAGCAGTGTACCTGAAAAAGCATGCCACACTTTGGGGGTCAAGTTTGTCAGGCAAAAGATGGGTTCCTTGGAGAAACTCTAAACCTTTCTTCGGATCACGGTTAAAATGATCAGCTCCAATCATTAATCTTCTCTTGATATACTTCCTTCGGCGGACAAATGGCACCCAATGATTAGGGTCATTGTAGTTGTCACACTTCACCATCCAGAATGGGGTATATTCTTCAAGAGTCACTGGAGTATGCTCTGAACTAACCAATCCATTGCCTATCCTTTCAGCCATTCCCTGGATAACAGCAATTAGACCATCCAAAGCAAGGATGTGCATCGCAGACAAAGGACAATTCACAGGAAATGCACTCTTTGACAACAAATTAGCTAGGTCTTCAAACACATTGCTACAAGTTATGTCACAATCTAAGTTAGCATACATCTCCACCATAAAGGTTTTCTGTCTGCAGAAGTCAACAAGAGCCTCCATGGAAACCTCCTGCTGCTGATATGAAGCCCCATATCTGCTTTGTGCAAGCCGCAATATCACACAGGAAAAGAATGCCTCAAGCTGTAGTTTTAATTCAGTACGCAGATGGTGATACAGATTGAGAACAATGCTACATACCATTGAAAGAATAAGTGGGCTCATTGACAAGCCAAATTGCATAAGGTTACGAAATAGTTCATCCTGAATCAGACTCAGTAATCTTGGGTGACGGCGAATGGCAGGCCCACCCAATTCTATGGCCGAGTTAATCAAGCCCAAGGCAAAAAGGGGCACATCTTCATCAAATGCTATAGTATTTGATCTTGGACCTATTCCCATGTGCTCAGCAACATTTAACAAAGAACACAAAAAGTGAAATATCTCCACCATACAGGGGACACCATATGGCTCTGTCATGAGATGCAAATCGTATGAAACGTCCTTTCCAGTACCAGCCCCAATCGTATTTTCTTCCATCATAGTTGCTACCACACCTGTAGTAGCATTAGAAACAAAAGTTGCAGAAGATAGTTGACCGTCATATTCCGAACTACCATTTCCATTCTCCACCTGCTTATTCCCAAAAGCATAATCATTGTCCCTTCCACCAATCTGCATCTGTTAAAACCAATATAATTTATCACCGTGTCAAACCATCGAGCAAATGAATTCTTTTTTTGGGAAAAGAACAGCAAGAGGTCTATATTTCTCTTGTCCAGGGCACTAAAGAACTAGCTAGAGCTTGAGTTAAAATTGTCCTCATGCTAAGTCATTAGTCATTACCACATCTAATCATTACAAAGGAAAATAAACAATTCAAAAGTCAAATAGTAAATCCCACTCCAACAATTAGTTTCAAAGTACATCCAGTCAATCACTTTCAGTTATGGTGTCTGGCATCCCACCATCAATAATTTTAATTAAAACAACTATAAATTTTCACGTAATGGTCCATTAAGTTGCCATGTACAACAAGGGAAGAAAAGTGGAAATGATAAAAGAAAATCTTACATTTCTGCTGTTTGATTACCAAGAACATGATTAAGATTTTTAAAACACAAAGAACGCTTGCAAATTTTTACAACCATAGGTGAATAAGAATAAATTACCTTCCAAATCCTTTATCAAATCAATTAACAGAAGACAAGAAAACAAAGTAGTAATGATTTCTTTAATTCTCCCTCTAGTTTTTTCTTTTTTCTTTTTCTTCCCCTTCCACTGCCCATCACAAATAGAAGCACAACAAAAGAGGAACTATTGCAATAAAAAAGGAAGATGGAATAGGCACCATACCTCCTGCTTGACAGTTGAAACTCCATTAACCAATGCATGTTCTGTGTTATCAACATCTAAAAGATGTGAAAATATACGCCTAACAAGTTCATGCATTGTGTGGCGAGCTATCCGTTGTAACAACTCACCTTTCGACCCTGCTTGATGAACTATACGGAAACATGTGTTTACTATGGTGCAAACATGCTGATTGCTCAACATAATTGATGCTTTGCTTTTCATGCAAGCCAACAGAACCTGAAGAATCTTCATCAGAACCACTTCCTCGGATGCAGGATCAGTCACTTCAAACCGACAACTAGTGACAGCATCAACTACCAAGTGCATGGCCTCTTCAACACTAACAGTATTATGATCAATGATGTCAAGTGTTAAAATTTTGTAGACAGAGGACAAAGCAATACCAGTGATAGGTGCACCAGTTTCGTCTGATCGAATAACATCTAAAAATGGCTGGAGATATATAGCAGGATTGATGGTATGCCATGGATGCTGCCATGAGAATATTTGCTTTCGTAACGACTTCAAAGACTGGATCAAGGAGTGTTCTAGTTGATCATCACCTGACATATACTGACCCCCCCATCTTACATTTCTATTTCTCCTCATGACTGCCAATACAGCACCTACTTCTGAATTAATCATGCATGCTAATGTAGCTTTGTTTGAATAAGTAGTTTCATAGTCCTCAGGTTCTTCCTCAATTGCCTTGATTCCAGATTGCAGCTTTAGACGCCCCATATTTGTACAAAATTTCCGTATTGAAACTATATTTTATGCGTATTTATCAACTGCTTTGTAGAGAGGCACAAGAAGTTTTTCAAATAATACCCTGCACAACAAAAAAATAAAATAACCAACAAAAGCGTTCTCATTAGGCATTTCACAAATACAAAGGGCCCATTGAAGCTTAACAGACAACACAGTGTAGCCTAAAATCTACCATAAACTGTAGAATGGTGGCATAGCAAGGATGCAGGCATACAAATAAAAGACAGAAGAGCATAATATATGTGTATGTACCCAAGTATACCAAATGCATGCCTGAGAATGAATATGCAGATGAGAAAGTTACTCATACTTTTTTCTTTTTTGCAGAACATGTAAACACTTATAATAAAAATCATTCTTCTCCTTTTATGATCATCACTGAAATCTAACAGAGCACAAAATAATACTAAACTCCTAATATCTTCAAGTTTAAAGAGTTTATTAAATATAAGACATTAATACCATTAATCATTACAGCACTGCCGCATGATCACCATATCCCCCAGCAACTGCTACTCACTGCCTGTCTAAAAACCAACAACCACTATCAGCTTACTTCAAACAAACTCTTCCACCAGTGCCACAACCTAATTTGCAAAGATCATTAAAACTATGGGGTGGCAATTCAAACGATCTTTAGTAAGAACTAAGGAGCATGCTAAAAGAAAGCATGATGAAGATCCAGCATTGAAATTGAAAAGTCCCATATAACAGTTTACGTTATATAAAGATAATCTTATGTGCTTCACACTGATAATAACACAAGAAATGTATCATAAGTCACTCCACTATATTTACTCATCCTTGCACTTCGTCAAAGAAATATATATATACACACACGCACACGTGACATTTACATTTCCATTTTATGTGTTGCATTAAAGTTCAAAAAGCTGTACATAAAAACAATTTGTATCCGGAAGTTTGTTTACCTAACACAATATCATCTCAAGAAGTCGGGTAACAGAATCTCCTTGGTTCAATTTTTAGAGGATCCAATACTACAGCAAATCTAATTTCAGAGTTTTATTCATAGAAGGAACTTTTGAACTGGATTTAATTCTCTTTTATAATTAAATCAAATTCTTCCTAAATATTTTTAGAAAAGATGAAAAACAAAATCACAATCAATTATAAAAGAAAAGCTATGAATTTGAACCAGAATAACGAACAAGAGCTAGATCTTTTCATGCATTCATCAATATTAACCATTCAAATCATCACACAACCAAATTTGCGTTTGAGCTCGGAACAAGGAACCAGATACACAAGCTAAAACGCTGTCGTTTCAGTGAAAACAAACAACGAAGAAGAATTCAACTGAAAAATCGAGAACATCAACTGCTTACTGCAACTAGAAAATGTGGAGAATATAGAGAAGGAGAGTGTAGACAAAATTATAAAATTAAAAAGTGTGGGATCGAGACAAATGGCTTACCTCTGTGGATCCGACGACTGAGATCCGTCCAGGAACGCCTTCGGAGGAAAAAAAAATGTGATCGAAAGTAATCTCCCGAGAAACAGAGCAGAAAAAATGAAAGTAGTGGTGGAATTACCAAAAAGCCCCTCAAAAGATTTGAACTTTTTAATCCGGGGAAGGTGGAGCCGGAAAATGTTATAATTAGGTTGTCATTTGTCACGGACTTTTCAAATTTACCCCGAAAGAATTCCATTTTAACACATTCGCCTCATTTCCTTTTCATTTTTATTTAAAGTAATTACACACAACCTACGTGAGGTTTGCTCTTTTATTTTCATATTAAACTTTATAGTTAATTGACACAAAACCCCTTCGCCGTTACTCAACAGCAGCGCATCAGTTAGTTTTAATGGTTGACTTTTAAAATTATATATAAAGTCTAAAATACCCCTAGTGTCAAATAAATACAATTACAATTTTTCCAAATAAAAGGAAAAAAATATTAATAATATTTTTTTACAATATAAAAAATAAATTATTAAAAAAAAAGTAGAAATTATAGATGGGATCTCCACCATCCATCTATAGGGATGGATGGTGGAGATTAAAAACATTTTAAAAAAATTAAAAGTAGATAGAGATTCTAGATCCACCTCCATCCAAGAGGATGGACGGTGGAGATCAAAAAAATTATAAAAAAATCAAAGTAAGAAAAGAAAAAATTTTAAAAATTTTAAAAAATAGGTAGAGATCCCATTTCTCCACTGTCCATCTATAGGGATGGTAAGATCTCCACCCTCCATAGATGGAGATTTGATCTCCATGGAAATGGAGACCAGATCTCCATCGATGGATACATGGAGATATGGTCTCCATTGATGGAGACAACTCTGTCGACATGGAAACTTGGAGACCAGGTTTCCATGTCCATGGAGACAAGCTCGTCTCCATTGTTTGGAAACGAGCTTGTCTCCAAAAGATGATCGATGGAAAGGATCTCTTATATTGTTTGTTATTTTACTATTTAATAATTATATTTTTAATTTTAAAATTTTTTAGAATAAACATTAAAAGACGAAAATACCCTTTTAACTGTTAAAACTAACTGCTGTTGACTAACGGCGAAGAGGTTTTGTGTGGATTGATTATAAAGTTGTATATGAAAAAGAGCAAACCTCAAGTAAATTATGTAACACCCCCCCGACCCGACCCGGCTGGACCGACCCAGGGAGCGCTACACGGTTTTTTTTTTTTTTTCAAAACTTTCTAAATTCATTTTATAATCCGAAAATCGTTGTGAACCCATCGATAGATTTTCAAAACATTAGAAAACCAAATAGTTGATTGTTTTAAAACCATTTTCGAGTGAGCCCAATAAATAAACTTTTTATAAAAATTTCGACAGAGTTCCGTTTGTTTTTCGGATTTTCCAAAACCTGTTTTTCCACAAAACGATTCAAATACAAATTCCATATCAACATTTCAATATCGTTTTCAAACAATTGCGCACCCTTCCGTTTAGTGCGACTTTCCAACAACAGTTTATAAAATAAAATCATTCAAGGGTCGATATTTGATATTTACAAACATTCTAATAATAAAAGACAGAAATCATAAAATATTTAATTACAAAATATATTACGAAACATATTTACAAATCCACTGTATATGCATGCTTTCAGAATATATACATATAACAACAATATAGCTACCCAACTGTGATAACTCTGAGACTCTGTCAGCAACTCTCTCTCTCTCTTCAGTCTTTAGCCTCTTCCGGATCCCTGGTACCTACGCGTTAGAAACAAAACTAACGCGCTAAGCATATAGCTTAGTGGGTGTACACTAAACTCAAATATGAAAATCATAAATACCTTTTAATAGGAAACAAATCACAATATATATATATACTTCAAAATCAAACCGTAAGCTCAACTAAAACAATATTCTCACTCAATTCGTTTTCGCAATTCATTTAATAATCATTTAATATAAACACTGAAATACACAATTCGTTTACAATCATTTAATATAAACACTGAATCACACGTATTAAATCGATTTCAAAAAGCACTTATAAACATATCATGTAATTCAATTCAATTCTGGCTCTCTAGAATACTCAACATACTAGGACTGGAATATGGGTCAAACTCCCACCCTAGGACGAATCCTACGAGTGGTACGTATCTCCCTACTCTAGGACCGTGGGTACGGAACCTAGAGAGGTACATAACTCTCTATCCCAGGAACAAATCCTTATGAAGGTACGTGGCTCCCAACCCTCAGGAGGAATCCGTGAGGAGGTACGTGTCTCCCTGCCCCTGGACGAATCCATGAGGAGGTACATAATAATCATCAATAGCAATCAGTATCGGCGCAGTACTGCTCAGTAAACCCAGCTGGTATACTAACCTCCTATATCCATTTCTATGTCTAAGTACCCTAGGGCCGTTTCGATAAACTATTTTGCAAATATTCACTATATACACGATCAACGGAAACATTTGATGTCAATAACATAGATTTGTCATGGGAAAATCAACAATAGTAATCAATCATCGATTTTTCATATAAAATAAACAATTTTCATACGAAAATTGAAAACGAGAAATTTCAACGAAATCGAAAACGAAAACGAAAACGAAAACGAATACGAAATACTTAATACTTTTCGTAAAGATTCCGAAGACAAAAGTACACCTACCTGGATACCTTTTCCTTTCGGTAAATTGCGGTTCCACGATTTTCTTTTCCTTTCCCTTTTTACCTTTCTCTTTCACCCACACTTTCTTTTCTCTCTTTCCTTCCTCTTCTTTTTCCTTCTCTTTCTTCTTCTTTCTTTCTTTTTCTTCTTCTTCTTTCTCTCCTTTCTCTTTTCTGCTCTGTGTGTTTTCTGGCTTCTGCGAGAAGCTACTTTTTTTTTTATATTTTTCGGCTATCGCGACCGTCGTCGCGACCTGTGGTCACGCCACCAGGTCGCAATACTCACTGGAGCGTTTGCACCGCCTTCATCGCGAGCACACCTTGCGGTACCTTGGTCGCGCTGGTGGTCGCGTTGCTCACTGCCAGAATTTGACATTTTCATCGCGAGCAGTTCATCGCGATCTGTGGTCACGGTGACTGGTCGCGATGCTCACTACCAAAATTTCCATGTTTCATCGCGAGCGGCCCATCGCGACCTGTGGTCGAGGTGACCAGGTCGCGATACTCACTGCCTTAGTTTTTAATTTTTTTTCATGCATCATTTTCGACCGTTCAATCTGGTCTACCTGGAAACCATAAAAGTAAACATACTTTTAATTACATTTACACCCCTCCAATCACAAAATTTATATTCACATATATAAAATTAATTATCCGAAATCCGGGATGTTACAGATTGTGTATAATTACTTATTTTTATTTCTATCCTCCCTTAGAAACCAATCAGAATTTAAATTTAGGATTGAATTTTAAAAAAAAATTAAATAAATAACTTTTACAGAGAGTATTGAATATCTCATGACTTTTATATACTTTTTTAAAACCTATAAAAGTATATATTAAATACACCATAACTTTTATAGACTCTTCAAAATTCTTTATTGAATACACCCAAACTTTTTAATTCCATAAAAATCTAAATTGAATACACCCCCCCTTAATTTCTATTAACTTTTATTGACTTACAGAATTATAAAAGATTTTTATAAACTTTCATTTAAATGACTTTTATAAACATATATATATATATGTTAGCATATTACTAAGTTATTTTATTGATGATATAATTAAATTATTTAAGTTTGTTTAGGCAAATCATTAAATACAATATTTGATCTAATTTTTCAACAACAACGCATTTGTGAACATATTTTTAAAAATAATATTTTCGACATATTCTTTAATCTTGAAAATATCAAAATTGAATTCATTTTTTCTAGTTTTACAAAAAATAATATCCTAAAAATTACATCGAAGAGCTTTGTTACTTGAAGTCTCTGTGAAGTGATGAGTAGAGAAAAAAAATATTATGTATATTCAAATTCTAACCTTTCATACTCTTTTTTTAAACTTTAAGTACTCCGTTTTTTTATAGAAAGTGTTAATTGATTCATTAGTCTTCTCCTCTCATTTTTCTCTGAAATAACAGAGTGTAGAAGTAGTCTTCCCAAGGGCAGCCCTGCCTCCTCAGTGAGTTCTTCGTCCGATCTACCTTGATCTACCTTGATTTTCTTCTGATCTCTCGGGTTAGAAGGTGGCTTGGCAGCTTAGGGTCTTCGGTTTTGTTTCTCTGGCAGATCTGTTCCTCCTCTCTTGTGTCTTGAGCTGCTGGTGCGATCGGACCCGAGGTGGTGCTTCGTTTTGGTTGACGCTGGGTAGCTCGGAATTTCATCGCCTTAGTGTTGATACAGGGGCAGGCTCGCTAGGGGGTGTCCTTGCTCGATCAAAGCCTCCCCCAATCGAGTGTTGTAGTCTTGCTAGGTGGTGGACTGGAGACTGTCTCTGGATACCTTTAAAGCGAGCTGATCCAGTGCTTGCTTTGAGTGGATCTGGAGTGTTTGTTGTGACTGGCGCTGTTGATGATTCAGATCGGGGGTTCTGAGGCAGCGGGGTTGATGGGATTTGGTGCTGGTGGGTGCTGCTGTCTGTGTGCTGGGTGTTTGGTGCTACTGTCTTCGGGTGCTGCTGTCTTGTGTGCAGCTGCGTGTTGCTGTGTCTAGGTGGCTGTGTTTAGGTGGCTGTTGATGACTTGATTTAGGTCGTGTGGGGTTGGATCTTGTTTAGGTGATGCGTTTATTCTGGGTTCAACTGATTAACTTGAGCGTGTGGTTGATTTTTGCCTGGATTCGTTTATTTGGCAGTATGTGGTTTAGTAGGCTGGGTGCTTGATTTGCTTGGGCTCAGTTGTTTTGGAAATCACAGTGTTGATCTGTGTTTTTTAGAGGTGGATCTGGGTGTGGTGGCCAGTGTGTTGTAGCTGTGGTGTTATTTCTTATGGCTACAGAGGAAATTTTGAAGCTCTGTGAGGCTCTGTCCTTATCAGAGGAAGATGGCCCAGTCCTAGACATAGCAGAAGATGTTCAAGCTGATGGCATTAGAAGCGTTGAACACTGCTTGGTAGGGAAGATCCTTTCTCGTAGAAAGGTGAACCGGGAGGCCTTCCGTGGAACTATTGAACAAATCTGGGGTACTGTGGGCCGAATAGATATTGAAATGGTAGGCGATAATGTGTTTGTCTTCCATTTCCAATCCCTTGAGGATAAAGCGATGATCTGGTCCAGGGGTCCCTGGCACTTCGATAAAAATCTCATTGTTCTTGAGAAACCAGAGGGACCTGGTGCTATTTCTCAACTTAAATTCAAATACTCTGAATTCTGGATTCATATCTACAATATCCCTCTGGCGTGTATGAACTGCAAAGTGGCGAGATTAATAGCAGAGGAAGTTGGTACCATTGTTGATTTTCCGATTGATTCGAAAGACTTGTGGGGTAAATTTCTGAGAATCAAAGTTAGCATTGATATTACAAAACCTCTGAAAAGGGGTATCAGGTTGAGGTTGGCGAATTTTGATACTATGATTACGGCCCTTATTAAATACGAGAGGCTTCCAGACTTTTGCTATGGGTGCGGGTTTATCGGACATTCTTTCAGGGAATGTTATAACAGCGAGGTGAGGAAAAATATTATGGAAGGGGTCGAACCAAAATTTGGGGTATGGCTTAGAGCATCACCTTTGGATCGGTCAAAGTTTCGGTAAAAGGGGGAGGATATTTCAGAAGCTATCCCGAAAGCCCAGGAAGACATTGAGCATGTTGCCGGAGTAGAGGCAGAGGGTGCCAGCAGATCATTGTCCACTATCCCAACATCTTCTGACAAGCGTGGTGGAAAGTCTAGTAAGGATTTGGGGGTTTCTGAACCCAATAGAGCAGTGATAGCTGAGGATGGTATCTTGACTCAGATTATCCAGCCGATGAATCCCCCATCTAGGGAGGTTTTTGCAGTAGTATCGACGGAAGATGGACACTCAGAGGCGTTGGCTCGGATGGATGAGGAAATAGTGGGGTCAAACCTATGTGATGAAGGTGATGTTGTTATGGTAGGGTCTTCTTGTGGTAAGCCTAACTCCAAGAAGTGCAAAAGATTAATCAGGGGGAGCCCCTTACAGAGGCTTATCCCAGGTTGTCCAAGCCCTATCCAGAAAATGCTGCTAGCTAGGCATTATGCCAGGAGGGATCGAAAACCAGTTAGGAGATCTCTAAGTCACAAGTTTTCGGGTACTAATGCTGGAACATCTTTTTCTGAAGTGTTTGCTATTGATCCGGGTGGGAAACGAAAAGTTGTGGAAAATATAGGGGAGCATCTGTCTGGGAAGAAACAGAAGTTCCTGGAATCTGATTTGTCGGCGGAGTCTGCTGAGCAGGCCCGCTAGGAGCCATGAGTATCTTATGTTGGAATGTTCAAGGATTGGGGAGTCCCCGAGCATTCTTAGCTCTCCGGAAACAATCCCCTAGTCTAGTTTTTCTTTCTGAAACTAGATTAAAAGGCGACTGGGCGGCAAGAGTTAAGGTGCAGTTGGGTTTTTCGGGGGGTCTGCATGTGGATTGTGTGGGAAAAAGTGGAGGTTTGATGTTATTGTGGGATGATGTGTGGGATGTCTCAGTATTGTCCTTCTCCAGGGGCCATATTGATGTGGTGATTAAAATGGAGAACAACCTCAAATGGAGGTTTACAGGGTTCTATAGTTGTCCTGTCCCTAACCATATAACCGATTCGTGGGAGCTTCTTCGACGGCTGAATGCAGTCAACCGACTTCCTTGGTTGTGTGGCGGAGACTTCAACGAACTCCTTCATATAGAGGAGAAGCTGGGCGGGAATGAACGAATTGGTCCGGGTATGTTTAATTTTCTTAGTATTGTTGAGTTGTGTGATTTTGTTGATTTGGGTTTTTCAGGGCCTTTGTTTACCTGGAACAATAAAAGAGGGGGTTCTAGAAATGTTCAAGAAAGATTAGATCGTTTTTTTGCTACCAGTCAATGGGTTAATTTGTTTTCGGGAATTAAAGTTGAGCATTTAGGGTTTATGTTTCCTGATCATAGACCGATTTCGGCCAAATTTGTGCGTGGTGGCCCTAGTGGTAGTGGTAGTGGAGATCGGAAGTTCAGATTTGAGCCGTTTTGGCTTAAAGACGAAGAGTGCTATTCTGTGATATGCACGGCCTGTGGAGGGTTTGCTAGTGAAACTTCTAGTAGATGGTTAAGAGATAAGCTGGTTATGTGTGCTAATCTGCTGGAGAATTGGAGTAAAGTTAAGTTTGGATCTCTGAAGAAAGCCATTGATAGAAAAAGATGTGAGATCAATCTTCTCTACGATCGGAAGCAATCTGATCAGGTCCTTGATGGTATTAAGTCTAGGGAACGAGAGTTAGAAAGCCTCCTCTCTAAGGAGGAATTATACTGGAAACAGCGGTCGAGGGTCGATTGGCTACTCGCAGGGGATAAGAACTCTAAATTTTTTCACAGAAGAGCGACGGCCAGAAAGAATAAGAATCAGATTAGCTCGTTGCTGGATAGTAGAGGGGTCCGTAGGGAGTCAGAGCAGGGCATGTCCAGTGTGGTTTTGGACTACTTCTCAGACTTATTTAGGTCTATCCAGCCATCATCCTCCGATCTCTCTGCTGCCTCCTCTTTTCTTGAGCGTAAAGTTAATGCCCAAATGGCGGGCAGACTTGGAGAGGCCTTCACTCGAGCTGAGGTACGTTCTGCAGTTTTCGAAATGGGTCCAAATAAGGCCCCTGGCCCCGATGGCTTCCATGCTCTCTTCTTTCAGAAATTTTGGAATGTGGTTGGCGAGGATGTTTCTAGTGTGTGCCTTAAAGTTCTTAATGGGGGATGCTCAATCGAGGAGTTCAATACCACTAATGTTGTCCTGATTCCAAAGGTTAAAAACCCGGAGCGTATGACCGATTTCAGACCCATTAGTCTTTACAGTGTTATTTATAAGACTGTCTCAAAGGTTAAGGCAAATAGGTTGAAAGAAACTCTGCCCTTCATTATATCTTCGGAGCAGAGTGCTTTTGTACCAGGGCGGTTAATTTTTGATAATATTATGGTTGCTTTTGAGCTTCTCCATTCTATCAAGAAACAGAAGAAGGGTAAAAGAGGGTATGCAGCAATTAAACTGGATATGAGTAAGGCTTACGACCGTGTAGAGTGGGGTTTCCTGGAGTTCATTATGGAGAAGTTAGGTTTTCCTAATCACTTTAGAGCCCTTGTTATGGACTGTGTGTCGACCTCCAAGCTTTTCTTCCTGGTAAATGGGAAGTCTGTGGGGGAAGTTACTCCGCAAAGAGGGGTAAGACAGGGGTGCCCTTTGTCTCCTTATCTCTTCCTTCTCTGTGCAGAAGCTCTATCTACTCTTATCAAAGGCAACGAATCTAACGGTCAATCTTTGGGTATGAGATGTTGTCGCGGGAGCCCTCTAGTGAGTCATTTGTTTTTTGCAGATGATAGTATCGTTTTTTGCAGGGCTTCAGTTCAGAATTGTGAGAAGTTGAAACAGATCCTACATGTCTATGAGATAGCCTCTGGCCAGCGGATTAATCTGCAAAAGTCTAATATCACTTTTAGCCCAAATGTGGAAGATGATCGCAGCGCTAGTATCTTGAATTGCCTGGGTCTAGTTAATGCCCAAGCCCATGATAAATATCTTGGCCTTCCAACCATGGTGGGGAAAAATAAACGGAAAACCTTTAGTGATATTAAGGAGAGGGTCTGGCGTAAGATCAGAGGGTGGAAAGGCAATCTATTCTCGATGGGCGGGAAAGAAGTTCTTATCAAAGCAGTGGCGCAAGCTATTCCTACCTTCACTATGAGTATCTTCCAGTTGCCTTCTGTTCTGTGTAATGAGCTGTGCTCCATGATTATGGGCTTTTGGTGGGGTGCCTCTGATGGTAATAAGAAAATTTCCTGGGTCGCTAGAGACAAGCTGTGCTCTCCGAAAATCCACGGGGGGCTTGGTTTTAAAGATTTATCTCTTTTTAACCAAGCTCTTCTTGGCAAGCAGGCATGGAGAATTGCTATAAATAAAGACTCGTTGGTTTCTAGAGTTCTTAAGGCAAAGTATTTTAGGCAGGAGGATTTCTTATCTGTCTCGCTGAAGCAGGGGAGCTCTCATCTCTGGAGGAGTTTGGCTTGGGGTAGGAGTCTTCTTTTTAAGGGCCTCCGTTGGAGGGTTGGTAATGGTAAGGATATCAGGGCTTTTCAGGACCCTTGGATACCTAGGGCGTCCACCTTCAGACCCTTCTCGACTGCTCCTGTGGAAGATTTTAAGGTTGCATCTCTTATTTCCCCTTCATCCCATTCTTGGGATTTGGCTAAGCTTGATCAGGTCTTTGTGGCAGCGGATAGAGATTCTATTATGAAAATTCCTTTGAGTTTAGGCGATTGTGTTGATTCCTTAATCTGGCATTTTGATAAGTCTGAGGAGTATTCTGTGAAGAGCGGATATAGAGTGGCGGCGCAGGAAAAACTTTCCCTTTCAGGTTCCTCCTCGAGTCCAGATTCAAAATGGTGGCTTGCACTTTGGAATCTCAACATTCCCCCTAAAATCAAAATCTTCATTTGGAGAGTTTGTCACAATGCCATCCCGTCCCTTTATAATCTTTGTTCTAGGAAGATTGTGGTTGACCCGTGTTGTTCTAGATGTGGCGATGCTCCCGAGAGCTCAGCCCATGCCCTTTTTTGGTGCAGCTCCGTGCGCCCTATTTGGGAGTCCACTGTTTTCTGGGATGTCCTCAATTTGCAGCGCCATATTTCTTGTTTTGACTTGATTTTGTGGGTTTTTGTTAGGGCCAAGAGAGCAGAATTCGAGGAGTTCTGTATGATCCTGTGGGGGGTTTGGTCTGATCGGAATGCCGTGTTTCATTCTAAATCCCCCAGGGTTAGTGCTGATTTGGTTTCTTGGTCTCTTTCTTTGCTTCGTGAATTTCAGGGCACCCAGAAGGTCTTTGGCTCTCCTCCCCCGCCCCCCAGGCAGCCTTGTTCTGCTTTGTGGTCGCCTCCTTCTGCAGGCTCCCTAAAGTTGAACACCGATGCAGCAGTGAAGTCTGGTTTTTCTGTGATGGGTTCTGGTGCTGTGGTGCGTGATTCTCAAGGCAAGGTTGTTGCAGCTTCTGCTAAGCCCCTCTTGGGGTTCTTTCCTGCTGAGCTTGGCGAGCTGCTGGCGTTGCGAGAGGGGTTACTGCTGGCTAAGGAGTTAAGCCTGATTATTGAGTGGGTGGAGTTAGATGCTGTTAATGCTGTGGCTTGGGTTTTTAACTCTTGTCCTAGTTCCTTTATGGACCATATTGTTTCTGATATCAAGGCTCTTTTTAGGGTTGTGGGAGTTTCCAACTGTCATGCCATTCCTCGTTCAAGGAATGGAATGGCACATTCTCTTGCTTCCCTTGCCTTTTCCTCTAAGGAGGAATTTTGTTGGTTCAATCCTGAACCTAGCTTTCTTGTTGGTCTTCTGTAATAGAAGTTTTGTTGAAATAAAAAAAAAAAAAAAAAAGTACTCCGTTTTTTTAGTTATAATATTGCATTTTTCTTTTTGTTTGGGTATATTGTCAGTAATATTTATTAGTTTTTGAATTATTTTTTATAGGCATAATAGGCTGCATGATAGTTACTATTTTTTTTAACTTATTCTTTTTTAATAATATGCTTAATAATAAGATTAGTAATTTTTAAATTATTTATCAAAAGTCGTTGAGGGGAATGAAAGAGAAATTGAGAGGTTTTGTATTTATATTTCCATTTAAAAGTCTAGTATTTTTAAAAAAGTATGTAAATGTCATTGACATTTAAATAACTCGTAACTTTCGTAAACTTTTAAAAAGTCTAATTTGATAATCCATGACTTTTATCAATTTTTCTTCAAAAATCTATATTAAATTATAAAGTCTTCTATATTAAACACCCAAACTTTTAATTTCATAAAAATCTTTTAAATTTTTTAAAAATCTAAATTAAATATACATCTTTAATAATATTTATATATAAGAGACTATTAGGCATAGACAAATTATTATTCGTATAATTATATCCACAAAACTCATTACAATGATTTTTTTTGTTCACGGCAACCTCCAAATAATTCATTAAAATAAAATAGATATATATATAAAATTTGACAACCCAAATTATGCCACGTGGCACATCAAAGAAATGGGTCACCAAGAACTATCCTCTTAAACCAACTTGGAGAACAAAGAACGACCTAGTCAACCAACCAAAAGGACTTCAATCTGGATTTAGAATAGCTATAGGAAAACATTAGCCAATTTCATACGAAGTAACATTTGTCAAATACTATAAAATAAAAGTTCCTAACCACTCATAAAGATAACGACATCATATTCAAACCAAATTATTTTAACTATAAAAAAGCCAAGATAGGTACGGATACTTAACAAGTAAGATTTTCAAACTAGTGAAAATATTATGTAGGGGTGATAATTCAGAAATTAGTTTCGCTTGATCAACATTTGACTTAAGTATCGGAAGGTGGTAGCCAACACCTTCGTTGGCATGAGTTCTTTATTCTTGTAGGAAATATTCAAATATAAATCAGTTTTCCTTTAACATCAACATCATCCGGTCAATTATCTGATCGCAAAGTTGCACATCCAAAAATTAAATCATATCTCTAAGGTTTAATTCTAAATCAGGCATCAACAATAGTGATTTTGACATTATCATCCTATCTTTTGATATAAAAAATATTTACAAAATACCATGTTTGATAGACTGAAACTATTGCATAATTCAACCTTGAAGTGTTTTATTACTACAATTTTATACTATAACTTAATGTTCTATTAATGCATTTTTTTTAATTAATATTCTATTTGTTATAAAATAAAGTAAAATAAAACTTAAAAAAATAAGAAGTAATAACTGAATAAGGAGAAGCAGATGATGAAAATAGGCGCCCGCAAATAACAGGGGAAAGTTAATTTGGAAATAGAGAAGCTTTTCATATTTTTCCATGTGATCATCTCTCAAATTAAAAGAGGGGATTATATATAGGCATATTCCACCGCCTCACATACAATAAATATTATAAAAATCATGCAAATTTTGACCGGTGGAAATCCACCACTTTAAAGTACTCCCCCTTAAATTTTTTCTATTTTTATTGTATTTTGCTAAAAAAAAATCTAGTAGGACAAAAATCTTAGCAATATATACAATGATTTTCTGGATTATAAGTAGTGTTTTATGTGCTCAAACCACCTCACTAAAAATCTTGACGGTAAAATTTAGTGGGACAAAATTCGGTTGAAAGGAAAAAGAGTACAGTGTACATATATTACTTTCTTCAAAAATTTGCTCTCCCTGATTAGATGCTTCACCTAACAAAAATTCTTTTATATTAATTTTGTAGTTTGCAAAGCCGATGCATGTCAATTGCATATACTAATTTCTCAAACGTTGACGTTGGCAATATTTTAGTAAACAGATCTGCAAGATTATCTGTAGAACGTATCTGCTGGACATCAATATGTCGATTTTGTTGAAGTTCATAAGTATAAAAGAATTTTGGAGAAATATGTTTGGTTTTATCTCTTTTGATATATCATCCTCTTATCTGAGCAATACAAGCCGCATTATCTTCAAATATTGGTGTCTGCATTTCTGTGGATGATGGAAATCCGCATGTATTTCGAATATGATAAATAACAGAATTTAGCAATATGATGAATAACATAATTTAGTCAGACACACTCTCAACTTATTTCATGAAGCACAAGGATCTTAGAATGATTAGAAGATGTAACAACAAAAGTTTGCTTTGTGTATCGCTATAAGATTATTGTGCCATTATAGGTACAAACATATCATGTTTGCGAATGAGCTTTATAAGGATTAGATAAATATCCAGCATCAGTATAACCGACTAAACCTGAAAATTTATCAGATGAATAAAATAATCTCAAATCTATTGTATCACGAAGGTAATGAAAAATATGTTTGATCTCATTCCAATGCCTTCGAGTTGGTGCTGAACTGAATCTTGCTAATAAATTTATTGAAAATGCAATACCAGATCTAGTACATTGTGCAAGATATAATAGAGCACCAATTACATTAAGATATAGTACTTCATGACCAAATGTCTTTTCATCATCTTCTTTAGGCAGGAATGGATCCTTTTTAGGATTAAGAGATCTAACAACCATATAAGTACTTAACGGATGGGCATTGTCCATATTAAATCTTTCATAATCTTTTCAATATATGTTGATTGATGAACAAGTATAAATCTCCAAGTTGAGACAATATTTTGTTTTTCTCAAGTCTTTCATTTCAAATTTTCTTTTCAAATATTCAACAGTTGTTAGGAGTTCCAATTAAATTCATATCATCAACATATACTGTTACAATAGCATATCCAAATTCAAATTTATTTATAAAAATACATGGACCTTACCAGATCATTAATATATCCTTTTTTGATCATTAATATACCAGATTATTAAGAATCGTTAATCTTCATCAAGGTTTAATTGATTCAACAACTGAAGCGAATGTATTGATTCAAGATATTAGATTGTAGGTTGTCAATATCAATATAATGTCTACTTCACATGTTTTTAGAAGCTGCAACAAGACAGCTTGTTGTTTAGCTAAAAGAGCATTGTGTTCCAATTGTAATAGATTTTGGGAAAAATCATTTCTAGACTAGCTGTTGACCTGGTGTTGGAAGATTATTATGTTTGTGGTTCTTGTCTCTTTTGATTAATATAATTTTACTTTAAAAAAATAATAATAATAATAAGGATGACATTTGCAAAGCTATTTTTCTTTTTATACATACAACCTAATTATTAGTATTAACATTAAAATATATATAATTAAAAAAATAAAAAATAACTAATAGGTGTCATTTCTTTCAATAGTTTTTCTTTTCTTTTCCTTCTTTGACATACCACATGAGGTGATGACAACTTAATATTATCAGGTTGAATGAGTGATCTTTACCACCAAATCACATCGGACGATGGTTCTTTAAGTAGTTTTTAGAATTCCATTTTGATATTATTACTACTATAGTCGGATAAGAGTTGTCTATTTTCTCATTTGACTTTAATACTTTAATGGATTTAAATTTAACATAAGTAAAACGTTAAAACATGAAAGTGCGTGAGTCTAATAAGCTAGCAACAACCTAGAAGGGGGGAATAGGTTATGGCCAAGTTTTCGTGTTCAATTTGTAAGTTGCAGAATGTGAATACTAACTCAATATCAAATATACATAAAGTAAATAAAAGAAAGGGACAAAGAAACTTGAACACCGACCTAACAGGGTAAAAAATCACAGGACCAACTCTTTTGCCACTTAAGTCACAATATTTACTAGTTGAATGTGATTACACCCTCATGCGATTTACACGAACACCCCTCTTGACTCCTTCAGGTTGGTCTTCACCCTATTACTTTTGACTCTCTCAAATTGGTACACGTACCACACCACTCTTGGTATTTCAGATTTGGCTTACTAACCCCACCACTCTTAGTATATTAGGCCAGGCTTCTAATCCACCATATGCATTCTAACCAACGGACCTTTTACCAATGATCCTTGACTTCAAATTGATTGCTCAATCGGACACGTCCAATAGCAACACTTTAACTCCAAACGAAAGTTTTGCTCTAAGTGCGCTAACATATGAACACAAAAAATAAAATGAACAACTAATCACTTAAGCTCAACATAAATTAATCTAGCTCATAAATTACCCAAAAACTGTCAAACAATATCTATATAATATAGTGACCTAATCAAATCAACAACTCACAATTAATACTTAACAATATGTAGATATGAAAGCCTACACAAAAAAATCAAAGATTTCTAGGTTTAAGAAAAGCTACAATGAAAAGTTACTCAAAGCAAAGAAGCAAACCTTACTGTGAAGGAAGCTAATGAGAGTGGGATTTCCTTTAGCGATGACTGAAAATCACTTGAACTCTCTTGGGTTGAAAATGGCTAACATCTTTCTCTTTCTAGGATTTCTCTTTTGATTTCTTGAAAGATTGGAATATATAAGAGAAATAAGAGAGAAATGGGTATTTATTGGGAGCTCACTTAGTGAGACCTGTTATTCAAAACTGCTAGCATGATCCACTAGCAAAGGCTCGCGAAATGGGTCATTTTGAACCCAAAAGTAAACTCGTGGCCAAAAGTCGCTGGCCAAGGACCCCGAGTCTAGATGCAAATTATACCCAAAGGGAATTCTCTGGACAAGCTTACAACCATAAGACTGCATGATGAGGCCACGCGTTTTAACCATAGACACTAGATAGAAATCGCTATGACCAAACCTGTAAGCAAGGACAAGTAGATACATGTTGCAAGTTGCAACCAGAAAGATGAGAAGATAACATGCGAGCAACATGAGGGTCATGAGATTCATTCCAGAGGCCTGAAATGAAATGCAACCAGCCATTATAAGCACAAAGTAAAGTTGTGAACTTGCACGAGGGAATCTAAGCATTTTCCATATATGGTTAAACACAACGTGCTTCCTAATAGAGTTACATAACTCAAGCTGGACGTTTACGAACAACGGAGAATGATAACTATAACAACAATATGTAAACTACAAGAAGTGAACTCTAAAGATACCAAAACTTAGAATGCATGAAGGTAAAGATGCACAACAATGTCGTGACACAAATGCCGATGTGTATTTGCATGCATAAGCATGTGTGCTACAATGGCGAGATACAAATATGTAGATTGTTTGTATGTGCATCTAATCTTCTGAGAGTTAAAACCAAGTTATTGCTTACCATTATACATCAAGCCTTCGAAGGTTGTGCAAAGCTCGAACTTGCTTGAAACTTGAAGTACAGAGAATCCTAAGATCTATACCCATAAAATTACAAACAAATGAGATTTTGATACAGAATAAAGCCAACACAAAAACACTTGTCCTCACAAAACATATAAGCAACTATTGTTGTATAAAATTTTCATCGTTGTCAAATTATCATGTTAAGTCTCACCTATTAATTTTTTTTAAACAACCCACCCATTAATGCAATAACTTAAATTTATTATAACTAGGATGTCAACCCATGCTATACACGGATTTTATTAAAAAAATATATTTAAAATACAATGTGTAATAAAATTTTGTATACCTAATATTTAGAAGAGAATTATTTAGACATAATAAACAAATAATTTTTACTTTAAAATAAACAATAGATCTTGTTCAAAGCAAATGTAAATACTATATGCGTATGATAACGAACATATATTTGATTAACATTAATAGTCCGTTGACATACACAAACATAAAATGTCTGTTCGAAAACGCCTGTCATTTATTTATAGAAAGGCGTTTTATCTTCATTTTATTATTAACAATAATAAAGAATAGTCTGTCAAACTGAAAAAGATGACAAACAGTATGAATATCATATAGTATATACCACTAGATATAGCATTAACCAACTAAAAATTTAATTCATAATATATTGCTATTAAATTTAATAAATTGAATGTTTTTTGTCCTTCAATCATACATGCTACTCATTTAATCAATTGAGATTCAATATATACATTTAACAAACTAAATATTCATTGTGGTATACTAATCTAACCAATTAATGTGGATTAATTTAATAAAGACACATTTATGATTTAACAAAAAATAAATTAAATTTAATGTACTGACCTATCTAATTAAAAAATATCATTGTAATTTTACTAATTTAATTAAAAATACGAAACATATTAAATAAAACATGTATTGTACTTATTTAATCAATTTAAATTTAATGTATACATTCAACCAACTAAACATTCATTAAAAGTTGATTATTTTATTTTATTTTATTTTTAAAGAAAGAATATATGAAAGCCCTAAAAGGAAAACCAAACTATCCAGGCAAATCAGTCAGGACACACGACTACATGCGGGGAGGAAACTCAACAACAAGAAAACCATCTGTTGTGGGTAGATTTTGCACACTCGCTGCCACGTCATCGCCAATAGCCAAAGATGACCTTACAAACAACAAGCGATTATCTCTCATACCAAGATGATCAGACGTCATTAGAACGAGTTTCAGCGAGAACGCGTTCTGGCACGACAAGAACTCCCTCGACGCCGGCATGTCCTCGAAGCACGCTTTCAGGCAGCATAAAATATATCGGATTAAGACAGGTCAATACGCCAGTCAACTGTGTCAGGAACATGCCTAACACACTGTGGTATGGCAGCAGAACCACAGTCAAAGTCAGGGACCTGTCACTATGGATAACAGGTGCATTAAAGGCCTTAACAGTACAGGTTACCGTTCGACTAGGCTGTGTTCGTCTGACCCATAGGCAATTCGCTGAAAAGGTGGATGTTACACATTTTAAGGTAACACCCATCTGATGATTTCTGGATAGTGTCTGAACATTCCCTAAATAGAAATCAACCAAAAGAATATCCATGAATCTATAAATACCACCATTGATGGAGAAAGAATGTAAGCTATTGAATACTCTCACCAACCCTAAAAATTCTTCATTAATTCACTCCGAAAATAAAAATTGATTTGATCGTCGAAGGTTAATTGCCGACTCAAGTCCGGCAATCTCACCGATCTTTCTTTGTTTTTACAGATAGAAGCTTCTTAAGTTCTCTCCAAAAAGTTCTTATTCCCTGCGAGAACTCTTTTTGCAGGTTTATAGCAACAAACACCATACAACTTAGCTCAATGAACCACTAAGTAACCCCACGTGGCATAGTTGACCCTCGTTGACTACGTGATTCATTTTTCACCATCAACACCATCAGAACTAGAAATCAAAGCGAATTTAGCCAAGCCATGAGCCACAGAGTTAGCTAAAAATTAAATTCAATGTACTTACCTATTTAATTTAATAAATTCATTATAATTTTACTAATTTGATTAAAAGTATGTAATGTATTAAATCAAACATACTTTTTACTTATTTAATAAATTTGGATTCAATGTGCGTATATATATAACTAACTAAAGATTAATTGTATTATATTAATCTAATTAATTTTTTTTTAAGGAATATTAATCTAATTAATTAAGATGAAATAATCCACTCAAGATACATTTAACCTAATAAAAATTAAATCAATTGTAGTATTAAATAAATGACACTTGACAGCTTTGAATCAAAAGAAACTAATTTCTCAGTTATATTATTATCGATAAGTTGGTAATTCTTCATATTTGGGGTATGGTCTAATATTCTTATTTACCAAACACAGTGCTAAATAATTAATTATTACAGGTAGATTTGTCGAACAAGCACTTTTCTGCATAAAAATATATTATTAATCAATCTCCAGGGTAAAAATATGTGTTTCTTACCTATCTCATGATTTTTTTTGCATCGTGATTTGAATGGCAATTGTTGATTAAAAAAAGTGTGTCACCGCCTTAATGGTTTGTTTTATTGCATAGTGCTACCAAACATTACATTATATGCATTTTTTTTTTTAGCAATTACTGTTAATTTAGAATTTAGGAAGGAGAGGACACGACCTAAATTCATAACTTTAAAGTGTAAGTGGGAAGGATATACCACTTAACCTATAATGTAAATTTTTTATCTAATATTTTAAAATAGTGTAAATAAATAATAACTCGTTAAAATCTAATACATTTTTTAAAAAAGTGCTTTAATAAAAAATCAATAACAAATTTTTTAAATAATGAGATAAAAAAATAAGTCAGAGGATTTTATCCATTTTACACCTAAAGACATTTACTCAAATAATTAAAATAAATAAAAACATGCTTCATTGACATGTAATTTGAAGTAATTGAAGGGTGCAGTCACCTAATTAAATAGGTGACAGTATTACTATCCATTATGCACCCAATTTATTAGTACACCCACCATCCAAACTTGAAAATGAAATTATTACTTAAAACACCCAATTTAAATACCTAAAATAACCCAATAAAAAATTAATTATGTATTTACATCCTCTGGAACAGGGCAAGGGTTTGTTGAATTGACATTTTTATTCTATGTCCTCCATAAAAATTGGTAGTTTGTAATGATATTTTCACATCGTATGGGCCTCATAGACTCTGTCATTTTATTACTAATAATTGTTCCTTTCATGCTACCCAGTGTATTGAAAAAACCAGTTTCTTTTCTCCAAAAGTAACGGGAACGAAGAAGATACAATGGGATTATTAGTAATTTTGTATGGGATTATTTTTGTGATATAAAATTTTAATAAAATATGGTTGAACAAACAAGCTTTCTGGGTGGCAGTATCTGCCTCCTATTTAAATATACAAAAATCTAATTATTCCTGAACTGGGAATTGGGACGTTGATTTCATAATATAGAAGGGAACCTGCAGGCTGCAGAGATACATCGTGAACATCATCAATCAGACGATCACCATATTCGAATCACTGGGACCTTGCGCCGTCCTGATAATAGCTGGTTCATCTGTGAAACTTGAAGTAAGAGCTGGTTGATCTTCTGCAAAATCATATTGGACTCTTAACAGTCAACATTTAATTGCACAAAAACATTCTTTTCAACAAATAGACACTGTTATTGCATTCCATATTTATACCCATGTGTAATGTGTTGCTCTTGTTAAATTGGAAGACATCTGATTTCAAGAATATATATATACTACTCTTCAATTTGTAAAATTATAAATGAAATTGAACCAACCTGGTCTTTCTCTTTGATTAGAAATATCAGACGGTTATTATTCTCCTCCTGAAGAACTCTTGCACGCCACCTACGCAGCCGCGCGTACAACAACGAGAGCAACACCGTTGCTACAAGTCCGGTCATCGCTGCAAATGACCAAAAACCCCCTACGCACACCGCGCAATAACGAACCTTAGCAGCCACTCTAACAATCCCAGAACCCAGAATCTTAAAACGCAAACTCAATTGCCTCCCAACTCTGGCCCTCAAATCCGAACTCGAAACATCAGAAGAAGAAGACGACGACGACAAGGAAGGCGGTGATGATGGTGAATTCGGTTGTTCATCGTGGGAAGAGACTTGTAAGTCTTGGTGGTGGCTTGGAGGAAACAAGGAGAGACTGTCTTGGAGATAGCTTTCTCGAATGGAAACCATGTCCCATTCTCTTCGTGGGGTTGTGGGGAGTAGTGTGTTGAGAGACGGTGATTGGATGTGCTCCCATTCGTTCAAGTTCAGGCCTTCCTGTGAATGATCCATTGTGTTCGTTTCAGTGACTGTAGCAGATTACCAAGAAATGAAATCCATAGGCTCTGCTTATCTTTGATTAAATGCTATGTGGATTCTAAATATCTATTGAAGATTTGAAGGGGATATTTTGTTATAGAAATATCTAATAAGCATAAAAACCTCATTTGTTGGTACCTAGCTGTGTCTTTAATTTTATAAGAACAGATATGGTGGGACAGGGCTTGTACATGAAGAGTGGCCTTTATATTTCCGTGTCAATATTAATGGGAGAAAATGGAGCAAAAAAATCACCGGGAAGTTAGGAAATCATTCTTCACTAAATTTGTCTTACATGGGAGCTGTAGCTAATAAAAGAAGTTGCCTTTTGCAAAGGTGAAACGTAACGATAACAGAAACTCCATGATCTGTGAGTTGGACAAGCTGGCATGGCATGGGCAGATCATGCAGGATATTGTACAGTACACAATAAATGATACCAAATCCCCTCTGTTGATGTATTTTGAGTTGTGACTTCGGTTGTAGATTTGCATCCAGTGATTCAAAACCGCTCTATAATTAATGAACACTGCTGTAAAATTGGTTAACAAATTGTTGTGCACTAATGGTTAAAAGTAATATAAGAAATTCAGGCTTTTAAAGGGAACCATCATTTCGTGAAGATAATCGAAGTTAATGGGATTAATGGTTACTCTATCTCCCTGATTGAATCAATTTTGTACTCAATTTCAAGCACAATGCATTTGCACAATACAATTTTAGGTGCTGCACTTCAATCTATTTTCAAAGTGCCTAAACCAAAGAATAAATAAAACAATAGATATACAAACAGATCATTATGGAATGGAGTAAGTGAGTCATTGTATAGTCTCTTCGACACATCATATATTATCAACTATGTGAGTGTTTATCATAAATTCCCCAAGGTATGACATGTTTAAGCATCCAATTTATTCATTATAACTCCAAGATATATAGCCAAAGGTCAGTTGACTTGATGGTTAGAGTTTCCTTGATCCTTCAACCCACTAAGGTTCTGACAACCTTCTATGATTTATCAAGTATTGAATTAAAAAAAAAAAACCTCTAAGTTATAATATAAATGATTAATAAAGAAATTATATTAAATAAAATAAATACATTCAAAATGACATATCCAACACAATCATCTTGACTGCATCTATCGAACTCGGATTAATCTTAAAGATTAATTTCAATAGCAAAAAAATCCCAAGGGAACATAATAGTTTAATACGGACCAACATGCAAGTAAAATAATACCTTAATGATGCAAACTTAGTATCACCATAGCACATCCACCCTAAGCAAAGTGGTTGTACATTTCCCCCTTCAATATTGTAATAGAAATTCGAGTCTAACATTTACTGATTAAATTGTAAAGTGTTGGTAGACCATTCTTCTATAGCGGGAGTTACATTCCTGTCCATATGTATAGTCGTTGGAGAAAAAAGCCCAGCTTAATCATAGATAAAAAGATTGATATTATGGCAAGTAGCTTGGGGAGATAAGGAAAAGTCAAAATCACTTCAAGAACAACAAATCAATGTCTTCACCCTTGAACAGAACAATGTGCTAATATCAGTTGAACTCTACTTACTAATCATTCTAAACTGGAATGAAAGGTTTCAAATATGATTGAAATCCTTTCATTCTTGTAATTTGAACTCGTTTTAAAACCACTTTTCAATCTTAAAAAATTGAAGAACTAGAAAAAGAAAAGCTTTAGTTTAGCTTTGTGGGTTCTTATGTAGTAAATAAAATGAAGTAAAAGATATTACTATGCATATATTAGGTTACATGATATACCACCAGCACACTTATTTGGTCCTAGTCTAATTGCACAGACACTCAAATGCAATGGCCATGAATGTAAATGGTAACTAGTCCCACATCGGATAAGTGAAAGCAGGAGAAGAGAGATGTCCCTATATAAAAGGAAGGAGAAGCCTCTTTACCACTCACTTACCTGGACGGGGTTGACGGGTGTTCAAGAAGGCTCGTAGCCTAGGTAGGCGGCCCGCATTGCACGAAGCGAGTGCGCCAACCTAACATCTCCCCATGTGGGAGAGTGTACGTCGTAATTTGTGGTAGAGGGGGCCTGCGTTCGCGCGGCCCTTGCCAATTCAAAGTTCAAAGTCTTGTCAAATTGATCATTGGATCTGAGGTTGCAATTGGGCCCGCTTATGCGATTCTTCAAGTTATTTTACCTTTGCGCGAGCCTTTAATGCGCGGGCTTGCTTAAGAAGGTTATTTAAAATAGGTTTTTGGCTAAATTTTCCAAGCATTTATGTAATTTTTTGAAGGTGAAATAATAACTTCAAAATATATGTATGTTTAACTTTAAAGAAATAAACTTCAATGTGTAAGGGTTTAAATTTAAAGATTTTGTATTTTTTTTAAGTGATTCAATTAAATTTTGAAGTATTTAAAAAATATTTCTTTTTTAAAAAAAATGAATAATTATTTGGTAGTAATGACAACTTAATGTAATAATAAACAAAGGGAATATAAAAAAAACTGTTGAGATGTAGGTGTGAAAACACCCATTGTCTATTAACAAAAAGACCTAATCCTCGGCTTTTTATTAATAGCTCATCTATCCGGAAAGATGCTAAACAATTTGAAAATCATATAGTATATACCACTATATATAGCATTAAGGGCTAATTGCATGGATCGCCTCTGAGATTTTACCAACTACAAGCGGAATTAACTTTATCATTTATTGATAAACACCTCTCTTACTCTTAATAAAATTTGGTCAAACATAACAAATCGAACAAACCTCAAGGGTGATAAACGTTATTTACTGTAGCATTAATCTACTAAAAATAAATTTAACCAATTAAAAATTAAATTCCAATTACATTCATATTTAATTAAATAAATAATTATAATTATATTCATTTAATCAAAAGTATGAATGTATTAAATCAAACATACATTTTATTCTTTTACTCAATTGAGATTTAAGATATATATTTAACCAACTAAATTTTCATTATGTTATATTAATATAATCAATTAAGATGAATTAATCATCTTAAGTAACATTTAACCAACCAAAAATTAAATCAATTGTAGTAATAATTAGAGAAACTTGACAACTTCTTGTAAATAGAAGTCATTTTTATAAAAAAATAATATGATGTTATTGAATATTGAATTTATTAAATGGAGAAATGGAGGACAGTTTGTTATTTTTGGCAGGAAGGAGCTGTCTTTACTATATATATATATATATATATACACACACATACGGGAAGGACCGGGGACACAAGTTTTGATACAATATTTTTGACATGATTTAATAGCAATTAGAGCTCTGAAATACAGATGTCCATGATTTAATGAATTTATTGCTTTTAGTTCTTTCCCTTCCCTCCCTCCCTCATTCATTTATTTAATTTATCTCTCTTCTCTCCAACATTTTCTTCCTAAATTTAATATATTAATATTTTCTCTCATTATTTTTTTCCTCTCCTCTATTAAATTTAATGACAAATTACAATCAATCTACCTGAGGTTCACCTTTTGACAAGCGAAATCAATTTAGTAAAAATTAATTGGTAACTCCCCTGCCGTTAGTCAACCGTTATAAAATGTTAGTTAACAATGATAAAAGTCAACTATTCTAACGGTATTTTGGTAATTTTAATTTATTTATAAAATATTTTTAAAAAATTAAGATTTCTACCGTCCATCTCATTTAGATGAAAGGTAAAGATTTATTTAAAAAAAATTAAAAATTAAAAATATAACATTTAAGATCTACGTCGTCACTTTAGAGATGGAAAGGGAGATTTGAAAAAAAAAAAAACAATTTGCAATCAAATCTCGAAGATCTTCGAAGCCTCCTCTGGTTCAATGCCCTGGTGCGACGACCTCTGTCACATGACGATCGCCTCCCCTTTGCATCTAGTCCAACGAAAGGGAGGCTCTTCGCCTTCATTGGTACGACGACCTTCGTCGCATAAGGATAGGGATGGGAAGTGTAACACCCCCTGACACGACCCGACTGGATCGACCCAGGGAGCGCTACCGGGTTTTCAAAACTTTACTTAATTCACTTGATAAATTACAAACCAGTAAAATCATATCAATTGTATTTTAAAAATATATTTCTAGTAAGCCCACCAAACTTTATTTTTCAAAAAAAAATTTCGGTAGAGTTTCCTAAACTCAAATATATTTCAACGCGTTAAGCATATAGCTTAGTGGGTGTACACTAAACTCAATTGTCAAAATCATAAATAATTTTGCATAATAAAATATCACCATATTATCAAATATAAACCATTTACAGAAATAAAACTGATGAAATCAATTCAATATAAACCACTCAATACAATTAATAATCCATGCAAAACCAAATCATCAATTCTTTTATAATCATTTCTTTGCAAGTCATTCTCAATTCTGGCCCTCTAGAATACTCAACATCCTTTCTGCACTGGAATATGGGTCTAATATCTGTAATATCAGTGTGACGTCCGGGGTTGCCCCGCAACAACAGTCACTAGTATCGGTGTGACTATCCGAGATTGCCCTGCTACAACAATCACTAGTATTTGGTGTGATTGTCCGAGATTGCCCCGCAACAACAATCACTAGTATCAGTGTGACGTCCGGGATTGCCCCGCTACAACAGTTACTAGTAATAACGGTGCAGTACGACAGTAATAACCCAGCTGGTATACCAACTTCCTATATCCATTTCCTATGTCCAAGTATCCTAGGGCCGTTTTCATCATATCATATATTCAATTTGTTTTCTTTTCATTTCAAACTAATTCAGAATCATTTTCAAAACATTGTTCATACAATGATTAATTCAAAAACTCACTTTATAAACGAAATTCGATTATATTAGAATGTTCTGAAAATTAAAATTATATAAACACATATATAATAACGTAATTCACAGTTATTGTTACCAAAATCATTTTCAACTCAATACAAATCGATATTAATATTACCCAAAATTATTATTTCCATCAATTATCAATTTCAACGAATCCAAAATCATAATTGCATATATTTATCAAATAGAAATCCTCTCAATTATTCCAAAATCTATATTTATCAATATTTGTAAAACAAGATATTCAAAAACATCTCAATAACAGAAAATAGAACGTAATAATACTATAAATTAAACTCATTAAACTTAATATACTCGAAATTCTGTAATTCAAATTCAATCAAATCAATTTGAATCAACTCAAAATAGCAGTGTACACCAACCTGGTTTTCATTTTTCGAACAGTTTTTCTTCTGAATTTTTTTTCCTTTCTCTTTCCTTTTTCTCTTTTCTTTTCCTTTTCTCCTTTTCTTCTTATTTCTCTTCTCTTCTTCTCTTATTCTTCTTATTCTTTCTTTTCTTTCTCTCTCGGTCTCTCTTTCTCTCTGTTTTTCTCCCTTTTCTCTTTTCTGGAGACTTTTCACGTCTCTTATTTTTTTTATAAAAGTTCGGTCGTCGCGACCGTCATCGCGATCTGTGGTCGCGTTACCAGGTCGCGGTACTCACTGGAGAAGTTCCACCGCCTTCATCGCGATCACCCATCGCGGTACCATGGTCGCGCTGGTGGTCGCATTGCTCACTGCTAGAATTTGACATTTTCACCGCGAGCTAGTCAGCGCGATCTGTGGTCGCGGTGCTCACTGCCAAAAATCATCATTTTTCATCGCGAGCGACTCATCGCGATCTCTGGTCGCGGTAAGTGGTCGCGATACTCACTGCCAAGAAATTCCATTTTTCACTGCGAGCAATTCATCGCGATCTCTGATCGCGGTGACTGGTCGCGGTACTCCCTGTCCACTTTTTTCTTCACTTTATGCAATTTTTCTGGACCACTTCATCTGGTCCACCTGAAAACCATAAAAATAAATATACATTTAATTACGTTTTACACCCCTCAACTCACAAATTATGATATCCATTGTAGTCCTCAAAAATCGCTCGGGGACACGGGGCACTACAACCTGCAAAGACAGAACGCACGTGACCCGCAGGACGTCTGGGACACCGAGGTGGTGCCGGCCAAAGTCACTCCGACGGTCAAGTTAGCGAGTGCTAATAAATGTGTAATACTCGTAAAGGAAGATGAGTGATACTTCCTGCTATCTTGGCAAATTGGGGTCTCCTTGATAAAAAGAGATGTAAGGTTGGAGGGTGATCGGAGAAGATCAACAATGGCCGGAGGATGTGGTTTTTGTATTAGTGATCTCTGGATCTTCGTTTTTTCGGTCCCTTTCTTATGAGGGATTATCCTCCTCTTTATAGGAGACTGATGCTTCTCCCTTTTGAGAGATCTCATCATTCTCTCTTCTCTGTCTTCCACCAAGAAAGCATCTGGGTGCTTCTTTTGATTGGGCTGCCATCAAGTGTCATTATGGCTTTGTAGGACCTGTTTCAAAGTAGATCACAATCTGGTCTCCCTCGGAGCGACGGAGATTCTATGTCGTACGACATGTAGGTTTTTGTCAATCTGGACCATGATTGCGTGTCGCATGATATGCTGATTGGATGTCACCATGAGAAGGGCACGTCGTGCTACATAGGAGCTCTTCCAAGTGTGGATACTGAGTTATATCCCTTGATGCTACTCGGATGTGTGGGATATGTAGCACCGTCGTACTACATGAGAGAGCTTCATGTCGTGTGACATGATCTTCGTACTGGTCCATCGCCGTACTACATGAGAGTGCTTCATGTCGAATGTATGTCGTACGACAACATGGTCTTCGTACTGGTCCATCGTCGTACTACATGAGAATGCAGTCCCACTTTTAGCTATGAGCTTTGTCTTTGGGACATACTTTGGGCCATACATATTTTGGCTACTACATCCACATACTCAAATGACTTATTCGAAATTAGGGATGTTACGGGAAGACCACCCTTTCGTTCTCCCGTGAAAGTCCTCCATGGATCTCTTATGGAAGACCTCTCTGATCTTTTTTTTTTTTTTTAATTTCCACCGTCCGTCTGGATAGTGAAGATCTTAAGTTTTTTTTTTAATTTTTAAATTTAAATTTTATTTAAATTTTTATTTTATTTTTTTAAAATTAGGGGTCTTTTGATTTTTTTACACTTTTAAAATGGTCAACAATCATCTTTAATGGTCAACGCTAACGGCATTTGGTAGGCGAGTTAATTGTTAATTTTTGATAAGTTGATTTTGCCTGTAAAAAGGTAAACCCCAGATAGGTTAGCTGTAATTTATCTTAAATTTAATATATTAATAAATTTGACTCTAAGTTTTGAAAGAGAAGAGCAAAAAATTACTACTTAGGTAACATATAAGAGAAAAGAGAAAAAGGTAAGAGAGAGGAGAAAAAAAAAATGTAACAGAGGAGAGGAAAAACAAAATAGTGAGAAAAAAATGTTAATATATTAAATTTAGGAAAAAAAAAAAAATCTTTGGAAGAAGAGAGGGTAAATTAAATAAATTAATAATAGAGAGAGGAAAGGGAAATAATTAAATTAAATAAATCATTAAAATCTTAGCCATCAACATATTAAAGATCCAATGATTATTAAAATAGTTTAAATATTATGTCGTCCCATCCTTCCCGATATATATAGAAATTTTTTTTTTAAGTGAGTATCTCTTAATATATTATAATAAGCACCCTTTAATTCAAAGGTTCTTAAAATATATATTTTTTTAATCTAATTGATCCCAGAATTTTACATTGATCAAAGAGTTTTGATTTAAAAGTGCTGCTTAGATGAAGCGTTATATATATATATATATCAGCTTGTGTCCCTGTTTATCTTTTTTACAAACTTTTTTTTTTTTTTTTCGAACTTACTTGTTACATTTTCAATTTAATTTTACATTATATTTTTCTCTTTTGGGTATTAAAAAACCTCATGAAGTCATATTAAATTAAATTACATTTTTTACTATTTGGGTTTCAAATATAATATTAAATTACAATTTTATTTTTATAAACCAATAAAAATTAGCATAGAATTAAAATAAATTACATCACTTAACAAGTTTTTAAAATCCATTTTCGACAATTCTCTCAATTTTGTTAATGTTCTTTTAAGAAGTAATTTTACAAACACCTTGTCAGCAATACAAACACTCTAGTGACTTTATCAGGCTTTTGGCACTCAAATGGAGGAAAATGAGATATAAAATTAAAGTGTAAAAATAAAAATTAAATTTGTAAAAAAAAATAATCTTTTTTATAATTTAATATTATATTTGAGATCCAATTAGAGAAAAATAAAATTATAATTTAATTTAATATGACTTTATGAGGTTTTTGGTACAAAAAAAAAAGATGTAATTAAGTATGAAAGTGGAAAGTAAATTTGTAAAGAATTTTTTTTTTTTTTTAAAAAGTTTGTAAAAAACAAAATAAAAAAGATGAAGAACACGTATCACTCTCTTAGGAGCGACTAGTCAGCAATAGTCGTCTAATATCTAGCAACTTCAAGCATCAACTAATTTACTAATACATTAATGTTAATGTTTTAAAACTAACCATTTTCTTCTTCTTATTTATAAAATTCTCAACTCATTTCCATTTGCTTTTCTTTGCTGATTTTTCATGCCTTTTTGATTTTTTTTTTAACTTATTTTTCACTTTTATACTTTATTTTTACATTATATTTTTCTCTTTTTAGATGTCAAAAACCTCATGAAGTTACTAGAATATATACAAAGTGTTTGTAAAATTGATTCTTAGAAGAGCATTAACAAACTTGAGAAAAATAGTAAAAAAATGGGTATTAATAAATTGTTAAGTGAGGTAATATTTCTTTTTATATTATTTATATATATATATATAATTATTTTTCTAAATAATATTAGGATTTAAAATTATTATTCTTTGCATAAACAACATATTTAATCACATTGAATTGAACACTTTGTACACATTCTAATAATTTGTATGTAAAAATAAAAAATAAGTTTATAATAAAAAAATAAAATTAAAAATACGCAAAAAAGCCGCAGCGAAAAGCAAATGGAAATGAGCTAAGTATTTTGTAAAAAAAGAGAAGAAAATGGTTATTTTAAAAGTGACAAGTAAGTTTTTATTAAATGATTTTAAAAACAAAAATAAAAATACATATAGCTTGTATTGTAACATAGTAAGACTCCAAGTTTGAATGTCTATACGTGTAACAAAATCTAGCAGATTAGTTGTAACACCCCCTGACTCGACCCGACTGGATCGACCCAGGGAGCGTTACCGGGTTTTCAAAAATTTCTAAATTCTCATTTCTCATTTCACACGATTTAAAAATCATATCAATTTGCAAGTTAAAAATCATTTTCTAGTGAGCCCATTAAAAATACAGTTTTAAAAATTTTGGCAGAGTTCCCTCTGTTTTTCTGATTTCCCAAAACCTGTTTTCAAATCAATCTCAAATCAATATAATTCTCAACACTTCAAATATCATTTCATCCAAATGCGCATTCTGCCGTTTAGTGCGACTTTCAAACAGTTTATAAAACAATTCATTAATTACAGTCCTTCGTGTAATGAAAAACAGAAAGCATAAAACCATTAATTATAGCATCTAATTACAAAACATAATTACAAATACTCTGTATATGCATGCATATCTAACTACAATATACAGGAATATATATATATATATATATATATATATATATATATATATATATATATAACTACCCAAATGTAGTGACTCTGGTTCTCTGTCAACAACTCTCTCTTCAATCTTTAGCCTCCTCAGTATCCTTGTTACCTACGCGCGATAAAAATCGACGTGCTAAGCAATAATACTTAGTGGGTATACACTAAATAAATTGCAATAGCATATAAAACACTAAATTGTAAATTCAGAAATTTAGAAAAATATATAAATAAACAATAAAGCTTGAAGTCAGAATGTCAGAAATATAAATATACAAAACAAACGTTTTTCAATTACTGAAACTATGTAAACATATAGTATTTCAAAAGTTTCTGGGTTTCAGTTCAATATCATTTCTTTATTTTCCATAACATTTTCTAACCATAATTTCTCAATCTGGCCCGTGATATACATAACAGGGTTTACAGGACTAGATTACGGGTTTTACAGTCGGGTTTCCCATCTCATATGAAATGGTATCCCTATATAAACAGTCAATTTCCCATTTCACGAGAAAATGGTATCCGGATATTCTCACAGTCGGTTTCCCATTTCACGAGGAAATGGTATCCGTGTTAAACAGTCGGTTTCCCATTTCACAGGGAAATGGTATCAGTATAATCAACAATCAGAGGCATCATAAATCATAGTGCAGTACTGCCATATATTCACCCAATTGACATGTCAATCTCCTATATCCATATATCCCTATACATATATCAGGGCCGTTCAAATATCATAACAACTTAACTCTTTGGTTTTAGGAATCAACAAATATCAATTTCCATCAAAATCCATAATAATAATGTAACATCCCGGATTTCGGATAAGTAATTTCATATATGTGAAAATAAATTTTGTGATTGGAGGGGGTGTAAATGTAATTAAAGGAAAATTGATTTTTTATGATTTCCAGGTGGACCAGATGGAACGGTCCAAAAATAATGCAAGAAAAAGGAAAACTGAAGCAAAGAGCATCGCGACCTGGTCATCGCGACCACAGGTCGCGATGGCTTGCTCGTGGTGGAAAATGAGATTTTTGGCAGTGAGCATCGCGACCAGTCACCGCGACCACAGGTCGCGATGAACTGCTCGCGATGAAAATGTCAAATTTTGGCAGTGAGCAACGCGACCATCAGCGCGACTATGGTACCGCGAGGTGTGCTCGCGATGAAGGCGGTGCAAACGCTTCAGTGAGTTAAAAAAATATATAAAAAAATATATATAAAAAAGTGGTCGCGATGGCTAAAAAAATATATAAAAAAAAAGTGGCTTCTCGCGGAAGCCAGAAAACAGCACAGAGAGAAGAGAGAGGCAGAGAGCGAGAAAGAAAAGAAAGAAGAAGAGAGAAAGAAGAGAGAAAGAAGAGAAAAAAAAAAGAAAAGAAGAAGAAAGAAAGAAGAAGAAAGAGAAGGAAGAAAAAGAGGAAGAAGAAGAGGAAGAAGAAGAAGAGAAGATGAAGGAAAGTGTAGGTGAAAGAGAAAAGGGAAAGGAAAAGGAAAAAGAAAATCGTGGAACCGCGATTTGTCGAACGAAAAATGGTATCAAGGTTGGTGTACTTTCGTTTTCGGAATCTTTACGAAAAGTATTTCATTTTCGTTTTCGTTTTCGATTTCCTTGAAATTTCTCGTTTTCGATTTTCGTATGAAAATTGTTTATTTTATATGAAAAATCGATGATTGATATATCTATTGTTGATTTTGTTGATTTTGGAATGATTTTATGATAGATCGCATTTTGATCGTGTGTTCGAATATTTCGATTTCGTTAAAAATACTTGATTTAGATTTTCGTATAACTATTGATTTTTTTTTTTGAAGAGTATTATGTGAATTGTATGTTTATTGAGCAACTATTGTTTACTGAGTACCTATTGTGAAATTTATTGTGAATCTAGTTCATCGGAAACGGCCATAGGATACTTAGACATAGAAATGGATATAGGAGGTTGGTATACCAGCTGGGTTTACTGAGCAGTACTGCGCCGCTATTGATTGCTATTGATGATTATTATGTACCTCCTCATGAATTCGTCCAGAGGCAGGGAGACACGTACCTCCTCAGGATTCATTCTGGGAGTTGGGAGCCACGTACCTTCCTAAGGATTCGTTCCTGGGATAGGGAGTTATGTACCTCTCTAGGTTCTGTACCCACGGTCCTAGAGTAGGGAGATACGTACCACTCTTAGGATTCGTCCTAGGGTGGGAGTTTGACCCATATTCCAGTCCTAGTATGTTGAGTATTCTAGCGGGCCAGATTTGAAGTGAATTGAGAAATGAATTGAATAACTTTATTGACCGATTTTATACATTGATCTTATTGTTGAAATGAAAGTGATTAAAACTGTGTTATGGTTTGATTTTGGAAGTTAAATTGATTTTGTAAATGATTCGAATTGAAATATATATATATATATATATATATATATATATATATATATATATATATATATATTGTGATTTGGTTATTATTAAAAGTTATTTATGATTTTCATATTTGAGTTTAGTGTACACCCACTAAGCTATATGCTTAGCGCGTTAGTTTTGTTTCTAACGCGTAGGTACCAGGGATCCCGAAGAAGCTAAAGACTGAAGAGAGAGAGAGTTGCTGACAGAGTCCCAGAGTTATCACAGTTGGGTAGCTATATTGTTGTTATATGTATATATTCTGAAAGCATGCATATACAGAGGATTTGTAAATATGTTTTGTAATTAAATATTTTATGATTTCTGTCTTTTATTATTAGAATGTTTGTAAATATTAAAGTCTGAATCGTTTTATTTTATAAACTGTGTTGGAAAGTCGCACTAAACGGCAGAGTGCGCAATTGTTTAAAAGTGATATTGAAGTGTTGATATTGAATTTGTATTTGAATTGAGTTGTGAAAAACAGGTTTTGGAAAATCCGAAAAACAAACGGAACTCTGCCGAAATTTTGTAAAAAGTTTATTTATTTGGCTCACTTGAAAATGGTTTTAAAACTATCAACTTTTTGGTTTTCCAATAGTTTTAAAATTTATAAATTATATGTATTGAATTGATGGGCTCACAACGGTTTTATAAAATGAATTTAGAAAGTTTTGAAAAACCGTGTAGCGTTCCCTGGGTCGGTCCAGCCGGGTCGGGTCGGGGGATGTTACAAATAAGAAAACCAAACAATAATTGGAAACCAGGTTTTGAAAACATACGTTTTTATTCGAATTTCCATAATAGTAGAATATTGCACAAATAATCCAATAATATGCAAAAATACAATACGAGTGTATAAACAAATCCATACGAATATATATAAAATCCATAACTATTTTCCAGACTTATTAAATCAAAACATTTATCAAAAATAAGTTCAGAAATGTGTGTACACCAACCTGGATACTATTTTACCGATTTTACGTCCTTTTCCTTCTGAGTTTTCCTTTTTCCTTTCTTTCTTTTCTTTCTCCTCTTTCCTTTCTCTTCCTCTTTTCTTTCTTTTCTTTTCTTCTTCTTTCCCTTCTCTTCTTCTTCTCTTCTTCTTTCTCTTTTTCTTCTCTTCTTCCTTTTCTTTTCTTCTTCTTCTTCTTTTCTTTTTCTTCTTCTCCCGTTTTCTGCTTTCTCTCTTTTCTGTTATGTTTCGATGGCTTCTCACAGAAGCCAACTTTTTTTTTATATCATTTCAGTCATCGCGACCTGTGGTCGCGCCACCAGGTCGCGTTGCTCACTGGAGCAACTCCACCGCCTTTATCGCGATCACACATCGCGGTGCTCTGGTGGTCGCCATGCTCACTGCCCGAATTTTATTTTTTTCATCGCGAGCAGCTCATCGCGACCTGTGGTCGCGGTACTCACTATCCCAGTTTTTCACTCTACATGCATCATTTCTGGACCGTTCCATCTGGTCCACCTGGAAACCATACAAAGAAACATACATTTAATTACATTTACACCCCTCAACTCACAAAGATTTTATCCACATATTCAAAATTAATTATCCGAAATTTGGGATGTTACATTAGTTGTATGTCAATCTAATATAATTGGACCAGAATTCTCTCTTCACTTAATCTGTACTCACATTTTTTTAATCTTATGACACACAAGCATTATAATAAATAAGTGATTAGGATATGATTACTTTTCACTATTACTTTATTAACATCCAATCATATATTTTTTTAAAAAGGATATTATTGTTTTTCCCCCTAAAGTTTGAAAATACATCATTTTACCCCTACTTTAAAATTATTCCCTAATATCCCCCCTACCGTTACTATTCTATTAAAATATTGAGCTGATCGTTTGCCCATAAGGGCATGAAGGTAATTCCATATGTATTAAATATAAAAGAATATTAAAAAAACCACTTTATTTTTTTAACTTATTATTTTTCTACCCCACACCCACACCCACACCCACACCTTTTTTTTTCCTCATTACTGATTCTCTCTTGCCAAACTCCACCCCCATCTCCATCTCCCTCTGATGGCACACTCTTAACATTTTTCTTCCAAAATCACCGAAACCCTTAAAACCAAATCCACCTAAACATATCAAATAAAATCTAAAACCATAAAAAAAAAAAAAAACCAAAACCACCAAAACTCCCCTCTCTTCCGCTACAAACTCCAAAACCTTTCAAAACACATTTCTCAAAATCCGTCCCTCTCTCCTCTCTAAATTTGCCGCCACAACATCACCAAAATCCACCGTAAGAAGAGATCGCCAGAGATGGGGAGAAAATAAGAGAGGAAGGAGAGAGATTTGGAGAAAATAAGAGGGGGGAGAATACAGAGAGAAAAAAATTAAAGAAAATGAAAGAAAGAGAGATGGGGAGTTGGAGAAAAGATCGTCGGAGATAGGGAGAAATTAAGAGAGGGGGAGAGAGAAAGAGATGGGAAATGATAGAGAGAGTAGAGAGTTAGAGAGAAAAAAAATTGAAGAAAGTGAAAGAGATGGGGAGTTGGAGAGAGACGGTGAGGGAAGAGAAAATTTTTTAAAAAAAGTAAAAGAAATTTTTTTTTTTAAATTCTTTAATCATAATAAATAGTAAAATGTGATAATGATAGATAATTTAGGGAGAAATTAAGGGAGGGGGAGAAAGAGATAGATGGGGAATGATAGAGAGAGTAGAGAGTTAAAGAGAGAAAAAAATTGAAGAAAGTGAGGTGGGGAGTTGGAGAGAGACGGTGAGGTGAGGGAAGAGAAAAAGTAAAAATAAAAGTAAAAGAAAAAAATATTTTTTTAATTTTTTAATTATGGTAAATAGTTAAATGTGATGATGAATAATTTTAAAGTTTGTACAAGAAGTACATATTAGTATTTTTAATGTTAAACAGTATATTTTTAATGGTTCCGTTAAATTTTTTAATGTTAGGGGAGATATTAAAAAATAATTTTAAAATAGGAATAAAATAATATATTTTTAAATCTAAGGGAGAAAAACAATAATGTTAAATAAAAAATGAGAAGGGGGATCCAAATTCAATATAATTACTGCTAAATGTGTGCAGTTGAACTGCAATTGAATGCTAACTTTTGAGAATTGATAGAAAATTTATATAATTTTTAATGTATGATGTGAAGTCTATACTTGAAAAGAACAAATTTTTGAAAAAGAAAAAATCAAGAAAACTTTCCAGATATTTCTAACAAAAAGGGTGCCGACATATTTCCTCGCAGCTTCGAAAGTATTTACAAATTAGCAAGGCAGCAGAGTTGAAAAAAAATTAACACCACTTATTTGCTGTCTTTTAAGAATTAAGACAGATGGACGAAATTTCCATATTCCTTTATCTTACTGTCTGATGCCAAATATGTACCGTTCATATGGAAAGCATTTTTGTATTCACTGTTTGATGTTGATATATATATATATATATATTACATTATTGATTGATTTTATTACTATTGCCCAATGTTGTTCCCATCTAAATATCTAATCAACTTTGGAAAAAAATAAATGTAATTAAATTTTCTAAAACCAATTTAGGAAAATGCTTCAATTTTTGTAAAGATATGGATATAAATTATATAATATCATCTGATATTATAGTATAATATTACACGCATTATCCAATAATATAATATTGTAAGATATAAATGATCAATTAAATATATATTTTTATATCATATGATATAATTTTAGCGACTATTGCACCCAAATATATTAAAGAATCTCTCTGATCGATTCCAATTTATATTAAATATGTTCTAATAATAAACCGACATTGCATCAAGCAAGTGTATTTGGCGGGTAGTTTTGAGTGTTTTGACTAGTTGGTAACCAACGGTCTACGAGCTCGACCCATTGACCAATCTACCAGTTTCCTTTTCCAAAATTGAATTCCCCAAAATCTCCCCGTCTTCCACACTACGTCTCACACACATTACTCTAAAACTGAATTCTACCATTGTAATTCAAAACAAGATAAGGAAACAGAAAAAAGAGTCAAAAAAAGAAAAGACAAGAAAAAAGGAACGATAATTCAAGTCCGCTGTTGCTCATTTATTGTCTCGTAAAGAAGAAGGAAACAGCACGTTGGGGGCATTTCTGGCAATTAGAATCTTGAACACTGAAGCAAAGTAAGTATAAATATTTGTCAAGTTAGCTACGAAACAATCCGATATCTATTTCAAAATCAGTAGCGCAATCTAAATAGGTTTAAGTTTTTAAGTATTTTGGTGGCATTCACTTCTCGGCGACATTGGTCCCAGTAATTGCAGTGGCTGGTGCGGTTTCTCTCATCTTCTTTACGATTTTTGTCTTCCATTTTGTGTTTTTAATTTAATTGGTGGTTTTGTTTTCCTAGGTTCTCGCTTCTTAACTTGAAATTATAGACTACTGAGATATAAATTTAAGTTAAGTTTATGGTTGGTTGTTCTTACTGTTGAATGTGGAAGCTGTAGTGGAAGTCACATATCATATTCTCAATTCTCACATGAACATCGTCGAAGTGCTTAAGTTCTATTGTTTCGACCCTTTTTATCAGCTCAAGCTTTCAATTGATTGTCTGTGAAATTGTATTTTGAGATAGTTTCAGAATCTGATTAAGTTGGATTACGGGTTTGTGTTTGCCTTTTTTAATCCATCACATGTATAATGTTGTAGATTTTTTATATGTTAACTGCCATTGCACTCTCTTATGCTTCTTTACGACTCCAGAATTCAGTTGATAAATATATATATATATATATATATATATATATATATATATATCCTTAAGTAATTAATCACTTTGTATTTGTTGAATTTGGCTGTCAATAGGTGATCTTTATTCAAGGTCCTGAGGTTACAGTGACAAAATGCTTGTGTCTGCTCTTCTGACATCTCTGGCAATAAATTCTGGCCTTTGTATTTTGTTCGTCGTATTGTACTCTATATTGCGGAAACAACCGAGTAATTATGAAGTTTATATACCGCGCTTGTTGGCTGAAGGAAGTTCCAAGCGGAGAAGTGGTTTCAACCTAGAGAGGTTAATACCTTCTCCTGGTTGGGTGAGAAGGGCTTGGAAGCTCTCTGAAGAGGACCGATTGTCATCCTCAGGCTTGGATGCTGTTGTTTTTATGCGTATTATAACCTTCAGGTAATTTGGGTTTTCTGCCTGCTACTGTTTTGATTGTTAACCAAATACTTTAAACAAAAGTGATTTTTATTATTTTAGCGCATTGGTGTTGAGACTTGTGTCTCAATTTCCCTACTTTGCTCAAGAGTTATCACCTGAGAAATTGGTTTACTTGCTGATTTCTGCAAATTTAGCTTCAAGCCAAAAATATATTTGTTTTTTAACCTTCACATGGATATGTAATGTAGTCAAATCTATGAGTGATTTTTGGTTGAACATTTAAATAGTTACCTTGGTCTTCAGCTGTTATATTTTCCATCTGTACAGTTGTGAGCATAGTTTATTGTTACTTTTGTATTTCAATATTTATTTTGGTTTTTTCTTCTATTTTTTCTAACTTTGTGCCTGTTTTCATCTATATAATGCAGTTTGAAAGTATTTGTGTTCGCTGGGATTGTAGGGATTTTTATTATTCTTCCAGTGAACTGCACAGGAACTGCCGTTGACGAGATTGACTTTACTGATTTGTCAAATAACTCTTTGGATGTATTTTCCATTTCAAATATAAAAAGTGGTTCTCAAAGGTAATTTCATACCTCTAAATTTTACTTTAACATGAATTCGAACTTAAGAGTTTGTGGGAAGCACAAAGGGTGACAATATGCATCTGGTAGCAAGCTTCCATCAATTTGAGATAAATTTGGCTGGTTTTCTGGGTCCCCTTTGTAATGCATAGCACTTTATACATAAGGATAGCATCATTACAAGAGTACATGTTGTATTACTTGTTCTTGTTAGACTAACAATATATGTATTGTAAGAGGGTATTGATTATGTGTTGCTAGTTTTTTTGAGTGATTTTCACTTTTTTTAATAACTTATTTCTGTTTCATGCCTAAGAAGTAAGAACACATGATGGAGTTCTTGCTGGTGTTTAAAGGGATTTCTGTATAAAAGTATTTAGGTGTCATGGATAGTTTGTCTTACCTAGTTATGAATTCCGTTCTTCCTTTCTCAATGGTTTTTTCATGGTGATGTTGGAAATTTTCTCCAACTGAAGTGATAAGAACCGTTAAATTGATGGCAGAAGAAGCAAGCTTGGGGAAAGGAAAGATGGAGTTTAAGGGTTCTATTGAAATAACAAAAAAAATCTTAATAAACAATACTGTTACTACGGTTCATCCTCCCGAGCAACCAATTATTATCAAAGAGGGAGTTAGAGCAGTTCCTTATAAGGAATGCACACAGCAGAATAGTCAACCTGCTACCATGGGCGCACTGTCTAGTATTGTAGAACAAGTTAATTATACTAATTTGTCTTTACAATCTATGGGGAAACAAGCTACAAGGATAGAAAATATCCTTCATAAAGTTCCCAGTGGCTTAATCTCTAAAGCCACCAGTTCAGTGCAACCAGCTCCTTTCAAGCCTCCGCCAGATATTAAAGGATGCAAGTTGAGCTCGAGCAATGACAAGTTGCTCCACGAGATCCACAAGAGGATAGCCAAACTCAAGATCGATGAAGGATCCTCCTCTAATAAAAATATCAATGTTTTAAAAGATATTGATGTTTTGTCTGGCGCTGACGCAGATGAATTGGGAGAATTCGAATCCCAATTAAGAGGTGAAATGGCTAAATCCTCCCAACCTATAGATATAGGCCAGTGAAACAAGCTTACGTTTGGAAAGCCTAGACCAACGTATAAAACCAGGCCTTATTATCATCGACCTACTCCCGCAGATTTGCTACATGAAGATAATAGTGTTTTCGATGGACATTCTTTCGATGGCAGATCTATTGTGGAATGGAATATTGATGGGCAGTCTGAATATCAGATTATTAAGACCCTCAAACACATCATGATGTATGCTCAAGCAGCTCTCTTAAAGGTTAATGATGAGCCGCAAATACTGATCCTTATAACTTCAGGATTTACTGGAGAATTGGCAGGATGGTGGGACGATCACCTCACTGAAGATCAAAAGACAGCTATAAGATCAGCTTCTACGTTTGATCATACAAGCATAGATCAGTTGGGCAACCCATGAGTAAAGCCCGATATGATCAACATGCTGATGTGTATGATATGTCTACACTTTATCGGCAATCTAGAAGTTTATCATGATCGTATGAGTGAGCAGCTGATAAATATGAAGTGTCCTTCATTATCCCACTTCAGATGGTATAAAGATGTTTTCTTTTCCAAAGTCTTTCAACGAAAAGATTCTAGTATGGGCTTTTGGAAAGAAAGGTTTCTTGCTGGTTTACCTACCTTATTTGCAGAAAGGGTTCGAACCAGAATCAGAAACAAGTATGGTGGATCTATTCCGTATCATGCTCTTACCTATGGCGATTTATCAATTGAAGTAGTCGCTGAAGGTCTAGCAATATGCACCGAGCAGAAACTACAACGAAAGATGGATAAAGGATCCACGAAGAAAACAATGGGAGATTTTTGTGAACAATATGGCTACAATGAGTTTTTCTCTAAACCTCCCAAAGACAGGTCCAAGTTTAAAAGTAAGAAGTATAAATCGTACAAGATGAAGAAGTTCTTCAAAAGACGATCTTATAAAGATGACGACAAGGACCAGCATCGCAAGAAGAAGCCTTACCTGAATTCAGGTAAAGGAAAGAAGAAGACACCTATCTGTTATAGGTGTGGAAAAGCAGGGCATTACAGTAGTAGCTGTAAAACAAAAGAAAAAATTAATGCTCTGGATTGTAGCGACAAGATGAAGCGCTACATGAAACAAGTTCTTTTGTCTGATACAGAAGATGAAGATGAAGTTAATTATATTGACGATATTCCAGACACAGACTCAGATTATGAATCCACAGAATCCTCTTTTGACGATGAAGAATAAGAACAGTGTGACTGTGATCATTACAAGTTCATCCTAAAGCTCAATGGACTTAGCCTCAATGTTCTGAAGAAAGAAGACAGTCTTATTTTAGATTGTATTGATGCAATTGATGATCCAGAAAAGAAACAATCTGTTTTGGAAAAATATATTGCCATGGCTCAGGAGCAGAAGCCATTAGACACTGGCAAGAAGCAAATTGAAATTCCCAAGCAGCATTATTCATTTAGAGAAATCATGCAAAGAGTTCAGAAAGAGAAAGAAGCTAGTAGACAGCTTACTATAGCTGAACTCAGAGCAGAAATGAATTCCTACAAAGAGGAATTAAAAGAGCTGAAGAAACAGTAGCAGGATCATGAGAAGCGAATGCAAGCCTATGAGTTATATCATTTGGAAGCATTCGGCAAGCATGATTCAGTAAAAGATGATGAAGAATCTTTTGCTAATATGTTTGAAGCCATAAAGGTTAATGAGCCTTCAACTTCACAGCTGAATTTGCAGCTGAAAAAAAAAGAAGATTCTCCAGCAATTAACAGTATAGATAAAGTTATAGTGCAAAAATGGTATTCGAAAGTAACCATTGTTGTATCTAAAGCTTTTATCTTTGAAGGAGAAGCTTTGATAGATTCAGGTGCATACTTAAACTGCATAAGTGAAGGCATTATTCCTTCACAATATTTCTCAAAGACCACTTAAGTGCTGAATGCAGCAAATGGTGGACGTATGATGATAGAGTATAAACTCTCAGAAGCAGCGGTTTGCAATGGAGTATGTTTTGAAACTTCATTCATATTAGTAAAAGGATTATCAGAATCAGTTATTCTGGGGACTCTTTTCCTCAGTATGATTTATCCTTTCACGGTTACAGTAGAAGGAGTTGAGTCCCATATAGATGGAAGGCAAATCAAGTTTCTTTTTGCTCACCAACCGAAGTATAAAGAAATACATAACCTCAGAGAGAAAATCTGAAAGAAGGAGAAATTCCAGTTCTCTCTTAAAGAAGAGGTTTCAGTATCGATCTATTTCTGAACAACTGAATAAACCAGCTATTCAAGAAAAGGTACAGCAGTTTCAGAAGCAATTAGAGGAATCTGTACGCTCAGATATTCCTCATGCTTTCTGGTCAAGAAAGAAGTATACGGTAGAACTTCCGTATGTAGATGGCTTTGATGAAAGGAAAGTCTCTACAAAAGCAAGACTAATCCAAATGAATAGCAGACATTTGGAAATCTGCAAAAAAGAAATTAAAGAACTTTTGCGAAAAGGATTAATTCGCAAGAGTCATTCTCTATGGTCTTGCCCAGTATTTTATGTGGAAAATGCAGCAGAACTTGAACGAGGAGTTCCAAGGCTTGTCATTAATTATAAGCCATTAAATGAAGCACTGAAATGGATTCGGTATCCTATTCCGAATAAAAGAGACCTTCTCAACAGGCTTTATGAAGCCTGCATCTTCTCCAAGTTCGACATGAAAAGCGGGTATTGGCAGATCCAAATTGCAGAAAATTATAAGTACAAAACTGCCCTTTGGACATTATGAATGGAACGTAATGCCATTTGGTCTGAAGAATGCTCCTTCAGAATTTCAGAATATCATGAACGATATATTTAATCCTTATATGGATTTTATTATCGTTTATATTGATGATGTCTTGGTATTCTCCAAGTCCATAGATCAACATTGGAAGCATTTGAAAACATTCCATAATGTTGTTCTTAGGGCCGGACTGGTAGTATCTGCCAAGAAAATCAAGTTGTTTTAAGACAACGTGAGATTTTTGGGTCATAATATTTATCATGGCTCAATTACTCCAATAGACAGGGCTATAGTCTTTGCAAAGAAGTTTCCAGATGAGATCAAAGACAAACAGCAACTGCAAAGATTCTTGCGAAGTCTGAATTATCTAGCAGACTTTTACAAAGACCTGGCTAAAGATGCTAAGCCTTTATTTGCAAGGCTTAAGAAGAATCTAGGACCCTGGACAAAGGCCTGTACAAAGGCAGTCCAGAGGATCAAGATGAAAGCTAAGGAATTACCATGCCTAGCTATCCCTCATCCAGATGCCTTCAAAATAGTCGAAATAGATGCATCTGAATATGATTATGGGGGTATCCTAAAGCAAAATCTGGAAGGGAAAACCTCCCTTGTTAGATTTACTTATGGGGTGTGGAAACCAGCCCAGCAAAATTACTTTACAGTAAAAAAAGAGATTCTTGCTATTTTATTATCGGTTTTAAAATTTCAAAGTGATTTATTAAATTAAAATTTTTTGATAAGGGTAGATTGTAAATTTGCCAAAGAGATTTTGAAAAAGGATGTTAAAAACCTAGCCTCAAACAAATTTTTGCTAGGTGGCAAGCCATTCTTTCTATTTTTGACTTTGATATTGAATTTATAAAAGGCGAGAATAACTCCCTGCCAGATTTTCTAACGCGTGAATTCTTGTAGGACTCCCAAAAGAACTTAGGAAGCTGCTTCTCCAAGCAGCACTAAAAGGTTCACTGCAGATTCTGCATCCTCTAATCTTAAGAGGATGGACGATGGATACAAGCGAACAACAATAACGCTTGCATCTTTTATTGAAGCTGAGCACTGGGGATCAGACCTAGAATTTGTTGCTCAAATCTATCTGAGAGATCATCAATCTCCTACCATCGATTCTCAAAAGACAAGAAGATGGTTCGAGACTATTTTGATCGAAACGGAATGTGCCCGTATCACCCATTATTATAAGAGTAACAAGCCAATTAGTTTCTCTAAGCTGATTATTCTTGATGTATTCTCCCATCAAGACTGGGGTGATAATCTATTCAGAGAACAGAAGTTCAAAGATCCAAGAGTCAAACTTAACTCTTATCATTTCTTTAACTATGTTCAAGCCTGGAATGAGATTCTGAATTACCAGAATCGTAATTATGGTCACAGCTGGTTCATCAAACTATCCATTACCACTAAGGATTTCAGTAGGGTTCCTATCCCTTGTTGGTTTCAACAGTGGTTATTAAACTATGGTATAGTTGGAGATGCTCTTCCAGAATGTGTCCTGGAAGCTTCAAACAAGTTCTACCAGCATAACCAGAAGAAGGTTCCTTTGGAACTCTCCTTTCTTTATTTCCTGACTCTTTATCAAGTTCCATGGATTTTGAGATGGGAGTATCAGTTTAATGAAGACCCTTTCAGTTTAGAAGCAGAAAAGGGTATTACTCCAACTTTTCTTAGGGTCTTCTACACTCGTTGGTGGCAGAAATATTCAGTTGATGAATTTTATGCTAGAACCTTCAACTTGATTACTCTGTTTCCACCAAAGCGGTTACCAGAGCGTCTTAATGAGAAAGGCAAAGGAAAGGAGGTTATTTCTACCTCCTCTTCGTCTAAAGAAGAAAAGAAGTTTTGTCCCTTGCCAAGACATTGCTTAAAGAAGGAACTTCACCAGCAACAATCAAAAGCAAGTTGGCAAGTTGCAAATCTCAACCAGTTACCCAGGAAGACGACGACGACGAAGACTCTGAAGGAATGTCCTTTGGAGAATATCACCCGTGTGTGGCTGGATACAGCCAGGATCTTATGGATGACGTGTATGATAATGAGCACAATCCAGATCCCTATAAAGTTTAGATTCCTTCTGGATAAGGTCCTGATCGACCCCACCATCTTTATGTCAAGGTGACAAGGACACATGACCGTAGTAGGAATCTTTTTATTTCGTCATCATTTTACTTTATTTAAAGTTGTTTGTCTTGTTTTGCTTTATTAAAGTAGTTGTCTTGTTGTAATCTACTTTTTTAAAGTTATTTGGATTGTTGTAATCATGTTGTTTCCTAGATTTTTCCTAGGTTTTGGCGTTTAGCAATCATGGAAATTGTCTAGTAATTTCCTCTGATCTTATCTTGAGAGCATGCTCTCCCTATAATAGGGTATGACACCTCTCATTTTAAGAATCCGCTTTTTTATCCAGTTATATCATTGTATCTAGTGTGCTTCCTCTGTAATATATTCCTCTCTTTGAATGTAAGATACTTCTTCTTTCTGCACTTTCTTTTATTTTGTTTTAATTCTTTATAGCGTTCTATACTCTGATTATTCATACTCTAAGTTAGTAAAAGGATTATCAGAATTAGTTATTTTGGGGACTCCTTTCCTCAGTATGATTATCCTTTTACAGTTACAGCAGAAGGAATCGAGTCAAATATAGATGGAAGACAAATTAAGTTTCCTTTTGTTCAACAACCAAAGTATAAGGAGATACACAACCTCAGAGAGAGAATCTCAAAAAAGGAGAAGTTTCTTTTCTCTCTAAAAGAAGAGGTAAAGTATCGCTCCATTTATGAAGAGCTGAATAAACCAGCTCTTCAAGAAAAGGTGCAGCAGTTTCAAAAGCAATTAGAGGAATCTGTATGCTCAGATATTCCTAATGCTTTCTGGTCAAGAAAGAAGCATACGGTAGAACTTCCGTATGTAGATGGCTTTGATGAAAGGAAAGTCTCTACAAAAGCAAGATCAATCCAAATGAATAGCAGACATTTGGAAATTTGCAAAAAAGAAATTGGAGAACTTTTGCGAAAAGGATTAATTCGCAAGAGTCATTCTCTATGGTCTTGCTCAGCATTTTAAATAAAAGCAAGAAGTATAGATCGTACAAGAGGAAGAAGTTCTTTAAAAGACGATCTTATAAAGATGACGACAAGGACCAGCGTTGCAAGAAGAAGCCTTACCTGAATTCAGGTAAAGGAAATGTTACAGTTGTATTATGTTACAGCTGTATTATTAGGTGTATTACAGCTGTAATACACCCATTTTATTAGGTGTATTACAGCTGTACTTTAGCTTAATTCTAGGGACTTAATTTGCATAGTTTTGTATATATATATGTGTATCATTCTTGCTAATAAGATATAAGAAATACAATTCTTTCCATCACAAATAACATGGTATCAGAGCATTAGGATTGCAAAATTAGGGTTTTTTTTTTGTTTTGTTTTGTTTTGGGTCTCTTGCATAAACACAAATTAGGGTTTAGTGTATTTTAGGGTTTCATTTTCGTAACCCTATTTGGAGTGGTTTTCTGTTCTCACCTACTGCCCAGAAAGGCAGCCCAGTTGTCGACCGGCGTTCTCCCATTTTCCGGTGCCCAGAAGCAGCGCGTGAGCCCACGCACCACCGCCTCTGTGCTGCGACTCCTCTGGCAGTGTTCCACTGCTGTTCCGGTGGTTTCCAGCTGTTTTTTTAGTGATTTCCCTCTGCTTTTCCGGTGGTGCTGCGTTCTGCCAGTGTCAATACGGCTTCAGTGCTTCGTCGATTTGTGTTCGTCAAGGTTTTCTTGATTTTGTCTCTGTATTTGCTGCCTTGCCTTTATGTTTGTTGCGTTGCTTTGTGTTCGCTGCCTTGTATCTCTATTTAGGAGTTATGGCTGAAAAGAAATCTGTTGTTGTGTCGGATATGGTGCCTGTGATGTCTAAAATCACGGACCATAAGCTAAATGGCTTGAATTATTTGGATTGGAGTAAGACCGTTCGACTTTATCTAAGGAGTATTGACAAAGATACTCATTTGACCGACGATCCTCCTAAAGATGAGTCAAGGCAGACGTGGCTTAGAGAGGATGCTCGCTTATTCCTGCAGATTCGGAATTCTATTGATAGCGAGGTAATTGGCTTGATCAATCACTGTGAATTTGTTAAAGAATTGATGGATTATTTGGATTTCTTGTATTCTGGTAAAGGGCACCTTTCTCGCATGTATGAGGTGTGCAAAGCATTTTACCGTGCAGAAAAACAAGATCAGTCCCTTACGAATTATTTTATGGCATTTAAGAAGACTTATGAGGAGCTTAATATGTTACTGCCTTTTAGCCGTGATGTGAAGATTCAGCAACGTCAACGAGAGCAAATGGCTATCATGAGTTTCCTTGCTGGTCTTTCCTCTGATTTGAGACTGCCAAGTCACAGGTTCTTTCTGGTTCTGAGATCTCCTCATTAAATGAAGTATTTAGCCGAGTACTTCGTACAGAAGGTACTCCACCTGTTTTACTCAGTGGTGCTTTGGTAAGTCGAAGTCATAATTATGAGCCTGGGAGATCAACCAGTCAGAGTGGAAACAAAGGAGGAGGCTCACAAGGGTTTGAAAACTCGACAACAGGATTCTGGAGGAATTGTGTGCCATTACTGTCATAAGCCAGGACATATGAAGCGTGATTGTAGAAAGCTTCAGTACGAGAATCAGAAAGCTCACTCGGCCCACGTTGCATCCACTAATGATCATTCTGAAAAATCAGTGCTTATCTCTGCAGATGAATTTGCCAAGTTCTCACAGTATCAAGAATCACTAAAGTATTCATCTCCTTCTGTCACTGTTATTGCTGATTCAGGTAAACCAAATGCGTGCTTTCTTTCCTCGTCCTCCAAATGGGTCATTGATTCTGGTGCCACAGATCATATGACAGGTAATTCTGGTCTCTTTTCTACTTTTCAGTCACACACTTCCACTTTCTACCGTTACTTTAGCCGATGGGTCACCATCTTGTGTTCGTGGGTCTGGCACAATTACTCCTACCCCTTCACTTCCTCTATCGTCTGTCTTACATCTACCTAATTTATCATTTAATTTGGTCTCTGTAAGCCAGCTTACTCGCAATCTTAACCGTTGCATCTTATTTTTTCCTGATCATTGCTTATTTCAGGATCTTATGACGAAGCAGATTATTGGTAAAGGTCATGAATCTGGAGGTCTCTACATTCTCGACACATCAATACCGAAATCTGTTGCTTGCTCTGGTGTAACATCTCCCTTCGAGGCACATTGTAGGTTGGGTCATCCATCTCTTCCTTTGCTTAAGAAACTTTGTCCACAATTTAGTAAGGTGTCTTCATTAGATTGTGAGTCGTGTCAGTTTGCAAAACATCATCGTCTGAGTTCGAGTCCAAGAGTCAATAAACGTGCTAGTGTTCCTTTCGCATTAGTTCATTCCGATGTTTGGGGTCCTTGTCCTATTTTGTCTAAACCTGGATTTAAATATTTTGTTACTTTTGTGGATGATTACTCTCGTGTAACTTGGTTATATTTAATGAAGAATCGTTCTGAGTTATTTTCTCTTTTTTGTGCGTTTTGTACTGAGATTAAAACTCAATTTAATGTTTCAATCCGTACTTTGCGAAGTGATAATGCCAAAGAATATACGTCAACTTTATTTCAATCTTATATGGTTCAGAATGGCATGCTTCATGAAACTTCTTGTGTTGACACTCCATCTCAAAATGGAGTGGCAGAACGTAAGAACAGACATCTTCTTGACACTGCACGAGCCCTATTATTTCAAATGAATGTTCCTAAACCTTTTTGGGCTGATGCAGTTTCTACAGCATGTTTTCTAATTAATCGCATGCCATCATCTGTTCTCCATGGTGAGATTCCTTACAAAATCCTTTTTCCTAATAAGTCATTATTTCCTGTTGACCCTAGGGATATTTGGTAGCACTTGTTTTGTTCGGGATGTTCGTCCGCATGTCACTAAATTAGATCCCAAGTCTTTAAAGTGTATTTTCCTTGGTTATTTTCGTTTTCAGAAAAGTTATAGATGTTATTGTCCTAGTCTTAATAAATATCTCGTCTCAATTGATGTTACCTTCATGGAAGCCACACCCTATTTTTCGTCTTCTCCTCCCGCCCGTCAGGGGGAGGATGATGATTTGTTACTCTATTCTATCACATCCTCCGAACCTGTCTCTGAAGCAGCACCTGCCAAGCCTCCTATTATTCAAGTCTACTCCAGGTGTACACCTCCTGATTCATGTCCTGCACCTACTCCTTTGTCATCAGATCCAGTTCGAGTGATGATCTTCCAATTGCGTTACGCAAAGGTAAACGCCAATGTACTTATCCTATTTCTTCTTTTGTTTCTTATCACTGCTTGTCATCTTCCTCTTGTTCTTTTATTGCATCTCTTGATTCTATCTCTATTCCTAAAACTGTTCATGAGGCCATATCTCATCCTGGTTGGCATCATGCTATGATCGAGGAAATGAATGCTTTAGATGACAATGGTACTTGGAACCTGGTCGATTTACCTTCAGGAAAACGGGCTATAGGATGTAAATGGGTGTTCATAGTTAAGGTAAATCCGGATGGGTCAGTTGCTCGATTGAAAGCCCGTCTTGTCGCTAAGGGATATGCTCAAACCTATGGAGTGGACTATTCTGACACTTTTTCTCCTGTTGCTAATTGACATCTGTTCGGTTATTTATTTCTATGGCAGCTACTTATCATTGGCCTTTGTATCAACTTGATATCAAGAATGATTTTCTTCATGGTGATCTTCAGGAGGAGGTGTATATGGAGCAACCTCCTGGTTTTGTTTCTCAGGGGGAGTCTGGGCGAGTTTGTCATCTTCAAAAATCCCTGTATGGTTGAAACAGAGTCCTCGTGCTTGGTTTGGAAAATTTAGTCAGGCTGTTGAAAAGTTTGGTATGATGAAAAGCAAGTCTGACCATTCTGTGTTCTACAAACAATCGAAAGCTGGTATCATTCTTTTAGTTGTGTATGTGGATGACATTGTCATTACTGGAAGTGATGCTACGGGAATCTCATCTCTTAAGTCTTTCCTTCATACTCAGTTTCACACAAAAGACTTAGGGATGCTAAAATATTTCTTGGGTGTTGAAGTCACAAGGAGTAAAAACGGTATCTTTTTATCTCAGAGAAAATATGTTCTTGACTTATTAACTGAGACAGGAAAATTGGGGGCAAAGCCTTGTAGTGCTCCAATGACTCCAAACATGCACCTTACAGGAGATGGAGAAATAATTGAAGATCCTGAGAAATATAGAAGATTGGTTGGAAAGCTGAATTATCTTACAGTGACTCGTCCAGATATTGCATATTCTGTCAGTGTTGTTAGTCAGTTCATGTCATCTCCAACAGTTCATCATTGGGCAGCGTTAGAACAAATTTTGTGTTACTTGAAAGGAGCACCCGGACGTGGTATCTTGTATGCAAATCATGGGCACACTCATATTGAATGTTTCTCAGATGCAGATTGGGCAGGTTCTAAAGTGGATAGAAGATCCACATCAGGTTATTGTGTTTTCGTTAGAGGAAATTTGGTCTCATGGAAGAGTAAGAAGCAGAATGTTGTGTCACGATTGAGTGCAGAGTCAGAATATAGGGCTATGGCACAGTCTGTGTGTGAAATAATGTGGATATATCAGCTCTTGACTGAAATAGGTCTTAAAACCTCGGTACCAGCTAAATTGTGGTGTGATATCAAGCGGCCCTTCATATTGCATCTAATC